>JAWZYV010000946.1:0-550255 GCA_038373885.1 Cheiracanthium punctorium | reverse complement strand
CGGCCAGCCGAGGTTGAATGGTACGGCAAGACAGGGCTGTGTGTCGGGGGTCGCCGGTGTCTCCCCAACACCACGGTTCGTATGCCTTGTCGGGGGGCATGGCGGTCACATAGTTCCATTGGTCGTAGTTCCCCTCATTGGGCGGCTTTGTGTTGCCTTGGGGGAACGGCCGTTGTAGTGGTTGCATCCAGGCTGGTGCATCCGGGTTGTTGTACTGTGTGCATGCGGGCTGGTGTGCACTTCTGCATCTAGGCCGCTGGCCTTGCTCCTATCTGCAGGAGTTTCAAGGTTAGCTGTGAGCAGGTCGCCCTTGCGTACCTGCCTTCGCCATGTCCTTTTTTGTTTTTTCGAGAAATGAGTTCGGTCTCATTCTGGTGTGTATGCGTGCATTGGAGCCGGATCCTGTTTCACACAGCTCGTTTGGACGCTACACGTTCGTGCATTTCCGTCTTGGACGTTCCTCATTTTTTCGCTTTGCTTTGAGATCGTTCATCTTCTGAGAGTTGGAATGTCACTCCTGAGAATAGCCAACTCATTGAAACAGGACGCCTTTCTTGTCCGACTGGGTCTTACCAATGACCGGAATTTTCTTCTTCATGAGGTGCAATGTCTGCACGGTATCATGAGCCGAGTGAGTTTATAGAGTCAGAGGCGGCGTAAGGCGTAGGCGGTGTGGGCCACCGCCCACGGCCTCGCCGTGCAAAGGGCCTCGCGCCTCACAGCCGAAAATAATTTTGAAAGAATATGGAAAATCCAAAAGTACACGCTACAAGGTTTTTCTTATAATAAATACATTAGAATTAATTCTCAACATAGAGATATTCCACTCTTCGGCGCACGAAATGAATGTGAATGAAATAATCTATATTTCTGATAAACTACTTATATTGTGTTATAAAATTAATTAATTAAAAAATCTCATCTCTTTCGTTTCTGATCATTCGTTTATGTTTAGTCTGGGACAGCAGCTTAACGCCAACTAATGTTGCCAGACTGTCTGGCAACATTAGTCGTCATGTATTTACGTAAGAAGTATAAATAAAAATTTAGTTTTGTTTCTTAATGAATAAAAAACTTTATAATTTTAAGTGAATTTTACTTCCTTGTACGTAGTATAAGGAAGTAATGTGATCCCGAAAAATTTTGGGGCCCAAATTTTGACAAAAAATCCGATTTTGACTACCTCTAAATTTAATTTTATGAATTTTTTCGATGCATCTCATCGTAGGCTAGCATGCACGATCATATTAACGCGTCTGCAACTCATTTTGACCAGCGGCGAGTCTATTGTGGTCAGTTTTTCCATGCCGTCTGTACGTACGTACGTACGTACGTACGTATGTATGTAACTCGCATATCTCAAAAACTATTGGTCGTAGAATGTTGAGATTTGATATTTAGGATTGTTCTATGATCTAGTTGTGCACCTCCCCTTTTGGTCGCAATCGAATGTATAGTTTATGTACAGGACCGCCCAAAAGATTCGAAATACATTACGCTCTATGGGCCGAAATTCATTAAACTCGCATATCTCAAAAACTATTAGGCGTAGAATGTCGAAACTTCATATTTTGGATAGTTGTAACATCTAGTTGTGCACCTCCCCTTTTGGTTCCATTCGATTGGATAGTTTATCTACAGGACCGCCCAAAACATTCGAAATACATCACGCTCAATGGGTCGAAATTCATTAAACTCGCATATCTCAAAAACTATTAGGCGTAGAATGTTGAAATTTTATATTTAGGATTGTTGTAATATCTAGTTGTGCACCTCCCCTTTCGGTTCCATTCGACTGGATAGTTTATCTACAGAACCGCCTAAAAGATTCGAAATACATTACGCTCAATGGGCCGAAATTCATCAAAGCGTTTTTTAGAGCTATTGGGCTATTTCAAACGACTCAGAAGTGATATATGCTGTAAAGAGTTAGAAAATGAATTTCTCCATTAAAAAAAGTGTCTTTATCATTTACAGTTCTGCTACAGGAACACTCAAAAGATTTCCAATACATTACGGTCAATGGCAATTTTAGGGGATTCATCCATTTCAAGCACAATACCGTCCTACCACATAAGTTAGGTAATGGTCCGACCACGGTCACGTGCCTCCCTCAAGAACTATGCCAAAAGTCGCCAAGCTTGGCGACTTTTTTGTGTACGTGTGTGCATATTTAACTCTCAAATCTCAAAAACTATTATGAAATTTCATATATAAGATTGTTGTAACATCTAGGCGTGCATCTCGATTTTTGGTTAAAATCTACTGGAGAGTTTATTTACAGGACCACCGATAAGAATTTCAGTACTTTAATGTCTATGGACATCTTCAATATAATACAATTGTAGACAGTCATTGTTTGGTACATGCCCAAAATCTCGCCGTCTGTCCTCGACCTTGGCGAGTTTTGCCGAAATGTCGCCAAATTTGGCGATAGTCAGTCGTTTGGTCCATGCCCAAAGTATCGCCATTTGTCATCGTTCTTGGCGAGTTTTGGCGAAATATCGCCAAATTTGGCGATAATCTGTCATTGTTGGTCCATGCTTAAAATCTCACCAAATGTCGTCGACATTGACGAGTTTCGCCAAAATATCGCCAAATTTGGCGCCAAAAATTATTTCGTATTTTGTATAACTCTAAAACTTTAACCCGTAGAATTTTGAACGTTTGTATTTAGAACTATATTATAATATCTAACGGTTTTCAATATCTTTTTTGACAGCAATCGACTGGGAATTTATTTACAGGGTGAGCCAAATGACTTTAAATACATTAAGGTGTATGGATGCATTCAATTCATTGAAAATCTGTGGTCAATGACTACTTGGCTATCCCCAAAATCTCGCCGTCTGTCCTCGACCTTGGCGAGTTTTGCCGAAATGTCGCCAAATTTGGCGATAGTCAGTCATTTGGTCCATGCCCAAAGTATCGCCATTTGTCATCGTTCTTGGCGAGTTTTGGCGAAATATCGCCAAATTTGGCGATAATCTGTCATTGTAGGTCCATGCTTAAAATCTCGCCAAATGTCGTCGACATTGACGAGTTTCGCCGAAATATCGCCAAATTTGGCGCCAAAAATTATTTCGTATTTTGTATAACTCTAAAACTTTAACCCGTAGAATTTTGAACTTTTGTATTTAGAACTATATTATAATATCTAACGGTTTTCAATATCTTTTTTGACAGCAATCGACTGAGAATTTATTTACAGGGTGAGCCAAATGACTTTAAATACATTGAGGTGTATGGATGCATTCAATTCATTGAAAGTCTGTGGTCAATGACTACTTTGGCTATCCCCAAAATCTCGCAAACTATCTCAAGTTTGTCGGCTTTTGGTGAAATATCGCCAAATAAAGTGTCAGAAGGAAATCTTTCAAATTGAACTCAGCTTGGCGATATCGAAATATTTGGCTAGAAATCGCTAAACCTTACTATTATTGATATTTTATCTCTTTCAAACAAATAAGTTTAGAGGAAGTGCGTAAAAAACATTTTTGATTTAATAGACGTGCAAGGAAGTCATGTGTTGGACACATCAGATTTTTTGTTTTATATTACCTTCTTCTTGCACCGTATGTATGTATGTAACTCGCATATCTCAAAAACTATTGGTCGTAGAATGTTGAGATTTGATATTTAGGATTGTTCTATGATCTAGTTGTGCACCTCCCCTTTTGGTCGCAATCGAATGTATAGTTTATGTACAGGACCGCCCAAAAGATTCGAAATACATTACGCTCTATGGGCCGAAATTCATTAAACTCGCCTAACTCAAAAACTATTAGGCGTAGAATGTCGAAACTTCATATTATGGATAGTTGTAACATCTTGTTGTGTACCTCCCCTATTGGTTCCATTCGACTGGATAGTTTGTCTACAGAACCGCCTAAAAGATTCGAAATACATTACGCTCTATGGGCCGACATTCATCAAAGTGTTTTTTAGAGGTTTTGGGCTATTTCAAATGACTCAGGAGTGATATATGCTGTAAAGAATCAGAAAATGAATTTCTCCATTAAAAAAAGTGTCTTTATCATTTGCAGTTCTGCTACAGGAACACTCAAAAGATTTCCAATACATTACGGTCAATGGCAATTTTAGGGGCATTCATCCATTTCAAGCACAATACCGTCCTACCACATAAGTTAGGTAATGGTCCGACCACGGTCACGTGCCTCCCTCAAGAACTATGCCAAAAGTCGCCAAGCTTGGCGACTTTTGGTGTACGTGTGTGAATAACTCTCAAATCTCAAAAACTATTATGAAATTTCATATTAAGATTGTTGTAACAACAAAAGACAACCTAGTTGTGCATCTCGATTTTTGGTTCCAATCTACTGGAGTTTCTTTACAGGACCACCGAAAAGAATTTCAGTACTTTAATGTCTATGGAAATCTTCAATATAATACAATTGTAGTCAGTCATTGTTTGGTACATGCCCAAAATCTCGCCGTCTGTCCTCGACCTTGGCGAGTTTTGCCGAAATGTCGCCAAATTTGGCGATAGTCAGTCATTTGATCCATGCCCAAAGTATCGCCATTTGTCATCGTTCTTGGCGAGTTTTGCCGAAATGTCGCCAAATTTGGCGATAATCTGTCATTGTTGGTCCATGCTTAAAATCTCGCCAAATGTCGTCGACATTGACGAGTTTCGCCGAAATATCGCCAAATTTGGCGCCAAAAATTATTTCGTATTTTGTATAACTCTAAAACTTTAACCCGTTGAATTTTGAACTTTTGTATTTAGAACTATATTATAATATCTAACTGTTTTCAATATCTTTTTTGACAGCAATCGACTAGGAATTTATTTACAGGGTGAGCCAAATGACTTTAAATACAGTAAAGGTGTATGGATGCATTCAATTCATTGAAAGTCTGTGGTCAATGACTACTGTGGCTATCCCCAAAATCTCGCAAACTATCTCAAGTTTGTCGCTTTTGGTGAAACATCGCCAAATAAAGTGTCAGAAGGAAATCTTTCAAATTGAACTCAACTTGGCGATATCGAAATATTTGGCTAGAAATCGCTATACCTTACTATTATTGATATTTTATCTCTTTCAAACAAAAAAGTTTAGAGGAAGTGCGTAAAAAACATTTTTGAATTAATAGACGTGCAAGGAAGTCATGTGTTGGACACATCAGATTTTTTTTAATTACAAATAGGTACCAGTTAGTATTAAAAAATATTTTGAAACAATTAAACAAAAACTGTTTGTCCCAATTTAAGGCCTTGGAAAAAAAATTTTTAAATGGTGCGAAAACGATCCACCAGCAGGGAATGGGTTAACGGCGAATATAAATTTTAGACTGGCCAGGCGAGTTTTCCAGCCAGTAGTTACTTGAATTGTTGGTTGAAGTTAACGGTGAATATGGGGGAGTAAGACCAGTGCCGTTATTACTGGCAACCCTTTAAGCAATGTCAAATAATAAAAAACTTTGTAAGATAACACCATAAAGTTTACTTCAACGGTGTTATTTTAAAAAAAAGCACGCATTGAACGTAGAACCTCCTCCCTAATTGAAGTCGGTAACAGGCGGCTTATGAGTTTTTCTTTGTTTGTTCAGTCCAATATTTCTTTTCATTCAAAATGATTATGTAACTGACTTTTCCTAAATATTTTATGTTGGATACGTTCGATGATATTGTTTCTTCTAGGTATGCAGAAACATTTCTAAAACTTACATTAGAAATAAATGGTTTTCCAAGATCTGAAGATGCGTCACGAAAGAAATTAGACACACAAAATAACTAAGACCAACTCAAAAACAACAACAAATACTTTTATTTACAAATGCCAGCAGCACAATGAACAGTTCAAAAATCACAATATCGGATGTGGATGCAGTTTTCATTTTAACATTTTTTAAACTTTTTATACATATAAAAAATACATGTGCGAATATTTCCTTCCCTTTAACATATACATGCAGAAAAGACATTGTGATATATAGATTAAAAAAAAAAAAAATCTCAGCAGACTTACCCCACTTTAATCTTTAGCAAATGCAACTTTGTAAAAACAAATTCATTTAATATTCATGTTCTCACTGACTTTACTAAGCAAACTGTCCCAAATCTGCACCTTTTAAACGGCATTATGCAGTTTATAGAATTTTGAAGGCAATTTCGGAAGGTTTTGCTTTTCTGTTTTGAAATTAAGGAATAAATTAATATTGCAGTAAAGGCATTGCTTTAGCTTGGGGGAATGTTTCCAGATTGATTTTGTAGTTCCATTTTAATTTTTCTAGTTAAAATCTTATTATTTTTCAAGGAAAGTTAAACTTAATTCAAAAATTAAATTTAACCTTCATTTATGTATGAGAACTAAAATCTATCAAGCATTACCATATTAGTAGTTCTAAAATTATTCCAGGCATCATAAATTTTAATTGATTAAATTTCTTAAATTCTCTTTTAAAAACTAAATGATTTGGCATGTTAAAATATCTTTGCCTCTCAAAATGGAAAACTTATCAGACGCTTAAGAAGGGGGGAGGGAAAAAAATTGAGGTATTACATAGTTTAATATTGTAATTTTATACAAATAAGTCACAGTCAATAAAAATTGCTTATGATATGCAAATTTTCATTAAAAGTATTGCAATGTCTAGCTTTAATCTATCTTACATCAACCAAATCTACAGCATTTCATTTAATATGATCCATTAAGTTTGCATCCTTCAAACTTATTTGATCAGGGCAATAATTAATTCAGAAAATCTCCCGCAAAACACCAGTTAAATTTAGCACATCCATTATTATATATAACTGTGACATAAAAATTACAAATTTATAGTTAAAAATAATTTTTGGTTAAAAAAGAAATCTGAATTTATTTCATTATAATTATTTCTAATTTTCTTTAGGTGACAATTTTAATACGAATGCAATTATTGGTTATGCAATAGGTGATGATGAATTCAATTAAAGGAATGAACATAACAATATCCTGTAGAAAGAAGCCATTGTGCTTTTAAAAAAAATCATTAAATAAAGGAACCTTTCTACCAAAAACTGTATTTTGCAATCAAGACCAAAATAAAATGATACTGAGTTTTGTGTATTAAAAAAAAAAACCAATACTTTTATTCACATTAAATATGAAAATTGAAACTAACGGATGATTTGAAAGGGAAAAAAAAGTTATAACCTGACCATCTCTGCATTACAAAAATAATAAATTTTAAACATTTTATTCTCCAAGAAATAGCTGTAGTTTCATTCACTCAAAGAGAATAGGGGGAAAGGGGTGTCAGAGTAGTTGCATTTGAATTCTACTCCAGACGTATTTTAAATTTGTATTGATAAGGTTCAAAATAGGATAGATATTACAGGTGCATGGATTTCAGAGAGTTTTGAACTGTATTTAGTAGCATGTGTAAAATTTTTCCATTGAAAAGAGGATCAATCTTTTTCCGCAGTGGGACAAAGTTTGCAAATTGTACTTTTCAAAGCTTAAGGGGGGGGGGGATACTGAAAGCTGTTTAATCATTTCACTATCTTCAATTCAATGACCAAATGGACATTATGTGTCTAGTGTTGCTTCCTTACATTGGCTTTTGAATGGGCTGCTGGGAACCAGTGTTGTATGCAGTGACCGATGAAGGCATTCTAAAAGCAATGTGAGGAAACAATACTGCCACAAACGAGGAATATGTGCTATTATTTGTTTGCAAAAACGACAGCAAACAACTTGTACCTTGGTTCTAGCGAGGGTAAAGCCCTTAACCATCCTATATATTCATTACTTCCAGATAACCAATGCCCTAAATAGAGGTCACCTAAAATGGCCCCACAACTGGGATCACTGAGCATACACAGAGATATTTTATTATCTCCTTTTTTGAAATATTTACACAAATATTATTCATGTATAATTAAAATAATGTATTAAAATATATGTCTGTATATATATAAATATATATATATGTATGTAAACATACATATGAGAAGCATCTTGAAATGGCATTACTTATAAGTGTCATTTGATATTAAAAAACAATGGCAGCGCAACAAAATGAGATGTATAGAGAGAAAATCAGCAAATTAGATATTTTAATGGATTTTCACTCGTTTCACCAACTTTTTCATAATCTATATCTACTCAGAATCCAACTTAAGATGGAGAAAATGAAAGATAATCCCAATTAAAGGAGAAGAAAATAGAAAATCTTAAATTTTTATCAACTATTATTGATAAATGCAGTTTTAAAAAAGGTAATAAAATGTAGTAATGTTAATTTAAGTCACTATCCTGAACTTTAACGATTGTAACTGAAAATATGTTAATATTTAGCTATAAGTTTATACCATTAAAGAATGTTCATAATCCAAAAAAGGACATTTATATAAAAAAAAGCTAAAAGATTATTTACAGAATATGCATAGTAAATATGAATATCTAACAAATTTTATATATTTTAAAAGAAAAAAAATCCCTTATCAAAATAGTTTTGTTACATATTAATATTAAGTAGTTTTCAAATTGAAAAATTAGTTTATTTTTAATAACCATGGATTTTTTTTATTTTGTTAAAGTATGTAATAATTTTTCAAAAAATCAAGTTCCATAAAATATAAAGCTACAGTCTGTTTCTTGGCAATTTGTAAAGATAAGAGATGAAGAATATTTTGTATTACTAGTATGCATAATTTATTCTGAAAAGCTTCAATTAGCTCTACCAGATATGATACTTTTATTCCGATAGTGTAATAAGATATATTAATATTGTGCCATCTTTTAGTTATATTAAAGTCATGTATAGCTTTCATTTTCAATGTTTCATCTTAAAACAAATCTGAAAAATCCGGTTTATTTCTGCTTAAAAATTAGATAATGCTGTTTTGTGGTGGTGGTGTGTATGAGTGGTGGGGGCAAAACACTAGCTTTTATAAGTTAAATTTGTGTATTGTTTATATAAAGTACAAGCTCAAAACTTTTAGTTTGAGCTTGTACTTTATATAAACAATCTCTTATCTTTAATTACTTTTAGTTTTGAGCCTGCACTTTATACAAACAATTTATATGCCAGTAGCAGAAACCGTGCAGCATGGCAGCAGGTACTGCAAATTATTTAATAGCTTAAAGAATAATCTAACTGAATTTAAAATAAGCTTGAAGATAAATTTTCATTTACAATTTTGGTGCTGCAGATTGATACTGAAAATTCTAATACTGAGATTACAAGTTACAATGCTCAGCACATACCCTATTTAGCCAAAGGGGGAAAAAATTGCAGAACTTATTGGTCTAATGTAAAAATGACAAAAAAGCTAGAAAGAAAACATGCCATTTAAAACATATATCTGAAGAAAAAAAGTTGCAATAAATTATTCTACATTAAATTCTTTTTCCAAACAACAAATAAGTAACTTTTCTATTTGTACATAGTCGTGGTGGAGAGCCATGAGGTGACATGCCATTGCTGTATACAAATTTCTTCAGTGGTTTAATTTTTAAAGCATTTATTCATACAAGTTTTAAAAATGTACATTATACCCAGCAACATGAACATCAGCACTTATTGGGATTTTGGAATGTGTCCACCCCCCACCCCTCAAATATTCTGCCTGAGTGAGAAATGATATAAAAGCTATACATGTAAAATTTAAAAATGCTAAATATATGTATGTATTCGACAGCAAATAGTACATTATAATTTTGCATTCAGAAGGCAGCTCTTTATGCCAAAGTTTTGTTTTTATCTAAGTCAGTGGTTTCCAACTAGAACCCCATGTGGCCCTCAATGTCCTTTCTTGCAGCACACAAAGCTTTCTGGAAAAATAATTTCCAACATCAAGTTAAATGCTTCTATTTAAGGAAACGAAGTTTCTGTGGAAACCGCTGTCAGTTTGAAGCACTGTTCACTTGCAAATAAATTTGATTGTCCTTGTTTTCCAAGAAATTTAGTATGTTCACTTACAACAGATCCTGATGTGGATATCCCTTCTTTAGGAATTGCAAGAGACAGACTCCAATTTGCATTGAACATTTTGTGTGCTTTTACGCTAATCTCTTCCTTTTGTAATTTTAGGGTTTTCGTTTAAATTTTAGTCATTTTGTGGTGGTTAGCATACCACTCTGTGCAGTTGTGGGCTTGGGTTTGATTCCAACTTGGGCTTGATTTGTTAATTCATCCCTCTCTTCATAGATGGTAATGTTTAAAATTACTTATTTTTCTATGAATTGTAATTTAATACTGATTTTTGTCTTATAACTTGATGGAAATTAGCCAATTTTGATCAATGTCTTCATCTCCTGAACCCCTATTATTTCTTGAGTAAAAACCTGAGTACGTTGCGGCTTGCCCCTGGACAGGTGTGTTGGGTTGCGGCCACTGAACGTTTTTTAATTGAAAACCCCTGATCTAAATCATAATAATGCATTGCAATTCATCAGATTAATCCACATTTATCAGCTTACTTCACAAATTTATCTTTTACAAATAATATCATAGAACAGGCTTTAAAGAAGTAGAATGTGAATATTATTCTCTTACATTTATCAAATGGATGATTTATTTCTCTATTTGAGAATGATAAAACAATTTAAGTTTACTAAGAACAGACAAATAAATTAACATATTTTCAAGGGAAATGGAGGAAGAAAAATTTTAATCTAACAATTTATAGAATGTTTTAATTATTATACAACAATAAAGGTTATAAAATTTAGAAACAATATCCATTTTCTCACCTGACTCCCCCTCTAATCTGCAAGTGGCGATTGCTATCCTAGCGAACACACTGGACAGCACAATAATGATACAAATTAAAATTACTTGAATGGGCAAGTTAGAAAATGCACCTCTACACAAAATTTACCACGATTCTTCTACTAAACAAAGACCTTGAAAGAAATGAAGGCCTCCTTCAATACTCATACCCCTCCCCAAAATATAACAAATACTGCAAATATACTGAATTGGTCAGATATAGTTGGAGATTACTTTTTCCTGGACTAGAAAAAATGGCTCTCCATTTATTTTCCTCTTAAAAAAAAAAGACAAAAAAAAGTTAACTCCCCCCTTCCCTTAACACATACCCCCTAAATTGAGCCATGTAGTTCCAAAATCAGCTCAACCCATGTCTTCCCCAAAATACACATTTTTTTTTTTTCTTTGTAAGTTCATGATCTGCTGTATCACCATGCAAAGCATAATGGATCCAATCTGGTTTATTTTGGTAGAAAAATGCTTCCAAAGTGGTGGTTTCAAATCAAAACCAGTTCACAGAGAAACGTTTTTTGCATTTCCTGGACAAATTTTAAGCATAGACTGAGCCGGTTTTGGAGCTATACGCCTCAATTAACACCTGCTTAATTATGCAAATTTAAGAAAACTAAATATCAATTACATTATACTTAAGATTCAGAATGATTTTTCTTATATCTTTTACATTTTTCAAAATATTTAAAATAAATATTGTTACTAAAGTAAAGAGACTATTGCTCCTGATTTATTTATTTCACAGTGTAACGTCGATATCTTGAAAACCTTGATATCTTAAATAAAGGTATTTTCCCTTACAAAGTATGTGACTCCCTTCTATTTCACCTTGTTATCTCTAATTTTTCCAGTGTCCCTGGGTAACTGTATAAATAACAAAATTTCAATTTTTTGTGGCAGGGACATAGCCAGGCAGTGGTCCACAGGGGTTTGGGCCTTACCCAAAATTTGGATTTTTCTTATTTCATGTCATTAATCGCACTTTTTATGAGAAATTTTATCTTTTCTAACTTTTATGGAAATTGTGCCTGTTTCATGGGAACTTAACACATTGTGGCTGTTACAGAATTATTCATAATCCTAAACTTAAAAGCCAAAATTTCTGCATAACTTAGTTCTGCACAGGGACGTAGCCAAGGGGAGGGGGTCATTACCCCCCCCCCCATGAGGAATTTTTCCCCATACAAAATGTATATTCTTCACTCTCTTATCACACACATGTATGCATATAATGTCCCCCCCCCATGAAAAATTTCTGGCTACGCCCCTGGTTCTGCATAAGAGTTTTCTTGTTGGAAATCACCATCTGCGGAGATAAAATAGGCTATGCTACTATTTTATGCCAATATGTATTCAACAAATACCAACAAAACAATAAATACACTTGTTGGTCATTCCAAATTAGAAAACACTTTTTTCTTAGACACAAGACACAATGCAGACAGTAGCCTTTAAAAAAAAAATAAATGCTTAAAAGTTGCATTTGTGACATAAAATTACAGTAGCTATCTCACTTAACATGCAACTATTTTCTTTTACTTCTATTATATAAAAGACAAATTTTAGAAAGGAAAAATTGATACTTGCATAACAAATATTAAATTCATAAAATATATTCAATTATCCATCACATCTGGTCTGCATTTAAGGCATCTCACATAGTCAGAAATACATAGCATGAAAAATATTCAATCTCAATAACATTATTAAACTTGTTTTACACTAAAAATGTCTGTCTTCTTCTGTAAGAGATCAGATATTTACCTTTAAGCCTGGTATGCTCAACAAACAAGATTTCAAATAATTTTAACAATCATAAATGTTTGTATTTATTAAAACAACAATAAGCATACAGTATTGTTTGCAAAGTACAAGTCTCAATCTGTCAATATGCTTAAGACACTAGGCACTGTATTTATAGAATACCAAACAGTTTACTGTTTATGAAGCATGGGTACTGCACAAATGAACCGAAACCCTTCAAAACAAATTTCAACACTAAAAAGAACTAATGAGACATAGCACCAGTGTAAGACTACATTTTATACTTTCAGCTCCCCTCAAGTTAACCACTGCTAATGAAGGGCCAAATAGTTTAATATATGTACGGTCTACTGGTGGTTCATTTGGTAAGCAAAATTTCATTACTCTGATTTATCAAAATGGGAAGCGATCATCTTTCGAATGAGGGAAGGCTCCTAAGGAAGAATTAAACTATTTAGAACAAACAATCACAAATTAAAAGGTTCTAAAAAGCATTAAACAAGCAGTGCTAAATTTGCTATGTCTACATAAATTTCTTATGCACACTCACATACAGAAAGACAAGAATGGGGAAAAAAAAAAAAAAAATCATTTTGATAAAATCATTGTCCAAAAATGTCCCAGTTCCTCAAATGTAAATAATTTCATTCTTCCAAAAAATTTTATTACTTTGAAAAAACAAATTCTAGATTAAGAGTTAGGTATTTAAAAACTAAAGTTTATCACAAAGTATTCTAGAACCCTTCAAATGGTAAACATTGGAAAAATACTAAGGGAGATATACATACACATATATAATATATATCCAGTAAAGGTTACGTATATTGATCAGAAAATATTTTTACCTTCCCAATGATGACAATGTTTTTGAAACAGAAACAATGGAAGAAAAAAGGTTCCAAAAAAGGTTCAAAATGATTCATTCATGAATCATAATCTAAAACTCTGTGAAGACTTAAAAAAACTTCAAGTTTTAGTAAATCAGAATTTAAAAAAAAAAAATTGATTTGAAATCCAGTTTTGCAGTAAGTTCATTTTAAAGTCTGTTCAACAGCGTAGCTATTAAAGAACAATCTTAAAAATAAACTTTTTCTTTCAATTAACTAATCAGGTATATCCTTAAAAAATAGCATAATATTAAACTTTTACATCAATAATTTGTTTTGTTGCATAATGAGATGCAACTTCACTTAATTTCCAAAAAAAAATGTGTAAAATGAGACTTCTATTCTAATTATTCGAAAGGTCTATCTTAATCAGAATTTGTACAAATTTTTCAATATTTTTAAGCATTATAGCAAAAAATACACCAAACACTATGAACGTACAAATGCATGTATACAAAGTTGGACAACACTGTATACAGATTGATCATTGATATTGTTATAATATACACATTTTACTTCAATTAATTGAAAATCTATTCATATCTTCCAAGTGAATTAATTAAATCTTAGAGATACTTTCAGAAGATGTTTTTTCTCTCTCCATTTTAACACTGTAGTTTGAAAAAAATCATGCGATTTAGGCACATAAACACAATTAAACTAATACTGTCAAAGATTTCAAAATTTTTAGAATGCCTTCTCACAGACTATACCATATACTATAATAAAGGATAAACCTGTATAAGTTACAAAGCGGTTAGAAAAAAATTAAAAAATCAAAAACTTTTTTCAGAGTGACACATTCTGCAATCTTGCAGTACAATTCTAAGCATAAGAATATTTTTGGAGCCTGTCTCATAAAAGACAGTTTTTTTTCTTTATTTCAGTGTGTAGTGCAGCTTATGAAAAATCATTCTGTATTTTTTTTTAAAGTCCCTGGTATAACTAGTTTATTTTGTGTACCAAGACCCAAAAGTAGGGGGTTTTTTCCTTTGAATTGCAGCCATAAAGTAAAAACAAAGGAAGAAAGAAAGAATGTTAAAATTTCGGCACTTTTAAATACTAATGTGCTATTAAAGACCATTTACTTGTGTATCATTCAATAAAAATATGGATTAAGTTATAGTTTTGTATGTGTATGTATACATAATGCACAGTGTCTAAATAATAAAGTTTGCACCTAATTCAATTCTGTCCAATGACAACTATAGTGAATTCAGTTGAATACTTTAGTTTTCCAAACTACAACAGAGATTGTTACAATATCAGAATGGATGTATGTCTTAACTAACTTCTTGAATGCAAGATGAATCATTTATGTAAGGAACAGAACAAGCCTTAAACAAAATTGGTAAACTAGAGTAGTCTAAATCAGTTTTATGATAGCACTGTATACAAAAACAATTGACGCTTTAAACTAATGTTTGAAGCATCAAAGCAGAGATGGGGAAAACAACCCTCATTGATAAAAAATTTATAGATACATCTGCATCTTTATTAAAAAAAAAAAAAAAAAGTATACAAATG
Organism: Cheiracanthium punctorium; assembly: GCA_038373885.1. Classification (NCBI taxonomy): domain Eukaryota; kingdom Metazoa; phylum Arthropoda; class Arachnida; order Araneae; family Cheiracanthiidae; genus Cheiracanthium; species Cheiracanthium punctorium. Next base: position 535,340 of record JAWZYV010000946.1, on the reverse strand, counting down.
ACATATTTTTACCATCTACATCCTGCCCTCCTCTACTGTAGGCGTTTCTTTTATTTCCGATTTGAGCCTAGTTACTGAAGGAGCGTACTCATGCTTATAAACAGTTTCCAGAAAGAACAAACTCTAGCATTTACCATCTTTGTGCGCATAGTAGCATCCCTTTATCATTCACGCACAAGGTTAAAAAAGTCTTGGCCAAAATCCATTCTTCTGGCTGGTAAAGAAATGGCCCCACTTGACTAACATTTTTGCTCCTCAAAACTTATATTGTTATGCACACATTAACCACACACATACCCCCCCCCCCCCCGAGAGAAGAACAAAAGAAAAAAACAGGGGTATTTTTAGTTTTAGAGAACAATAGCTATAAAATTAACACAGGCTGGGAAGTTGATCCAGATTTCGCCATGTTTAAATGAGTTTGTTATTAATAAAAGATGTCAATATGTAGTGTAATTTTGAAATAAGCGCACATATTGAATAGACTCATTTGCAGGCCATTTTAAAAGCTATAGCATATATGTTAATCAATGAGGAGAGAGGGAAGGTACATAGAAATTAATTAAAATTATAGTCTTTTGCCTTCAAAGTTCATTTATCCTGCTGTGAACTTAACATTTACAATAAGTCAATTTTAATTTAAGAATAATTTTAAAAACATTTTTTAATTTTGTTGCTAACACAAAAATGCTGTTTATGTGTCTCATTTACCCATTTAAATTCATGCTTAAACCTCTTCCTCTCTCCCCCACTTCCAAATGTAACAGAATAAAGAAAACTGCTTTCTTTCTAAGATGATCCTGATAAAAGAATAGATTTTTCATATGGTTACATGATGATGAATATACTTTATGTAAACTGTACATAACATTAATAAAAGCAAACAGCATTTTATAGGAAATTCTATTTGAAAAATGCATCTTGAAGTCAATTTCTCATAAAATGGATGCAATTTTTCAGAGAAAGTATAGTTTCTGCACTGTAAAAAGACCTTACAAAAATTACTGGATCAACTTACAATAACAAAAATAGCAAAACGTATTATTGCTATTACTTTTTCTATTTGACAAGCTAATCAAATTTGATACACACATAGTATTACATTTGAACGAACACAAGAAGATGTGTTACACATACACATACTTAATTATAAGAAGTGAAAAAGTTCATTATTTCTTCATATAATTATTTTCAGAATGATTAATTAATGATATTAACCAAAGGATTAAAATGAAAGGAATATCATGAACAAAATTCAAAATAAGTGCTGATTCCATTTAATTCTCCAAAGCAAATATTTATTAAGGCAAAGTACTTTGAGAATTAATTTTGTATTTTTAAATTCTAAAAATGAATGGCACAAATTGTTGCACTTAACGTAAGTTCTTCATTCTGCAAAGTGTCAGATCAACACTAGCAATGCAACCTTATGAGCCATTAAAAAAAAATAATAATAAATCTTTGTTATATACAGGGCAACATAAAAAAAAGGCATTCTAGGCAGGCAGCTTCAATGCATTCACAATCTTGATTTAGATTACCAGTGATAATTTTATACAAATATACTTTCACAGAGTGGTTCAAAGATACAAAAGGGTGGTCCACTTTTAATTTTCAATGAAGTGCACATTGCATTTTCATCACTTTGCAACTGAAAATCATAATATGCACACACAAATTTAAATATCCCTTTAAAAAATAAAATTTAAGAAGTGACTATCAAAATGCTCAAGTCAATTATTCCGACAACCACACTCATGATTTAATGCAGTTAGGATATTACACATGCCACTGTTTTCAACTATTGCTCATTCAATCAATTACAAGAAAATCAACTGTTTCATCTCTTTGTAGTTATCAATGAAAAACTATAAGTACTCCCCCTTTTTTCTATCTTGAAGAATTGTATGTATTCTGTGTATAATGAGTATGTATCATTGCATGTATAAAATGTATACCTACCTCATATTTAGGTATACATTTTATACATCAAGAGGAACATTATACACATTCTAACATGCCCTTCACCCCCCCCCCCCTCCAAAAAAAGAATTCCCCTCTACATTTTTACTTTTATTGCTAATGATAAGTAGAAATTAAATTCTATTTATGGTTTACATAACTGTTTTTCTTCCTTTCTCCTAAAAATTCTTTACAAAAATTAAGAATAGCACCAACATAATTTATTTTGTAGCAGATAATTTTTTGAAAAATAAGAAATACAAGATGTTTAAGCACTCAATCAGAAATTAGTACGCTCTTAAAATCTTCAAATTGATTACTTTTAACTGCCTTTTCTCCTATGCTTACCATCCCTATTCAGTGGTTTATATTATAAACTGAGCCAAGCTAAATGACTGAATTTAATTATTACTAAACAGCCAGACAAGGTAAAAGAGTGTGGCCTTATGGTACACAAAGCCTTTTATATTGTTTAGTAAGGAATTAAATACATGAAATCAACTTTTTAACTGCAAACAAAACATATTTATTGTAATAAGAAACTGATATCTGATATGTGTTACTAGTGTCTTACATTTTATCTATCCCAACTTTTCATGAAAAGTTTAAGAACTTTTACATTACATATATATATTTGAAGCTTACAAAAAACATTTAAAAGCAATTTCTCTTAGCTAAATATATAAACATCAATGATTTCAAAACTTTTAAGTCATTATAAAAATATTGCTTTTATATAAAGATATAATATTTTATATTAATAAAGCTTTTCGGATATTTAACACCAAACAAAAAAGAGCATCAAAAATATGAAAACTTAAAACACTGCTGCAAATCCACTAAACAAAGTCATTAAAAGGAAACACCTTTAAAGTAGGTGATATTTATTTACTTCTATTATTATTAATTTATTTAGAATAGTCATTCCTCTGATTCTAAATTTTTTTCAAACCCTAATATTTGTTTATAATTCTTAATAAAATTAAAACAGAATTTATAGATAATGCCAGCAAAAGCTGTAAATTTTAAACATGCAGTAGAACTTCCCCATAACAACATTAAGTTCACAATTCATCCTCAATATTTAATATCTTGTCAATGCAATACAACAACCACCCTGAAATATTTAAATATCTTTTTGATTTACAGGATCGTTTGAAATTACTATTTCACCATAAAAGCTCAGTGGTATTAGTTAGATTGCATCTTATCTTCTAAACAAAAGCCCTTTATGATTAGATATAAAGCAAATGTTAGTGTATGATTAATGAAATAATCATTACAGTGAAAATAAACACTCAAAAAACAGGTGTTATAAGATAAAATAAATAAAAACTTTGAAAAAAAAGCACACATAAAAGGTTACTTCAAGGCGTAACGATCATTTCGACCGAAAATTCGTTCGGTCTTCTTCAGACATTCTTCGGTCTTCTTCTTCGGAAGGGTTTGTCTGAAGAAAACCGAACAAATTTTCGGTCGAAAGGATCGTTACGCCTTGAAGTAACCTTTTATTTGTGTTTTTTTCACAAAGTTTTTATTTATTTTAATCATTACAGTGACTGATGAAAGTTAAGCGAGAAGTAATTACTAATGAAATAATTTGCCCATAAATAACAATAAGGAATAGTTATATGTTACCCAAAAGCCTTTTGAATGAAAAGACAGAGATTATTCACACACACATATTTGTTTTAGTAGTGTTTGAATGATTTTCATCAGAGCAAAACTACTAGTGTTGATTTATTAAACAATAATTTACATTTACAACTTAACACACTTTAGGAGCATTTTAATGCCTTATAGCATGTATGTATTTATTGTTTTTCTGAGTGATTTATTCATAGTTAACAATCTATATATATTTAATATTTTACTTCATGTTCAAAGCATTATTAAGAGGAAGTTTTACTGTTAATATATATATATATATATATATGTATGTATGTATATGCATATATATATATATGTATGTATGTATGTATATACATTATATACACACACACACACACAAACATACATATATAATTTACATAGCAATAAATCAATTCTAAGAAATGAAAATTATATGTAATAACATCATTACTAACTGCACAATTAAGCAAACACTAATGAATTATTGATGATTAAAACTTGACTGATTGTAAACATCTCCAAACAAATAAACTAATAATATCGTTATTGTACCATTTTTAAATTTTAGAAAAAATACACAAAACTAATGCTAGAGGATTTAGCTCAAAATTACAAAGGAATGTGCAAAGAGGGGGAAGGGATACTCAAATATGTAGACATTTTTGAGAATTTTCAAACTATATCTTGATTGAGAAATACTAGTATCAATGCATAGCATGTCATCGCATGCCAAGCATTACATGTAAATAAAGTATAAATACACAAAATTTTAAACTTTTATTTTTAATCAAACCACCACCATCACCCCATTAGAATGGCAAAAAGGTTAGTGTCATAAAAAAAAAAAAAACACACAAAAAGATAAGGAATGTATTTATCTACATTTTTTTTTTTTTTAGAGCAATTAATATGTAGTATTCAGTTTATAAAACCAAACATTTATCAATCAGTTGTTTAAATAGATAGTTTCTATTATAGCATTGTATATAAACACTGCATTTCTTTTAATTAAAAGTCTTAAAATTATATTAACTATCATGAGTGATTAACTGAATCAGACACAGCTGATTTTAAAAAGGGAGATAATCAAAGTGAGGGGGGGGGGGAAATACACCCTTCTTTTTTTTTAAAGGTGTGTGTGTGTGTGTTTTGGGGGGGGGGGTAAAAAATCTTATGCATGTGAGTGAAAAATACTCCATCCTTTTATTTCAGGGGAAGAAAGTATAGCTAGCATAAATGAAGAAAGTATCAAAACTGCAGGAGTTGCAACACTATTCAAGCAGGTTTGACTTTTTTTTATAATTATGAGATATGCAAGTTTCCAACTATCAAAGCACTGAGTCATCATGACTATTATTTTCCATAAGCATCTGAAATCCTTTAGTGGATCAGATTCTAATCAAGGCCTTGTTTTGATAGAAAGGCCCTTATTTCGCTAATAAGACATCATTTTTAGAGTGAGTCATTTATGTTATTCAACCAAGTACATGAATGTAAACTAATTAATAGTTTATGGTCAGATAAGTTGTGATTCTGGTTAGAAAATTGACAGTAGTGTAGTGGGGCCAAGGGGACCTATCATGCCACAGATGCCAAATTATCCCAATGACAAAAAATATTTGACAAACACTAGGTGGAGAGCACCAAAATGCTATTTTGCCCTGGGCTTCAGTTCTGTTTGCTATGTTACTGAAAATTGAAGCTTCTTTTAAAGAGATAAATAAAAGAAAAACAATGAATTAAAACAGCCCTTTCACAAAATTACAATCAATTAAAGTGGCCCCTTAACAAAAATACATTTGATTAAAACAACCCTTTACTTGCATTTTACAAAATATTTTGTTTTGCAAATTATTTTAATTAAAAAAGTCATTTTTACTGAATTGATACGAACATTCACAAGAGTAAATGCGGAAATTCCTAAAAATAGATACTAAAATTGACAAATATAAACAATTTTTAAAAACTGGAAAAAATTCCAGGATCGAGCCCTGTTTTTGAATAGATGCAGACATGTATCTCTCTGCCAAGAGCTATTGGTGTAACTTGTTTTAGATTTAAAATTACTTATAGGCCCATTTTTTAAATTTGGTCTTGCTGGCTTTCCAAATTGTGTTTTTTCCACTTCTGCTCTAATGAGGGGATCATCTTTTTTTCTGGTCCTTTCTTCACATATTTTTAAAATTTTCTCTTCTACAGGGATAATTTCTTATGTTTATTGGATTGCAGAGTGCCATTTGCTTGAAAGAATCTGGGTGGTTGCAATTTAAAAAAAAATCTTGAAATAAATTAAAGAAAATTTAAAAGTTCTATCGCATAACTATTTCATTCAGTAAAATTGGAAAGATTGTAGGTATAGAGCTGAAATGTAAAAACAAACGTTTTTAAAAGAATATTTCTCATAAAGATTTATAAATTGAATAAAATTTAACTTAACTTTTCAACTTGCAAAATAATGTCTTGAAAGAAAAAAAAAATGTCTAGCACAACCGTATATCTATTTTGCTTTACAAATTATACATCATCCAATAATGAGTAAGAAAACATCTAATTTTTATGGTATCATTTTTAAATGTATTGTTTTATATTTTGGATAGTCTAAAAACATAATACTAAAAATTATTTCAAAGCTACATAAATTATAATTTTTTATATACTAAGCATAATTAAGCTGCATAATTAAGTTTTAAAGATTGTCAGATTAAACTAAAGTCTTGAGTTTTATAGTTTGATTAAGCATTTTCTGCTTTAACTTTTTGATGGTATGTTATCAAAAAGTTAAAGCAGAAAATGCTCAATCAAACTGTAAAACTCAAGACTTTGGTTTAAACTATTTCATTAGTAGTGTCAGAAAAAAAAAATAAAAACTAAGCTTGCAAAACAACAAGCTCTAACTACCTGAGAAATTTTATGGAGAACAAATTATAGGATCACAAGATTGGTTATAACAACTCTATGGAAGACAACATACATTAAAGAATGTAATTTATAAAATAAATTTTCTTTAGGGGGAAAGAGACAATTTAAGTTTTTTATATAAAAAGGACACTTTTGATGACAAACTTAACTATTTCTATTAAAGTAATAAACTGATTCTAAAGGACAGGGTGATAAAAGAAGGGTGTGATACTTCCCCAAAGTGTGTCTCTGCACTGAAATGATTCTAAGCACACAATCGTTCAATGTTCATGTAAAGGAAAGAAACAAAATATATCTTGATAATTCCCTGAGATGTTTGAGGTCAACAAAAATGCATGGAAAATACTTCAAGCTGCAGTGTCTATACTAAACTGACATAAAACATCTTATACATAACTACTAAAACATCGCATTTCTTTCAACAGTAATTCCAAAATACATATATATATATAAAAGTGTGTGACTCTTGTAATTTATGAACATACACTGTTGAATCCCAATTTAACAAATCTAACTAATATCTGGGTTTAGCAAACATTTTATGTTTATTGCCAAACTTATCATTTTCATTTTTACAAATTGTCAAAATCTATTAACGATGTCATTCTGCATAAATATTTCAGATACTGCACAGCAGCAATTACACATACATTAACATTAATCTAGAAAAACAAAAATGCAGTGTTCGTATTTCTGGTTAGGGATGAAGAATAACTACTTCATCCTGTGACAGTCTCTCAAGCCTTCACTTGGCACCTCCTAAAGTCCAGTCCCGGCTGAAATTAAAAAACCTGCTCTTTTCCTTTGTGAATGTTATCTAATAATGAGAATTCATGGTGGATGGTGGTGAAAATCCCACAAGTTCAAACAGATAAAGGCACTGGGAAGTACTCGCATCTCTCCTAATGACTACTGTCCGGCAGTTGTAAAAAGTTTAACCTGCAGCAAAGTAGGGGAAAGAAGTGCTACTTGCTTTCAGCTGGGCAGATTTGCATTATTAGTTATTTATTTTAACTATTACCTTAAAATTTTCACTTCAGCAAACAAAATATGAGTGTAATTTATTCTTTACTAAATTTAGCAACAAACCTAAATTTTAAGCTACAGAAAATTGTAAAATGTACTTTAACTCAAAAGCTCGAGAAGAACATAAAATTTAGAACTTACATCCATATAGTTAAAGATTTTTTTTTCAAACGTTATAATATTTGCACTTTGAGCATTTTGAACACAATTTATTTCAATTGTTCTGGTGCCATTCTAAGTCAGTACTGTGACATGTACCGCATGGCTGTTTGACAGATGTTTTATATTGTGTGCATAAATGCACTTCCCCCTTCTTACATCCCCATAAACCAGCGGGCCTTCAAGAACTATTTTTAAAGACATCAGATTTTGTTTCTATGAAAGTATTTACTTTGTAATTTATATTTAGTTATGTGAATTTTAATGTTACATTATTAAATACTTTAGATCCACAGTGAATTCTTTATTTTCTAATTAAAAAGGAACCTGAAATTGTGAGTTAGAAACTATTAAACATTTAATCTTATGCATTCTTGGTAGGGGAAAATGCAAAAAGCCCTGCACAAGTTCAAAAGGTTATTTATTTATTTTACAGTATTTATAATAATAGTAATAATAATTTATGGCCATTTTCTTGATGCTTAAAGGGTTAGAATAAGTTCTCTCTCTTTCCCCCTTCCATCATAGCCTCTTATTTTAATCTACTGCAAATGATTTAATGGATTTACTATCAATTTGGCCAAATTCTGATACCAGATACTTAGAATTTTAAACAAATATCCAGCAGAAGTATGCCCCCCCCCTCCCACAGTAGCATTATTATTCTTTTCAATATAAAATTTTGATGCTTGATAGTTTAGTTTGATAATAAACATAATTTTTTAAACTATCAATTATGTCATGTTAGCATTTACATTAGTTTAATAATATAAACCCATATTTTTAATTTAAAATCTTAAACCGGAAGCACTTAACCGAAATATTATAAATTATTTAATCTTTTCAAGATGGCTGGTCATTTTTTAAACTAAACAAGAGACCGAAAAAACACTCAAAATACTGGTGTTAAACGATAAAGTAATTAAAAAACTTTGTAAAAAACACACATAAGAAGTAAAAGGAAAAAGGATACGAAGAGCTTGGACTGAAGAAGTTCAAAACAATTTTTGAACAAAACGCGTATCCTTTTTCCTTTTACTTCTTATGTGTGTTTTTTACAAAGTTTTTTAATTACTTTAAACAAGAGACCTTCTAAAAGAACCGGATGTTGACTAAGTAATGCTTTACCCTCCTCTGTGAATTCGTTTTCTATATTCAGACAGAGATGCCAACATCATTAAACTTTTGATTCATCACTGAGGAAAGATCACTTAGTATTACCAATTGTTGATCAGTTGAAGTGAAAGGGAGAAAGCAAACTTTACATTTTCAAATATATAGGTGACAAGGGAAAAAAAAAAATTTCGTTAATAGATTTTCACAATACTCGGTATAAATTGGGATTCAACAACATACTTGTTTTTGTTTTACTTTTTTAATTTCTACATTTAAAGTTTATTTTATGATTCCGTCGCTCATTCAGATGAATTATGTATGTATTCAGAGAATTAAAAGTTACAAAAGAAACTTCAGATACAACAAAATAATAATAATAATAATAATAATAATAACAACAACAACACAGCATGAGAAGAAAAAAATGTCATATCTGTTAGTGGATGTATGAAATGTACACAGCATATAACGTGCTTCGAATGAAATGACACAATATGTGAAAGTAGAACTAGATCCTTCTTCCATGCCGAGAGGCTCTCCCATTTGGAATGTGATCCAGTTTCTGTCCTGGCAGTTTTGGGGAAACCCTTTTTCTTTCTTTCTTTTCTTTTTTTTTTTTTTTTCCTTTTTAAATAATGGCAGTTTCATTTTTTTTAAATCAAATATCAACAAAAATAGACATTTTTAAAAGTAGACAACATTCTCTGTTATTTCTTTTTTGTGTGTAGCATCTCCATGAGTAAAGTCTGAGAAGGTGCATTGCCATTGAGATGGCGATATAATAAAAACTCTTCTCCCCGCTCACTGATCACATGGATTTCAGGTAAAATTTGTAACAGATGAGTAAATTTATCCTGCAAAAGGGAAAACAACTTGTTAGAACAGATAAAACTAAAACATATCTCGGAGAGACCACAGCACAAAGAAGCTTTGGCATGCATGATGGTAATTTTCATTAAATTCAAAAAATCTGAAAATTAAAAATCTTTAAATCAACTTTGAAAAGCACTTCTTTTAACACATATTCAACTGTCTACTAAAAAGATGTCTACAGGTGTTTCAAGACAAAATAAAGTTAATCGATTTCCAGATTTTTTTTTTTTTTTTACAACTGTGTTACTGTGTTTCAACTTACAGCTAATGAAAATAAAATAAGGTATCAAAGAAAGTTAGTAAATTTTCAAAAATCAGTTATTTGGTGGCAGGGCTGTAAATGAAATAAGCAGCCCAAGAGTCATTTCCTTCAAATCACTAACTTTTTATATTTCAATAGCATGACTGGTACCACAAGCCGAATCGGTGGTGCCCATAGGCAGTGATTTGGAGACTCTTGGATAAGACTAATAAGGGATATTTTATTACAACATGGAAATTGTACAGATTAAATAGCAAAAATAAAATTTGCAAGAATTGAGGCTAGAATTATTTAATTGATATATTAACTTATTTTTTAATAAAGTTTTCCTACTTTTGCAGCACAAAGTTTGAATGGTCAAAGATATTTTGAGACAGAGATTTAAAAGTAAAAACTCAGATTTTATTATACAGTAAATTCCCCAATACTTACGGAATTGATTGAGAGTCAAACTGTGGACAGTCAAATTCTACAGATAATTCTGCCGAATGATCAAAAAAGTACAGAAAAGTTTTTTTAATAACTTTATTTTTAAGAAGGGACAAGTGTGGTTACAGTGCAGTCCCAACCCACTGAAGATCCCTGAGTAAAAAATTTTCACAATGTTCCCATAATCCCTTTTTATCTTTTATTTCATGCAAATCAAAGTTTATATAACAATTATATTTATGAGAATATACTAGGCGATCTTTGGGTTTTTTAGCAAAAAAGGATACAGGGATTCTTAAAAAGTCTCCTGAGTAAATATATAATAAGGTTTATGCGATTCTGGACCATGTGATTGTGGTTTATGTGATTTCCATTCCATGACTGCTGCTCATTTGAATGAGTGCTCTGCGCTAAAGGATTTTAGTTGTATTGTAAAGGAATACTGGAGAGTTTATTGCCTATAATGGCCCAATGATCAGTGGCCAGGCATTATGAAAAATAAAATTAAAACAAATATTTATGATAATTGGATATCACAATAATAATTTTACTTGAAGCTTTAGAAAAAATAACTGAAGAAGTCATTAAAATTTAAAATGTTTGTGTAAGTAATTAAAACTTAGCAAATGTATTAAGAGTAATTATTCAGCTGAATTCCAAACCAATATTGTCACAATACACAAACATGTTTATATATGCATTAACAATTAAGATCTACAAGTATCTGTAGTTATGGGTGAACTCAACCAAATGAAAAATCATTGATAACCTTAGCAAATTTTAAGCTGATTTTATATATAATTTTCTTTTTTTAATTTTCTATCGAGTTCTAACATTTATTACAAATTTACTGCTTTACTTCTCACTTTGATTTTTTTATTTATTGAATGATGTAATAAAAACAAACTGTTTATTTATTTATTGTTGTTGTTGTTGTTGATCGTTTGGACATTAAAATTTAATCTTTGCAATGCTTAGCTGACTTTGTAATTTGTCAGTAGATTCTACAATAAACTTTGTTGGGGTCTCTATCAGAATTCAAAGTGATTAAGATAATTAAATGGTATTCACAAGCAACTAAAACTTTTGCTACTAAATTAAAGATGAGGTAACTTGGAATATTTTTTGATTTAAAAAAAAAAAAATAAATGCTAATTTTAAAATATTCAAGGACTTTTTCTTTACTTCAGGCATTTAGGGAGAAAAAGACAAATTTTGTTCTTTATTACTTTCATTTCCATCCCAAGCTTTATGCACTATCAGACTGATTTTAGAAGTCTTCTAGGACTCTCTATTTACAATTCTGTGTATCATTATTACTGCTGTCCTGAGTGAACCAAGTGATGACTGGGTCATCAAGATACATTTTCATATTCATTAAACATATTTTGTATATGGGAGAATAAAAAAACATAAACAAGGTTTTTTTTATATATACATATTTTGTTCCTTAAATAAATATTTTAATGGAAAAAATATTCAATATTTGATTACATTTAATTTTGTTCACTTTTAAAACACTTAAACATTTGATTCCATGTGGCGTGAGAGTGATACAATATTTAATCTTAAAAAGATGTAATGCAGCACCATTGTGCAACGACCTCAGTGTGAGTTGGTTATCTGGCATGTCAGTCGATGTTTTGCTCGTAATGTTGCAGCTAGAGTGCGTTTTCATACAGATAATAAAAGAAAAGTTCAGAAAATATCCCTGGTTTTAAAACCTTCAGTATTAAAATATTTATAAATATATAAAAACATACAATAAGTTAGTATTACAATTTAGTTTTAAAAATAAAAATTAAATTGCTGATACAACACATAGTAAAGTTAAGAGTACAGATAAACCAATGAATAAAGAAAAGTAAAGTATTTTTTCTTTTTTTAAATCACAAAGAATGCTCACTTACAATAATTTGAGGATAACAATTAAGGGTGTACTCCATGAGGGTTTGCTGCGTTTTTTCATGTGCTTCATGAACAAGCTTCATGTTATTCAAAGTTCGAACTTCTGCAAATAGAAAAAAAACTTTCTAAAGTAGGATGACATTCACTACTCAAAAGCATTCTACAAAGTTTATTCACACACATCAATCAAGCCTCTTCCATTACCATACAAATTACTGCTTATAAGGAAAAATTAAGATGAATAACCAAGCAAAGCTATACCATGCTTTGCCATGAATTGCTATAATCTTCCAGCTTGAGAAAAATGTTACAATTCAAAAGCACTTAAATTAATATCCTCTACAGTAATATTCAAGTCGATTGACAGGATCAGATAAACATTGGTTTGCAATACAATACGCTGAAAGAGAAGCGAGATTATAACTAAATTTTTCTAAATAAAAGGCAATTTTAAAACCTTTCTAACATAACACCAATATCTGAAAATCAATTCCAACTGGATAAATATTTCAAAAACTTCAGTCAACAGTCTCTAAATATTAGGAATCTAGATGTTCAAAGGTATTTTATATTGCTCATTTAGTACCAGATCAATATTTTAAAGCTTTTACTAAACTTTATTTATTTATTTTAAGCAGTAAAAAGTTTTAATATACCTTATTTTAGAAGTTTTAAAATTCATCTACATGAAATTAATATTCTTTCTATGAATATCTCCATTAGTAACACATTTTTTTTTTTTTTTAATTTGCCAGTGCCTCAAAAATTTTACAAAATTCAACAGACGTAGCACTATAAAGCCCATAGCACTAAATTTTTTTCATGCTGTATTCAAAACAAATTTGTATTAACATAACAAATCATTTCAAGGCTAATAGTTTTAGTTAAATTTAATAATATCTTTACTTAATAAATAATTAAGTTAAATGATTTCATTGGGTATTTCATTAGAAAGCTAAACTGCTAATGACAAATTTCATTAATTGCAGTTGTGCTATACCGCATTCCAGTGCAACATTGAAGACCAATTTTTGCACAAAAGAGGAATCTTAGTCTACCACTATGTCTTTGTAATGATGAAAGCAATTAGATTAAATATGGATTTACGTGACAAAGTGGTAATTTCAAACATGACTCAGACTTATGTTTATCATAATCAGAATTTAAAAAATCAAACTATTTTTAAAAATTACCTTTTTTGCCTTCTAGTTAAAATTCTATTTTAATCCTACAAAGGTTTTTGTGTTATACTTTTGTAACGGTCATAGAATCTGGATTTTCTTGGGCTGGAAAAATCCACCCACATTCCATTGAAGGACCTCATGATGAAGAGACGGCTTTGAGCCAAAATTGTAGATCTCTCAGCTGCTAAAAGCATTTCCATGGGGCACCAAGAGTTCTTCTCTCATTCCTGATGAACCAAGAGGCAAGGCAGTTGCAACTTTTTGCCTATCTCAGGGATCGATGCAGACAAAATTGGGCCCGATTTATGGTCCCTTCGCAGAATTACAATCGATTAAACCGGCTCCTTCACAAAAATATAATCAATTAAAACAATCTTTCAGTGGCATTTTATCTTATATTTTAATTTGTTTTCAGGGATGAGAGTGACAAAATTGAAAAAAAAAGCGGAAATTACACGTGAAGGTAATTTTGAACGAAACTGAAAATAATGAGAAAAGTGAAATTAGGGTCATAACTGAAAATGTTTGAAAAAACAAAGAAATTTCAGCAATGGAAAGGCTATAGGAAAAATATTCACTCTCAAAATGAATGGGAAAAGATTGCAATTAGGATGGAGGAGCAAAAAAACAGCGACTTTTGCCAATCCATAAAATAAACAAAACCGCGGTTTTCCGCGAATCCGTGGAAAACTTTCATTCATGCCTGTGTTTTGTAAATTCCTTTTTTTAAAAGTGACTTTCACAAAAACTCACAAAAATAGGTGATGAAATCACAAATATGAATATTGAAATTCACAAAAATAGAGAGTTTTCACAAAAATGGGACCCCCAGAAAAAATTCCTGGATCGACCCCTGTATCAACAGGACATGACTGCTTTAATGCTCATTTGAAGCACATAGGTATCCTTATCAATCCTACTTGCCCACTTGTGATTCTAGAGAAGTAATGGGCAGGGACCCTATGACCCTATGAGAGGGGCTCTTCATTGTTCTACAGAGGAGTCGAGGTATAGGGAGACAAGATCACTCCTAAGGCAATGACTTCAGTCTTTTGTTCTGAGTTCTATTGTTATAGCCTTTTAATTTTAAAGTTCTCTGTAATTGCCTGGCCATTGGAAAAAAAAAAAATTGTATGAACACAAATGATTGAAAAACGGTGTATTTGTGTCTTCAAATACAGGGCGATCATGTTGGTATCAACAAAGTAACTTCCCTAAAGATTTCTGTTCAAGTGGCAGCATTATGAAGCAAACCATGTACAACTGAACGAAATTAAAGTATTAGAGAGGAGGTATATGCATATTGGCTAAGATGGCAGTTGATCAAACTTGCCAGGCAGTTACGAGACCAGCCATGGAATAATCTTGCCATATATCTTTGTATTATTATTTTAAATTAAAGAATAATTAAATACTGTTATTCTTGAGTTCATTTTTAATAGTGAAAAGTTTTATCACTACAGATTTCATTGATCAATCAAAACAAAGAAAAAAACAAGTTTAAATCATTATATAAAAAACATGTTAAAACAATCAGGGTTTTATCAAGCATTCCAAAATAGTGTGCCACTGTAATCTGCCACAAAAAAATTTGCTCTGTGGAATTTTCAATAAATTTTTGCAAAGTTATAAAGCTCTAAAATTTAATTTTTTTGTAAGGGATAAACTATTTTAATCTTCCACTATAATTTATACTTAAGCAAACAGAGATTTTAAGCATTGCAACTACTAAATAAAAATAAATAGAAATAAATAAATAAAAATGAATCTGTATACTGTAGTTATACTAGTTTTAATGTAAAAACCGAACCACAAAAAAAAAAAAAAAAAAAAAAAATCTTATTATATAGATCTTGGAATTCTGCCTTGAGGAGTGCTCAAATAAATTCAAAACACATGATGACCCAGAAGCAGAACTTTTTCGGCTAACCTAAGACGGTTTTTTAGACACTGAAAATAATCTGCAGCATAATTTCACAATAATGAAAAAAGGTTGAAGGATTCAGCAAGCATATTTTATCTATATCAATATTAGAAAGCTTGCATTTATCTAATATTAGTTAATCAGTTAGACATGATCAAACTAATAGAAATTTACATATATAATTTATTGAGAATAAAGCATAACAACTAGATTTAGATAAAGAGAAAAAGAAAACAGATATTCTTAAGAAAAACATTTCTGGTAGGTTTCGTCAAATTTTACAGCAATAATCTATTGTGTGTATCTAAAGTGTTATTAAAAAACTATTTTTCTAGATAGAATGTAGTAGTTACACAGTAAAACTTTTTGTGGCATTCTTATTTTAAATTGCAAAAAAAAGCAAGAAATGTAACATCCGTTTAATTATCTGGCCAAAAACCAAAGCAGATTTAATTAAATGAAGTAAGGTAAAAAGTTAGCATTATTCATTATTCTTGATATTGCAAGAGAAGAGATATTTTTGTCCATAATTTTATCCGTACTGACTCAGCAAAATGCTTGTAATACGAGACTCCAAACATGGAAATTAATGCAGCTTTCAAACGTTTTCTGGTTCCTGTATAACCAGATGGAGGGCCATTAAGAAATATTAACACTCTCTGATCAACAGTTCCAACAGCTTGTTCATCATTGCCATCTGTACATCTTAATTGCATTTTGCTCACTTTCTCAGTGACCAATCCCCAACTTTCACAGGAAGCTTCTGATACTAGAAATGAAAGTGTGTGTGTAAGAAACTTAATAAATATAAGTATTTTCTTTGAAAGCTCATTAACGGCTTTAACAATTTGGATAGGAAACCGATTTATATCTAATTTCCCCCCCCCCCTCTGAAATCGTAAGTGATGTGTTTTCAAATTCTTATTATAACATCGAATTCTTGCATCCCAAGCAAGCAAATTTTTCCAGCTGTGCAGCCATTTCATTAATAATTAAAAAAGAACCTAAATTTTCCTTCTGTATCTGTTATGTACATACATTTGCTGCTTAGAGTATTTTTGAAACAATATATTGATTGAAAAACTAATTGCTAGCAACTTCATTAGATCAACAGGCAAGCAAAATGTAAAACGCAGGTTAAACTGGCGTGCAAGAGCCATGAGGGGGGAAAAATATTGCATCATCCGCATTTTCTAACAGAAAATGTTTATTTTCAGAATTAGAAGAGGAATTTTTTTCATGCCCGTAAAAAAGAATCTGCACACAATACTCTTATAAATACTCTCAAAACATACAATACTCTCAAAAATAATCTGCAGACTATGAAAAAAATCTGTGACATACATCATGCGTCTCGCATTTTCTGCTATGGGGCATGAAGAATTTTAAAACCTTCTGGTGCATGGGTGCCGGCAGGATATTTCCCAGGGGGGTGGGGGCAAAGACTACTTCAACGTATGGTTACCATGTTGGAAAGAGCAAAGAAGCAAGGGAAAACACTGCATACAAAAATTCAGGGGTGGCATTGCCCCCCCTTGACCTATGCTGCCGGCGCCCATGTTCTGATATAAAGTAGATTGATTCAAATGCTGTTGTGAAGGATTATCTGGGTTACTATCGTATCAAAATTACATCTGTACATTATACAGGGTGTCCGAAAAAGGTGGTAACAGGCTTTAATTCTTTATTTATTAGAGATCAATGGACTGTGTAAATCGTAAAAAAAAAAAAGTTCAAAATAAGGTCAGAAATATGACTCCATTGAGAAAAAATTCCTCTCGTTAATTTTCAAAAAGTTACGCTTGTTTAATTTGCATACGACCCCCGTTCAAAATAATTTCCTAGTTAGTAAAATCTGCCCCACTCAGTCATGAGGTGACATACAAAAGTGAATTATATCTTAAAAAGTGTCAGAGATAAATATAGCGCTGACTCAAACCACTTTTCCATGACACTTGAAGGGAAAAATCTCTTCAAATGATTGCATTTCAGGGACCATACAGAAATTACGAAAGAAAATCTTTCTTTCCACTCTAGCAATAAAAGTTTACATTCAAAATCTTGTATAGTCCCTGATTATCCTTCTTTAAAGATATCTCTACAGTGTTGTATGATGAAAGGCTGAAATTTGGTACATCGCCTCATTATTGTATGGGGCACACTTTGCTAATTGGGAATTTTTTTTGTATGGTGGTTGTATACAAATTTAAAAAATGCAATTTTTTTTGTAAATGAATGAGAAGAATTTTTTCTTAACAGAGTCTTATTTCCGACCTTATTTTGAACATTTTTCTTCAATTTACGCTCCCCACTTACCTCTAAAAGATAAAGAACTAAAGTCAGTTACCACTTTTTTGGGATACCCTGCATTTATACTTTATTCAAATCAAATTAATGTGTACATTAATATTTATTTGCAGAATATTAAATATATGTGATATTTCCCAAATAAATAGATTTCAGCACCTTTCTTTAAAATTAAATTTATCAATTTTAAATAAAATTCGATAAACAGAAAAATGACTGGATGTACTTACTATGAGCATATAAAAATTGTATTTTTGTTAATAGAATCTCATTTACGTCACTGTAAAAATCATATAGTAAAACAAACTTGAAAAATCTAAAAAAAGCTGGAAGTGTTATAAAATGACTCAGGGTTAAATATGCAGCTCAGGGTTCATATAATGAGATTCCAATCTTTAAAATTTGAAAACAGAAAATTCAGCTTAACAGAATTCATTTAAGAAAAATTAATTTTGAATACATGATTGATTTTAATTACTATAACAAATAATTCATAAATACACAGAAACTAATTTAAACCATGCAAAAATATTTTGCATTTATTTAAGCATCATCCGGAATTCAAAAACTTCTGTTCAATCACAGTTAAATTAAATTTTGGAAAATAAAGAAAGATTAATCCGAATTTTATAGTTGATTTTATTACAAATTAATACTACAAAAATGTTTATGAAAATGTCTACCATTTTTCATTTGTAATCAAGAACTTTTGACAAAAGAAAAGAAATATCTGTTAGAAATTAGTTGAGCTCACTTTTGGTAATCCAAGCTTAAATTATTAATTTGAATCTTTCGAAGCTCAAAATTAAAGGTAATAATAAATTTCTGGCCATTTTATTGCTTTTATATGAACAGCTTTTCACAAATTAATAGTAGACATTTTAGAAAAACCAATCCATTTGCTAATTTTTCAATGTTCATACTCGTCAAAGAAAGTAGATACATTTTGGAGAAATTTACAGTTTTTCCAATTCTGCATAGTACTATTTTGTCGGGGAAGGGGGGGATGGATATGACTGATTACAAATTACTGGATAATACATAATATAACAAACATAACGTAACACTGGTATAAGTTAAGGAAACAACATTTTTAAAAGTGCAACAAACATTGAAACATCACTCTGAATAGGAAGTATCGGAATAATCATGTTATTACTAAAAGTGTGTTCAAAGTGGCTACTTGGTTACCTGATCCAATTTAATATTTTGTCATGTGCACGCATCTAACATACAACATTATAAAATGAAATGTTACTTTAACCATAAACATAAACAACATTAAAAACAGATAACTACATTGAGCTAACAGCAAAAACAATCAAGGCAAACAGAATGCAAGCAAAGGTACATTTTTGCTAGCTTTATGTACCAAGGCAGAGTGTAGATTTACGTAAATGCTTAAGTCAGCAGAAACAGTGATGAAAATCTCAACAGGAACTATGTACAGCACACACATTTAAAGGGTTATTTTCTAATACCTAAAAGTTGATGTCATCATTTGGTATCTGCCAGAACTTGGCAGCAGAGTCAATTTCAATTAAGGAGCTCATAAATGAAGTGTTCAGGCTTGTGGAATTGATCTCCATTGTAACTATGCACGTGCAGCTTCAGCTGAAAAATCTTTCAGTGCTCTTAGCTGCACATGAACATGACTCAACACCTAACACCAGAGCTCAACCAAGCCAACATGAGCTTTGGAGTAGAGATCTGTCATGGATGCCCCTTCATACTACTGTAAGTATATATTTACTAGGGATAAACCAATACCAAACTTTATACGATTACAGATACTTTACCAATAAATTAATTTTTAAGAATAGCCAATAACGACACTTAACCAATACCAATGCTTTACAAGTCTTAATGGCATTAAAGCTACATTTATATTTATTCTGGGCGGCTTTTGCAAGGATTGTGCCCTTTACATCCTTTTGTTGATGAATGACACCCTACCAAACCCATAGTTAAAAATTCATGCCCAATAGGAAAATAAAATGAAAAATGAATACAGTTAAGTGATTTTACAGTATTTATTGTTTTTTTTTTCTATTTAAAGTGGGCTGACTAATGCCAAGTTAATAAGATCACCGAAACTGGGAAACATTTGAAGTGTACAGGCCTAGGATTCTGGCCTCTCGTGTGGCTGTCGATCTAACGCTCTGGAGGTTTTATCCAGCAGACTAGCTCCTTGTATATAGATCTAGTGAGTTTTTCGTTCTTCTTCCTTCACATTTCAAAGATTCAAGGGTGCAATGGTTTAAAAAGGGGTGGGAGTTGAAGAAAATGACACTATGTTCTATTTTTTAGAGCGTGTGTGTGTTACACAGGTGTTTAAAATTTCTTACAGCTATTAGACATGGATACTTTACTTTTAGTCAGCGGTGTCGCATAGGGACGTCTCCCCTACTTTTACATTTGAGTTTATATGTCCTCATACTTTTCATTTTACTTTGTGGTGGCAGGAGATTGTTATTTGGCTCATCAATGCAGGGAGGCAAACACGCATTCTCCTTCTCACCTTCAGCGGCAGATGGTGCCAGCAATGAGCCCATCCATCTCTTTCACAGTCTGTAATGGGCAGCAACGAAGCCCACATCCCGTGGTGCATGGCACAAAGTCCACAACATGTAGCACAGAACAATCAAAGTTCTTAATGAGTGGCAAAATTCCATAATGCTTGGAACATTGTTCGTCAGCCTGCAACTGACTCTGTAGACGGGGTAGTAGTATGGCAACACGAGATTACCTTCGCTCATGCAACACCCTGGCAACTGAAGGCATATATCTCCTTCAAAAATTGCATCCAAACTCACCAAGCTTGGCGACTTTAAAGATAAACTGCCAAATACGGCAAATAAAAATTTCCAGCTAAACAATATTTTCATTTTTAGCAGGAAATCAAAAAATCTCCAATGTGAGAACTATAAGGTAGAGCAATTTTAATGGAAATTTTGAAAATTCATATTCCACACTGTAATTAACAGATACACATACAGCAAAACTGTAGTCTTTGATTCTTCAGCATGTAGAACATTAATTTTAGACTGCCAGACAGCAAATTCTTCGCTTTTCGAGTCAGTTTCTCTTCGGTTAAAAGTTTAAAATAACTTTTAAAGCCCTTTAACAGAGTCTCACAAAATTATATTGATAGTGATGTACAACTTTTATAAAGATTATATCCAAAATCTTGCCAGATTTAAGTACAAATTTGGTTCAAAATACCATTGTCATGGAAAACATTTTATAATCCATGTGTTTTATATTATTTATATTTCTTTGATTTATTGATTTATTATGCTTTGTTTTGATTGCAATTGACTGGGCAATTAATTCACAGGGTCATTCAAAAGAATTTCAGTACATTAAGGTCTATGGATATTTTAGTTCATTAACCCTCCAAGCGGTTGTGACATAAAATCCCATCATTTCGTTAGTTCCAGTTTTCACTGCAATGCATCTATAACAAATTATTTATAGCACTCAGTTACCATAAAATATGTTTTGATATTAAAGCTTGTAATATAGTTAGTTAATATAGGAGCTCATTTTTTAATGCTTACAAATTTTCATGTCAAAATTTAATTTTTTTATAATTTTAAAGTTGCATAAAAATAACTCTACATTATTTGCCAATTTTCAAGACACTCAGAGTGTTAAGTCTAAGTTCAATCACTAATTTGGCTATGCCTGAAATCTCGCAAACTATCTCAAGCTGAGCAGCCTTCAGAGAAATATCGCTAAATTAAGTGACACAAACACGTCTTCAGAACTGAACTGAGCAAGTGATTTAAATATTTGGTTAAAAGTTGCTAAACCTTCATATTATTGTATCTCTTTCAAATAAAATAAGTTTAGATAAAGTGTATTGAAGATTATAAACGTATAAGGAAGTCATGTGGTGCCAACATAAGATTTTGTGCTGTTACAGCTCTAGACAAAAGACTAAATAGGTAATAAAAAATTAAACAAAGTCAAATGTGAATGTCTTTTTTCCACTATGTCCCTCCTCCCTTTTCAAAGCATTGCACAGATAAAACTCTTAGATCATTATAATACGAAGGGAATAAATCGGGAAGTAGGATAACTCGCTATACCTATATGCAATAAACGACTCTGCAGGGAAAAACTGACCAAAACTCTAGAGCATTAGATTGATCGCCAGAACCCTGATATTGCACATTTCAGATGTTTTTCAAATTCAGTGTCTTAACTACTTGGCCATTGGTCGGCACAATTTTAACATATATATAAAAAAAAAAAAAACTGTAGAATTATATCACTGTATTCATTGCTTTTTTTTTTTTTCTACTGGGCATAAATGTTTAATCAATGAGGGTGTCCTTTATTTTATTTTAGCAAAAGGAGAAGAGCACTTTCTTTGCAAAAACAGATTAGAATAAATGGAAGTGTTTTAATAGCATTAAAACATGTAAAGTATCAATATCAGTTAAGCTTTGGTAGATTTAACAACTTTAAAGTAGAGTGAAACAGACTTCAAAAAGTTTTTTACATTTCATGTACATTTCATTGAGAACTCGGCAGACAGCACACCCAAATTTTCAGCTTTTCTATTCGCACCCCCCCCCCCACTTTTTTTCTCTTTTCCTTTGGTCATATTTTAGGATTAAAGATAAAAATAATAATACTACAATAATAATATCCTGATTAAATAATTATGCATAATTCCTAACATGTCTAAAATGACTAATTTGAAAGGGAACAAATTTGGGAGCTCAAACAGCCCTTGGAAACCAAAGCTGAGTCTGAATCAGCTGAGTGCAATCCTGTAGTGAATGGAAAAATTGGATTTAGATTCTGAAAAAAAGAATTTATTATTTTCTATATAGGATACACATTGTATTTCAGTTTGTAGGAAAGTGTTATTTAATATATATAAGTAGCCCATGAGGAAACTGAATGATTTTAGCACTTTTTATATGGAATTTTTAATTTAGTGGACACCTCTAAATAAGGAATCATTCTTATTTAATCTATAATTAATTATATTTCATAAAGAATAAAAATTATTAAAGTGTTTTAAAATTGAACATTGAAATGTACATACCTAAAACAAAGGAATGTGTCTAACACATTAAAAAATAATTATGGATAAAGTTAAAGATATTCTGTATTGCATTAGCTCCCCAGGTGATGTAGTGGCTAAATAGTCACTCTATCACATCTTGGAAAGGGTTTGATCCTCGGTTTGGACGTTAACTTGTCCGTCCCCATGAAGGGATGGACGAGTCCCATGTATCCCTCATGTTGGCTGCCCACAAAATAGAATGGCCAATACCTTCAGGCTGTTGTAGGGGTGAATGCCTAATCAGCAAAGGCCAACCCGTTATTTAAAAAAAAAAAAAAAATGCTGCATTATCAATATGAAGTAGATTAAATCAAAGGTCAAAGGAGAGGGATCAAAATACTCTTCTTTTTAGTAGAATAACGTTAAGGGTGTGGTTCGGAGAAATAGAATCTCTCTCACAGTCTTTCTGCACAAATTAAAATAAACTAATTGTGCCAGATACTCAAATTCAGGTTGATCCTTCATAAGCTGCCTTTCATACCGCAGTAAATTTTGAAAAGGGTGCTTTTAATGAATTTTTTTCTGATTTGTTACTGATACAGGTTTAACAGTTATTATGGCGTATAGTACAGCTTGTAAAAAGCAATTTTAGAAATTTTAAGGGGTGGACATAGTTTTTTTGTATTTATATTTCAAAATCACATGATTTTTTCAAAATACACCATTACGATCAATTAATGAATTCTGTTAAATAAAGTTCATAAACATTTACTCTAAAGCCACTTTTGGTGACAGCGTGGAATAGTATAGTTTTTATGCGAATCCGCTTATATCCAGGACGCAAAAAATTCAGAATTGTTTCTACAACTTTTACCATGCACATTTACTGACATTAAACTTATAGAAGCTATGTAATATTAGTAAAACAGAGTGCATGCGGTGTTTGGGAATTTTTTCAAAAATGTGTAAGACTTCAGCCAATTTTGCAATGCGATAGCTGATCTGATGATTTTTCTTCTTTTAAGTTGCCCAGACAACGTTCATTGGTTTTAAGAATACATGCACAGGTTATGGGATTTCACATTTAAGCAATGTGAGCATATGACAAACATGTACCATAAATATGTAGGGGTGACACTGGGCTCCGACTGTCTAAAAGAGGGAGAGGGGTTGAACATTGAGAAATGCTTCCAAGGGGTTTTGAGCCCCTCCCAAAACAGTTATCAGCTTTGCATCCTAAAATTATCATTTAGTTCTTGATATTTTTATATGTTAAAAGGACTTAAGGCACCTTTTCTCATAGACTTATAACTGATTTTGGTGCCTCCTTCAGCATGGTGCCCAAGACACATGCCCCGCAAGTACCCTTGTTGTAGTAGCTTTGTGCACAGCTCAAATCTACTCATGGCAACCCAAACAAGACACTAAAAGCTTCTGCAACTGCTGGATAGACATACAAAGCAAATTCCAAATGAAGGTCTTCCAATTTTTGCTGACAGTCATAAGCATAGCATTGACTGAAAATTTAATGAGGGAATATACCCTATTCAAGAGGAAAAGTAAAAAATTTCTGTAAAGAAGTACGCAAACAGTAACTTAGAAATTTAAAAACATTTTTTCAGATACTCAATGTACATATGTAAATAAACATGTCAGAAATAAAAAGAATGTTTTTTTTTTAAAATCTATTTGGTTAAAACATTCACAGCCATCCAAGCCGCATTTCTTTTACAAGTCATTCGAAACGGGTCTTACTCACCTGGATTCATTAAGAGGAGAAATTTCAAACACATGTAGTCCAACTGATCAAACTTAAGTTCTTGTAGGCGTGAAGACACATGGTTTAATTGATCCACCATATTGGCTACTCCCAACAGTGATAAGTTCACTAAACTAAATTTCTGTCCATTAGGCATTGTTGTTTCTTCGGGTAAGCCATTATGTAGCCGCTGGTGGAGGTGGTCCAGAATGAGCATGTCACTCCAAGAATGTTGAAGAAGTTTCATTTGATCATCAACCTTTTTTAAGAAAAAAAATTCGTAGACATAAGTATTGTACAACATAAGAAATCATTTATGAATTTTATTTCACATCACATGTTATGACAACAAAGGCAAGCATGTCTTGTACATATGCACTTCTTTTCATCATATTTTATTTCAACTTCAAGAAAAAGTTCTAATTGCTCTGAATAGCTAGTACGAGAGTTAAGAGTTAAGACACTCAACTCACCAATAGAGTCTATTGTTGCATTTAGTGAGCACATGGAGTCACTGGCGAAGGCTGGGAATATGCCATTCATTCACTGTTTTCATTTAAACTCATGGATCATTCACAAAAAATATTAAAAGATCCTGTCCCTTGTTTTCAATGAAATCGATACCTACTTTTTTTGTTTTTCTTACTGATACAGTGTTAAACATTCATTAAAAATAGCATTAAGCAGTATAATAAACTAGCATTTATAAAATAGGTAATAATTCCTCTTTTTTTTTAATCAAGGTAAAATGTACCTTGATTTCTTTAAGGAAAAACATGCACAACTGTCTGCAACAGAGTGGATGTTTACTCATTAGTTAATTCATTGAACAGCTGTTAGTTTAATGTAATAAGAATTTATGATATTTGTTACTGTAGTGCTCATGAGATGGCACTAACCATAGCAGTAGGACATATTAACTGAGTTCGAGAGTTACTGATTTGCATTTTGTTTAATTTTTAACTTAAATGTAATTATGTATATTTCACACTGAAGTATTAAAGTTGTTAAGCTTTAATATGTAACATTAGTTAAAAACCAAAATAGTTATAAATTTAAAACAAAAAGAATTTTTAAAAATTTTTGAACATTAGTTTTCAGTATGTTATTTTAGAGGGTAATAAACAACAAAAATTAACACACAAAAACTTTGCAAGCCTCCGTGATTGGTTCAATTCTGAGAATGCGAATTTTGCTGCAAAACACTAGTTGGATAACATTAGTTATGCATCAAAATGAGGTTTTCAGTATTTTTTCATTTTTTAGCCATCATTAAACACCATTCCATAGCTTCATAAGAGGGTATGGTATTAAGGTTATTACTTTCCCAAAATTTGTCAGCGATGGTTTACTTGTTCTTTATATTTCTTAAAGTTCAGACTTTGTTTAGAAGAAATAAAAGGACAATGTTAGAAATATGAAAAAAGAAAAAAAAAAAAAACGAAAACTATTCAAAGAACACAAGATTTCTTTTACTGCCATCTTGAATTTCACAACATAACTTCACTTGAATTTCAGATATCTTTCCTTAGGATGAAATACTTTGTTTAATTAGGAGTGCAATCTCTAAAATATATCAACGTCATAACAATCGATGATTATCATATTTGATCGTCCCTTGTTAATATTTTAATATAAACATGTGTATTTATTGAATTAAGCTTTCACAATAGTTAATTTGTTAGATATTTGCTTTAATATTACTTTTTTCACTAACAATTGCACTGGTAAAAAGAGTCGGCTTCTAATGATCAGTATATAAACATTTTTTCATGTGGTTTTTGTAGAGAGAACAAGATAATTTCATGAGTCAATGTGCAAAATATTGGGACACCAAATAGAAATATTTTCTTCATACAAATAATTATTATAGGATCAATTCCTCCAACTTTGCTAATTTTATTACCATAGTACTTTTTAGCGCTTGCATCCAAATTACTATAACAATTTGAAATACATTTGAATTTGTTGTTTCAAAATACTATTTAACTAATACACAGTGCATACAACCACAGCAGTTTGTACTAAGCTGCTGTCTGCAACTTGAAACTAGTGTTGCCATACACATAAGTGATGTGAGCAGGGTGTCAACCATTGTCAGACATAAAATGGAAAAGTAGTTTTAGAGCCCTAGCATCATAAAAAGTATCTGAAATAGTACATTATTTCTTAATTTTAATAGTTAAATTAGTAGCTTTTTCCTTCATACTTCAAATTTAACTAACTGTATACCTGCTGTTCGTAAGGAAGGAATTAGATATTTTTCTAACACAAGTGGTTCAAATTTATTCAATCAGAGCAAAACTATCGCATCATTTGAAATAAATAAAAACCTGTAAAAAAAAAAAAAAAAAAAAAGATACTTAATGGCTGGGACAATCGTTTCGACCGAAAAAATCTTCTTTAGCCGTCAACACTGTATCTCACAGAACAGTGGAAACTGTGAAGACCGAAGATTTTTTTGGTCAAAATGATTGTTCCAACCATTAAGAATCTTTCTGCATGTGCCTTTTACACAAAGTTTTTATTTATTTCATCTTAACACCAGGATATGGCATTAGAACAGTTAAATTAAAAATATTTAAAAAAAAAGGAGGGGGGGGGCTTTGAAAGGTTCTATTCCGGAAAATGGAAAGATGGGATAATTCCAGGTAAAGGGTTACCATCTTTGGTGATAAACTCTGTTTGCCAAGTGCGGAGAATTTTATGGTTATCAATCAGCAGGATTTCTTATTTATCTACACCTGGTCATTGCACTATTTTTCATGCACAGTAGAGCACATTTGTATATTCTCCTTCTGTCGCCTGTAAAATTATCGCAATATCATTATGCTTTACATGCAATAGAAATAGCCTGGGCTTCCATGAAAAGCTACATTAGTAACAGCAGAAATATCTCAGCTTGACTTAATAAATCTCACGAATATGACATAGAAGCATTTTCTTCCATTACAAAACAGCAGTGATTATTTTACCTTTCTTTTAACAAGGTTATATGTTTTTTGTATATGCAATTTACGGACGCATTACAGTATAATCAAAGTATAAAAGACATCGGAAAATTTCAAAATGAGATGAAATAAAAGGTAAAAAGTAAAAAGGTACAGTTTGTAAATGGAAATGTAGGTTACGGCCAATTATCTACGCTAGGGATCTGGGATGGGGGTGGGATTGCCCTCTGTGGGGGACTTTCTAAGGGGTCCTAACCCGTATTTATGTGAAGTTTCCGAAAAAAACACAGAAAACTCCAAACGGTTAGGTTGGCAGATGCAACCTAGTTTCGAAGCAGGCACCTTCCGTCTCCCAGTTCAAAGCGCTAGCGCCATGCCACTAATGGGTGGGGGGCCAATTTGTAAGGGAAAACACACTTATTCGAGATATGAAGAATTTCCATGTTCAAGATATCGAAGTTAAAGTGTAATTAAATTTACATAGATGTCTTAATTTTATAAAAATAACTGCAATTTGTGTAAAAGCGTACAAATTTAGTCATACTTAATTTATAAAACAAATTTTCAGTGAATTTACAGCAATATTCTTGCACAAAGCACTTTAGTTTCTAATATTTTTTCTGCAGACAGAAAAAAAAAAAAAAAAAAAAAAAAAATGCAGATAACTTTCTTCGATGAACTTTTTTCAAGGAATTTCATTGATATGAAATATTTTAAGCATTAACCTGAAGAACTCTTAAAAGTGGCTTTCGAGATTTTATAGAAACGCGCAAGGCTGTAACCAGGGATCATGTGGGTTTGATCCCTCCAAAATTTCAGTGAATGCATTGATAGCTTATTTCAGTTGATTCTAGAGATTAGTTAATTTAATTTTAGCACTACAGCTCCCCTCCACCCACTGAAATTTTTCGCTTGCCGAGGCCTTGGGGAAATACTTGTGTAATGTAAACTAATAAGACATGATAAAATCAATGATTAAGAAACTCCATCTCCTTGAAACTTATCTGGATCCTGAACATTTTAGTTGAGAAAATGATTTATTGTGAACAAATAATTTTCTAAAGTAAAATATTTTCAATTGGTGCAAATAGTTGCAATTTTCCATAAAATACTTTGTGACAAGAATGTCATCCAAGAGGGAGGTAAGCTCCCTCTTGGAAACGCCACTCAGCATATGTACATATATATATTTGTGCCCCCCCCCCTCCCCTGGGAAAGTCTAGAGCTACGACTGGTTGTTCCTGAAATTAGCACAATCAGACAGACAGATGCGGTTTGGGGACTTTGTTTCATATGTAGTGATTGGCATTATAACATTAATAAAACAATGAACGAGATGAAATAATAAGTGATTTTTCTTTCTACAGGGTCATTATATTTATTCTAGTTTCCAAGGACGTATTTAGAGGGGATGTGTAGGGGGTCCGGACCCCCCCCCCCGAAATTTGGATTTTTTTACTAAAATGGTAATGATATAGTATAAACGATATAGTTTATACTATATCATTATACTATATGATATAGTATATAGTATTTGTGTGAAATTCTGCCTTTTTTACTGTTTGGACCCCCCCCCCTCCAAAAAAAAAGATTATTATTATTATTATTATTATTTTTTTTTTTTTTTTTTTTTTTTTTTGCCTGTTAGTTTCTCTCACCCTTTTCATTCATTATACACTTATTGAATCCAAATGGTATTATATATGGGGCAGTCAAACGAAAACAGGACTAGTGAAAAAAAAAAACTTTTTTCAAAAGAATTACTGTAACTGTTAATACATTTATCCCACTGTGAAACAAGACAGTCGATAGTCAAATAACGGTTCTTACGAACTTATTTATTTTTTTTTATCAACTATATTACAAACTTTTTACTTTTGCCAACTGGGATTGCGCAATCTTGCTAAATGCACCAGAAATAGCAAGTAAATTATAGTTTTCGTTAATTTTTTTTTTTTCTTTTCACCAAGTTTGTCAACTAGGTATGTAATTTTGCGAAGTTTAATATAATTTTGTGTAACAATTAATCCGTCCTTGACTCTTCCCCCTCCGAGTACATCGCACTACTGTATTTCTTGCTTCAACGTTTCAGTTTTCATTCTTTGACGATAGATGGCAGCAAACACGTGAGCCGCAGCATGTCCCAGTGACCCACTTTCGACAGGAAACGAGAAAGTGACGTGACGCCACAAAAGCTAGGCAAGCCTATGAAGCAAGGGAAAGAAGGGCGGGGGGGGGGGGGTGGAAATCCGCCGATTCCACTTTCGCAATTAGGGAGGGAAGTAGCAAAAGACAAAGAGCAACAGAAACAGATGTGGGGGGAAAAAGCAAGCTTTCTTTTCCTTCAGAAGAAGAGAGAAAAAACAATGTTTCTTTTTTAATTTTTCATGACAGATATTTATACTTCAAATGAAAATAAAACCGGTGACAGTCCAAGTTGAGATCCCGATTCCACGGGATTTCGGGAAATGCTCACTTGTTCTTTTTTTTTTTTTTTTTTTTTTAACTACGTCATTCACATGCGGAAATATTGTAAGGCACTAAAGCTTTTCTATTATATGAAATCATAATTTATGATCACAGCTAAAAAATTACAATGAGATTGGGAAGATTTCAGCATATCCAGAGCCTGATTGCGACCATTGGGGTCCCCGGGCATATGGGGAATTTGGGGGCCCCCCATCTATGAAATTTCTTTTATTTTTCATAAAATTTTGATATAAAAAAGAATATTTTCATTACAGCATTTGATATTGGGGGCCCTTTCGAGCCGGGGGATCTGGGCCCGATTGGCCCATGCGATAATAAGGCTCTGAGCATATCCCTTTAAAAGCTGTAATATATAGCCTGCTTGGCATCAACTTACACAAGCGTAGGGTCAGCAACAGAGCCTTATTATCGCATGGGCCAATCGGGACTTTGTCCCGGGCCACCGGCTTGAAAGGGCCCCCAATATCAAATGCTGTTCTGAAATATTCTTTTTTATATCAAAATTTTATGAAAAGTAAAACAAAAATCATAGATGGGGGCCCCCAAATTCATCAATGCCCGGGGCCCCTAATGGTCGTAATCAGGCCCTGGTCAGCAACGGGCCAGGGCTGGGCCCCCAGGAAACTTTTCATTACAATAAAATGACCCTCTTAAGTTCAAATACGGGACACTCCCGAAAGCAAGCGTGGAATTTATGAAAATAACAGTGTTTGAATTTGGAAATGTGTTTAATTTTTAATGCAATTAGTAGATTACACAGGGTTTCGGACCCGCCCACAAACCCTAAAAAACCCAATAAAACCCACTCAGAAATGGGTTTTTTTGGGTTTTATTAAAAATTATCAAAATTTTTCCTTTCTTTCATTTAAATCATTTGTTATTTGACATTAAATACATATAATATTACCTACATAACTTAATGCATTATATTAGATAAATATAAATATGCCAGTTTAAATTTTTATAATTATTTTTCCAACTTCAACATAAAGAATAATAACCTTTTTAAAAATAATACCTTGAGCCAATTCTATCTGCAATCTTTGTTTTAAAATGAACAGGTGTAGAATGCAGGTAGGGATAACTTAGTATCTCTTTAATAAGTAAGTTATTAAATATATAATAATATCATATAGTGACAAGGAAAAAAATCCTTTCCAGATAAGGGAATAATGGGACAGTCTCTCTTACAGTTACAAGCATCATCAAGAATGAATTCAGGTTCAGGAAACCATCCTGTATTCTATTAGTTGCTGCATTACTTTAGTACTGAGAAATATAAAACTGATTCATTATACATTTTTTATGTGGGATTTAATGTCATACATATTAATTCTAGATTTTTTAAAGTAAAAAGGAATATACATTCAAAGCAAGAATGAATAACTATAAAGAAAATTATTAAATAAATAGTAGTTCTGCAGTAAGTTGGCCTGCAAAGGGTTTACTGACTTATATTCTAACTAGAAAGGATAACTATGACTTAAAAAACATAAAGGTAAAAAAAACTAAAAAGTTCATAAATTTAAAAAGTAATAGAAAACAGCCAATCAAAAACAACATATTTTTGTAAGTGAACAATAATATACTTTTATCTATGGTCATAAAAAAATTCGGAACCCTTTATAAACGTCAGCAGAAAAAGATAGTACTGCATTAAAGTTGAAGTTATTTTTATATTTTAATTAATTAAATAATTATTATTTTGTAATGAAAGTTTTCTTTTACACTAAAATTATTCTGTTTTGAAATAAAACCATTAAATTTACATGCAAAAAGTGTTATACTATAAAAAAATCTTAATAAAACCACAAAAACCAAAAATACCCAATAAAACCCACCCGGGTTGGGTTTTTTAAAAAAAAACCCAGGTTTTTTAAAACCCTGAGATTACAACTTGTAATGGAGCCAATCACACGCATGTGAAATTGTTTTCTTTTCATACTATTATGGTTAGTTTGAAATAATAGTAGCGCACCCAGGATTTTAGTTTAGGGGGGGTGGGGGGTGGACTGCTACAAATACTGCTGAACTCAGTTATAGTGACTTCGAATATAGTTATAATTCTCTTATAACGTCAAAATATCTGTACCAGTCGAGTTGCCTATAGAACACGAACAATGTAACTCATTATAGAGTCAAATAATTATCCTATCTTTTCAGTGCTCTTGTAGCCGAGTTTGTGTTTCATACACTAACTGTAAGTTTTTATTTAAAAAGTAACACTTTTTTTAGTAAAAAGTATTTTATAAATAATTTGAAGGGAATTTTTAAAAAGAAAAAATTTAACTCATTCGTGAAAATTTTTAATGCTTTTCACTTCTAACTTTACACATGAAAAGAGGAGGAACTTTAGCCTCCCTCCGTGGGTGCGGCTATGTGTGTGGGCTTCCATTTAACCCTTTCCCAATGCTGAAAAAAGGCTGGCTGTGCCGCACAGCCAGCTGTCGTCAAAAAAGGGTCTCTAGATCTGTGGCACGCGATGAATGTTTCGATCGTCCGCCCTCTTGCTGGTCGTTAAGTCGAGCGGCAGCAACGGCTGCCCTTTTTTCAGCATGGGTCCATCTATCCAGCTGTTCTTGCATTCTTCCATTTTTCAGCAGATGTCAGTGCTGTTAAAAAATAATCGTGACCATTTTTTGACGGGAAATGACATGTAAAGGATTCTCGTGGAGCTCTGTCACCCGCAACTATTTCTACAGAAATCCAATCTATTCTTCGTGACTGGCAACAGTCAAATGTCAGAGTTTGGTGTTCCCAGAGCGGGAACACTGAGCGTTAAAGGGTTAAAAAGGGGATTATACAAATGAATCCCACTCTAGCTATGACAATGGATGAAGCTGGATGAGGCTGCTCAAACACCGCAATGTTGATGGATACTGCATTTTCAGTTTCTCAGTTTGACATGTGTCCTGTCGGTGATTTCGAGCATGCGTGTTTAAACTTTTATCTTCCTGTTTTCCGTTTTTCTTTTAAATATATTCCCATTTGTTATTTTTAAAACACAGTAGAATTTCTTAAATTTGGACTTCTAATTTACGGAATTTCAATTATCAGAACGAAATTAGACCTTAAATTAACAATAAATAGGTATTCTAACGAAAATATTTTTATTTAAAATGTTTGAAAGTGATATTACGATTAAATTATTATTACAAAATATTTTTTGTGAGCATTCATGGCTTTCTAATTGTTCAATCTTACGCAGAGGTCAGAACTATTTAACAAAGAACACTCAAAAGATAAAATAATTAAAACTTTGTAAAATAACACACGTGAAAGGATCCTTGAATACAGGTTTAACCTGCCCTGCAATAATACAGCAGGTGTGGTTTTCTCCTTTCTGTCCCTGGTGTAGCTTCCCCTCCCGCAGATCTCTGAATGTCTTGCAGTGCCCAGAGAAGACGCAATTCTGGCCACACAATGGAAAACTTTTGGATTCACGTCCTTGTTACAATGTGAATGAACACGCTAAGCCAGTATTCAAGAGTTTTTTCAGCATTTTGAATAGATTGTCCAAAGCAGGAGCCCTGAGAAATTGAACGAAGTCTTCACATACAGTTGTGAGGGTTTTTTTTTTTTTTTTTTTTTTTTTTCCCCCCGTAATCTTCAATGGACATAAAAACTAAAACTGGGTGATTGTCATCCTGTCATTCTCTCGAGTGATTATGACTGCGCGATGCTTAGATTACGACTTTACTAAGATTAATGAATCATAATCCAGAAATTTAATTTTCTAGATTGCGATTACCCCCCCCCCAAAAAAAAGTGTAATCAATTAGGGTTACACGAAGTCTGGTTGGGAGCCGATAAACTAGACTATAGTGCGTTCGCCGAGTCGAGAGAACGAAACTAAACAACTGCACTTGCAAACCGGCGATGAGTAAACACCTGGCATTTTGCCAAAGCGCCAAACGCAGTGTGAATTTCTGCTTTCTTCCATTTACACTGTTTGGAATTAAAAAAGGTTAAATTCACCAAACCAGGGATGGGTGCCAAAAATGTAATTCTTTGGTAGCCCGTTTGTTTACTTTCGTTCTCTCGTTTCCGCGAACAGATTATAGATGCTACAACAGTCTAAGGTTGATAATTTCTGAACCAAAACAGATTCAGGTATGTACAGACATTGCGCCATAACTAGACAAAATGGATTGACGTTTGGCCAAGTGATCGTACATGCATGCGCACGTACAGGCCTCATATAGTAACTTGCATGGGCGTAGCCAGCGAGGTGCAGGGTGGGGCAGCTGCCCCCCTAAAATGAGCTAGTCATAGTGTCTGATTATGACAAACCGGGCATTCTCTGGTTAGACTCCATGTCCTGCCCCCTCCTAATGAAAATCCTGCCTACGCCCTTGGCAACTTGTAAGAATAAATTCAGGGAGAAATAATAATAAATAAGTAGTTAGATAAAATCAGAGCTGTGCTTAGAGGGTGGCAAGCTGGACAACCGCCCAGGACCGCTAGCTGTTGAATTCATGGATAGCAGATAGTCAAATAAACTTCCTGACCTAGAACTGAAAACTGCACATGAATATTAGCACATCCAAGAAAAAAGACAGTATTTCTCGCATAGAGGCTTTCATTAACATTATTTTGTTAGCGAAAATCCAAGTTTCGGGTGGGTGTGTTAAGCTTTTAAATGTGGATTCAATTAAAATTTTTAAATGTGGAGAATTTGTAATTTCGTGTATAGCTTTCTTTTTCAAATCGACAGCATATTAAGTAGCTAAATTGCAGCTTTTACATTATGGAAATGTATTGCATAAAAATCGTAATCCGATAAAACCTTCAGCAAGTCCCTGGATAAAATGCTTGACCTAACTATTATTACTCGAAATGAACAGTTTTCTGCGACCCTGAACGGTGGCTCGTCTGTGACCACGACTAAGATGGCAAAATGGGCGCGTCCATGCCACCCGCTGGCCGACACAACAAAAATTAAGGGCCGAAATCTGGATACCCCTTCCAAAAACAAAGACTTTTGACTAGAATGGAGGAAAAAGTTACTCTCATGGTTCCTATGCGGCGGACTATATGCTTAGGAGAACCTAAAAACAATAGCCTCTTATCTTCGCGCCCAGACCTACCGAACTGCACCCACTCCAAGACAAAAGAAATTTGGGCAGAAGATCCAATTCAAATACCTTCCTCATGTATATTGCAAAACAAGGAATGTTCATGACCAATACAATGGTACCTCCCGAGTGAGAGACCCCATAACTTGGAACAGAACGCGTCCATAATCCTCTATAAAGTTGGACACCTCTGAAAACAGTAGCGGATTCAGGGGAGGGGCTAACCCCCCCCCCCCAAAAAAAAAAAAAGAGATTGCTGAAGGGTAACATTCTGCTTCATTATGCACTTTAAGTATGTAAAGTGATCTTTTGTAATCACTTAGCCCCTCCCAAAAGTTTTTACATTGGTTTAGACTAAAATGTTGCTTTATTGTACATTTTGTTTGGGTGAAATAAGCTTTTTTCAAGATTTAGCACCTCCCAAAATAGACTTTCTGGATCCGCCACTGTCTGAAAGTAGGACACTTTTCGAGGGAACCGTAGGTGTCCAACTCACTGAGGTTTCACTGTATTGAGTCAAAAGGAATCCTGTGGGCATTTTCAACGTTTGCATTTTTTCCGTACACCTTTAGGATATGAATGGGTATTCAAGAAATGCGAAATGGAGTATCCGAGATGACTGGCAGATTGTTAGTCAGTTATACCGGGTGATTTAAAATAGACGTTAAGGCGATTATTTTTTAAACCGTGAGTGATCGAAACGTACTTCCACTTAGAAAAGTTTGTCCAATGAAGAGTAGCTTTCAGATAAGGCATTTTTTTACTGGGGGTTGTATGCATATTAAAATACGAAATTTAATTTTAATACGGTCCCGCCTTTCCTACCCTTTATATTTAGAAGAATGTTGCTTTTTGAAAGAAAAAGAAAAGTTCAGAGAATTAAAGAAATTAATAAAGAAAATTAATAAAACAAATCCCGTGTCTCTAAGTGAAATAGTTAGCGAGAAAATTGATTTTGAAAATGATGAATTACGCCACTTTACCTACTGTGCTGGCGTCCATTTTCAGACAAAAAAATCTTCACTTTAGAGGACCCACTATGAGTTGATAAAAGATAAATAAAGATCCCATTGTTGGGAAAAGCAATTAAATGCTTTCAAACGTGTGAAATTAACAGGTACTGTTTTAGTGACGTATGAAAGGGGGGGGATGTTTGGGGGTTCAACCCCCCATTGTGAAATTTTTTTAAACAAAATGTCCATAAATTTTCAATTTTTAGCTTAAATATTACGTATTTTAACACAAAGTTATGTCTATACCCCCCCCCCCCACTCTTGAAGGAAGTCTGCATACGCCACTGAACAGTTTAACCTAAAATGATCAGTATTGCTTTATGAAATTAGCGATAATGTAGCCTTTTCGGGGGGTCATCCACTGATTACACCACTCTCCTAGAGAAGGAATTTTAAAGTGTAAAAGAGAATGGCCAAATAATGGTGTGGGTTACTATGGTGTAGTCACTTTCACTAGAAACTGCCAAACATGCTTTACAGGAAAATTCTAACTAAATTAGGATTTGAGGAGTCCACTGTGTCCATCGAGTGACTATTAACATAAACTAACATCAGCTGAAAAGTAACTACATTTTTCTTACTTTGGAGACAGCCCCTTAATGCTTGGCGACCCATGCCAAAATTTTCAAATGGATATATCTCGGAAACTATTCCACGTGGGGACACGGGATTTGTTTTATTCTTTTTCTTAGACAAAAGCAACATTCTTCTAAATATTAAAGGTAGGAAAGGAGGGACCGTATAAAAATTAAATTTCGTATTTTAATATGTATACAACCCCCATTAAGAAAAATGCCCTATCTGAAAGCTACTCTTAACTGGACGAACTTTTCTAATTGGCAGTGGCGTAGCAAGGGGGGGTTTTGGGTGTCAGAACCCCCCCTAAAATTTAGCAGAGTTCCATTATTGACATGAATAATGCGATCCATAATGTAGATTATCTGTTACATCAGTGCCTAACCCCGCCCCTAAAAATTTTTTCTGGCTACGCTCCTGCTAATTGGAAGTATTTTTTGATCACTTACGGTTTAAAAAAAATTGCCTTAGCATCTATTTTGAATCACCCGGTAGTGTTAGCCAGCATTCGTAAAAGAGTATGCGAAAAATGGCTTTCCTTTGAAATTCGCAAACTTCTAAATTTTTAATTTCCCTCCGATTTTTTTTTAATTACCGCCAGATTAATAAACAAGTGCCAAACTGACCACCCACAGTAGTGTCATTTCATTCGAAACACTGTCTTTCTCCTCTCCTGCTCCTAGGCAGGTAGGCAACTGACGAGATTCTATTTCGGAAAGCGTTTTATAATCGGTGCCCATGGTTTTTCTGTCTTTCTTCCTTCCCTTTCCGACTGGACTTGCACCCAAAAGCGGTGCTTGTGGCGTGCAGCGTTTTCTTCATCGCTGATTTTTTTTTTTTTCTTCGGAAGCCATTTCCCACTTGGCTCTTGTCGTCAGGGCCCATTAACGCTACTCAAGGTCACCCGAGGAGACGGAGAGAGACAGAGAGGAAAAGTGGGTCAAGCTGAAAGAGAGAGAATCGGCGGCCAAGGCTGGAGGAGCAGCATTCGGTAAACAAAAACACGTTCCCAGCACCACTCCCCCCTCCCCTCCCCTCTTTTTATTTATATATTTTTTTTTTAAATAATTTTTCCTCTGCTTCAACTTTCTTTCCATTGACGATTACGATTACAGTCCAATCTTGGATACTTCGAAAACTCTCATTTCCCTAAAAAGTGTAGTGGGGGGGGGGGGGGAAGGAAGACGATAAACTGCCAAGCCAGATATCGGTTTTTTGCAACTTACTTATTTTTTTTTTTTCAATTAGATGACTAACTTTTTACTCTTGGCAACTGGATTTGTATAATTTTGCCAAGTGTACCAGAAAGAGAGTAAAGGATCGTTTTCAACGCGCAGTGATCCCGCTCCGGGAACACCCAACTCTGACGTTTTGACTGCTGCCAGTCAAGAAGACTAGATTGGATTTCTATAAAAATAGTTGCGGGTGACAGAGCTCCACGAGAATCCTTTACTTTTTAGCACGTCATTTCCCGTCAAAAAATGGTCGCGATTACTTTTAACAGCACTGATATCTGCTGAAAAATGGAAGAATTCGAGAACAGCTGGAAACGTTGCCCAATGCTGAAAAGAGGGCAGCCGTTGCCATCGCTCGACTTAACTACCAGCAACAGGTCGGACGATCGAAACGTTCAGCATCAACGAGGACAGCTGGCTGTGCGCACAGCCAGCTGTACTCAAAAAAAGGGTCTCTAGATCTGTGGCACGCGATGAACGTTTCGATCGTCTGCCCTCTTGCTGGTAGTTAAGTCGAGCGATGGCAACGGCTGCCCTTTTTTCAGCATTGGGAAAGGGTTGCGCCTCAAAGGGTTAAAAACATTCCACCCATTTTGCCAGCTAGGATTTTGAGAGTGTTACAGGGGGGAGACTCCCCCCCCCTTTAGCAAGGGTCCTGCCCGGAGGGGAGGGGGATTATTTTCTAGGTTAGGAAAAAAAAAACTCTTCGACGAATTAAAATTTCCGTTTTATTCGTGCGAGAGCCAGTAAATCGTCATTAAACTCAAAAGGGTACTTTCGGACTGCTCCAACAGACTTAACAAAAAAGCAAGCAATTTTGCGAGTGATTCTTAAACACTTCAGGAGTGAAAAAGTATCCTTAAAAACAGAATGCATTATAAATCTTCCTGGATGCACTCTTGGTCTACAACGAAGAAAAAGAGAAAAAAAAAAAAAAAAAAAAAAAGCCTTCCCAAATGGCCGAAAAAGCGACAAAAATCTAATTTCAGAGCCCTTTAACGGTGTTGTTCGAAAAAAATCATGTGATTTTGGTACAAAAGTACAAATAAACTAATGATGTCAGGCACTTCAAAATTTTGAAACTGTCTCTTGACAAGCTGTACTACATACTGAAATAAACGATCCATCGGTATCAGTTTCAGAACTTTCAGAAAATATTCTTAAAAATCGGAAATTTTTACAAAACGTGTCACTCTTCGAAAAATCATGCAGCTCAGATCGATGTTTCAGAATTTTTTCTGAAAATTTCACAAAAGGCCCAGCTTTTTCGCTTATCGCAGTGTGTCAAGCAGCTTAGGAAGAACCCTCTGGAATTTTTGGGAGACCCTGGTGCTATTAGTTTATTTCAATTTGTGTACCGAGACTAAAAACAGAGAAACTTTTTGCTTGAGAGAAGTTTCTACAAAAATTGAAACAAAATTGACTAAAGCTACAAAATTCCAAAAGTGGCGCAGCATATTTAAAGTTCAGATCACAGATTAAAGTTCATTGTTTCCCCCCCCCCCAACACACGTAGACATATAAAAATATTGTACGTCATAATAGGGTTGACTGAAAATTCTACGGTTGTGAGTAACTGAATTATATTAATCATCGTCTAGCAATGCACTTCAAAGAACTTGTTAAATATCATAAAAGAACATCATAACCAAGTTCGGTCAAACCTCCCTATGGGACGCTTAGATGTTTAATCGGTTTCTGACTGGATAGCATATGAATGCTCGCAGGCCCTACGACAGGGGGGGGGGGGCAGACGGGGCGCCGCCCCTGGGCCCGTGTTCAGCTTAAGTGCGTCCGTGAATTTTTCAGAATGCGTTACGAATTTCATTTATAGATCCATAATTAAAATCTTTTTTTTTTTTTAAACAGACTTTTGAATACATAATTCAAGAATGATTTAGATGGCAGAAATGTTAATTCTAATTCTACCTTTTAAATACTAGTATTTTTTCAACCTTTGAACATGAATTATAAGTACCATTACATATAAGAAAAACTTCCCTCCCACTCTCTTTTCTTTTAGCATTTTAGATAAAAATCATTAAAAAGAGCAGTTTCACAAAAAACAAAAAAAAATCCTTCCGTCCCTCCTGTTTTTTCGAAACTTTTGTGCTTTACGAAAGGGGGCGGGAAGATTTTCGCCCCGCCTTATAAAATTTCTCTCGGAGTCCCTGAATGCTTGAATAACATCTTAAAACTTCATTGATCAAAATCGTTCAGAACGACACTAAAGTAGTCTCGTCTTAGCCTCAGATTCATTGAATGCTTGATAAGATTTCCCCGTGAATAAGTAAATAGTCATTCAAAAAGATCACGATATGAAAGACATAAAGGCACATGGAGCATAAAATGGCTTAAATTTTGAATTTTCAATAATTGACCAAAAACATAGAGAGCAAAATGAGACTACTCCAAACATTTGTGTCGGTTTAGACTATATAAACACTCAAAATATAGCTTGAAAAATGTGAACAAACATGTGTTTTAAAATAATTGTAAACAGTATATTCATTGGCGTAAATTTGCATGTTACATTTGAGGGGGGGGGGATTCCCTATTGTAGCAAATACTATTTTCAAATACGGGGGGCAACTGCCCCCTTTCCCGTAGTCAGTTACGCCTATGAATACAATCACAAACACTCCTTCCCAAAACCTGTAAAAGTATAGGCTGCTGTTAGAACAGTTTTCCGTTCTCTGATTAAAAAAACTTTTGAACAAATGCACACATGGTAGAACTTAAGATTCCAAATGAGAATTTCAACCATTGGGAAGCTTGCCAAAAAGTTTTTTTGTTTCAATTGGTATTTTGGAATTGGGTCTTTAGAAGCAGAAATGTTAAATCAAAATTACTATGGTGCTGGAATGTTTCAAAGCAATATATTTTAAGCATTGTATTTTTATTTTTTAATGCTTTACATTTTTCTAAAAATCTATATCAGGTAAACATCTGAAACTTTCAAAAATTGTTTTAACTAATCTGTTTCTTTAAAAATATGAAACATTATAGATCTGTGCGAAAAAAAATTTGAAAATATTGCGAATCTTCTTTTTTAAATTCCCAAGATTTTAAAAAGTTTTTTAGTAAAATATTTTCGGTTTTATTTCTTTTTTAGCCGAAATGAAAATTGCTACTTATTACTCTCCGACAGTATGTTTTGTAATACCATACCCAATTTTAAGGTGATAGACTCAATAGTTTTTTTAGAAAAGTGTCCCAAACAGACAAGTTCAAAAATTTTTGTAAAAAATGTAAAAATTACTTTTTCTTAAAAACTAATTTACACATCAAATTATTTTTTATTTTATTTATACATGGGCTATAATATGTGCATAGACATAGGACAAAAAATTCCAATCTATATTTTTGAATAAAATACATAGTGTTAAATCTTAGCAAAAACTGCCCTTTTTACTCGTCGAAATGTTCCGAGTGCCCTAAACGAAACATACATACATATCTAAACGAAATATAATGCACGTACGCTAGTATATTCAATATGCAAAATAATTTTTGCAAAAAAAGTTCGCAATGCAGGCTCGTGCCTTCAGAGCACGGTGGCAGGAAGGGGGGGGGACACTTGCCCGCTCACGTTTTTCGGTAAAGGTGGCAAAGTACACTTTTTTTTACCTGCCACTTTCCGAAACCCAAATTTCACAGAGAAATATGTAATATTCAAAGAGAAATTCGATGATAAAACACCAACCAATTTTTTATTTGTTGGTTTTTAATGTTTGAGTCTAAAATCTTGGAGCCAGATCAAGGGCCAACAAACATAGTGTGTTAATCAGCGCGCAGTATAGCGCGTGCTCTATTTGTATACACACGAATTTCTGTTTGTTGCAGGGGCGTAGCCAAGGGGGGGGTTAGGGGGGTCATAACCCCACCATGGGGAATTTTTTGCCATACAAAATGTACATTCTTCTCTCCCTTATCGCACACATGTATGCATATATGTGAGTTGCAGTAGTTGTAACACCCCCCCCCATAAAAAATTTCTGGCTACGCCCCTGGTTTGTTGTGCTTCTGTTTTATTTCCATCTTCTGAACTTTGTACTGATAATAGTCACAGCGATAGGCCCCGCACGAGTGCCTAACTTCCCTCACCCCGTCAACTGCGTATAAAATTTAAGCTCTTAAAGTAATAAAAATTGAAACTTTCCCCACTGAAAAAAAATAGGCTCTACTCGCTTATAGTGACCAAGATTATAGTTATAACTCTCTTATAAACGTTAAAAAACATCAACACTTTCCCATACAATACAAACCCACTATCAACATAACTCGTTAGAGTCATAAATAATTATTCAACTTTTCAGTGATGCTGCGCCCAAGTTTAACTTCATTTCAAACATTAACTGTAAGTTTTATTTAAAAACCAACATCCCCCACTTTTAATTAACACCCCCCCCCCACACACACACACAAAGTAATATTTAAAAAAATTAAGTCAACAAAGAAAAGTTTTATTTTAGTTACATTTTATTAAATTTAACTAATTACATTTAATAAATGAATTAGCATTTGAAAATACTATTTCAGTTTGAGTGATGAATAAAAAGTATTTTATTAACGGCTGAAAATTTGAATAAGGTATATAAATATATATAGGGAGAGTGTGAATTTCAACATTCTACGGTTAAAAGTTTTAGAGCTATGCGAAATAATTTTTGGCGCCAAATTTGGTCATATTTCGGCGAAACTCGAGAAGGTCGAAGACAAATGGCGAGGTTTTGGGCACAGACCAAACAATGGCCGACTAAAAATGTAATATATTGAAGATGTCCACAGACATTAATGTATTGAAATTCTTTTGGGAGGTCCTATAAAAAACTCTCCAGTTGATGGGAAACAAAAATCGACATGCACAACTAGATGTTACAACAATGTTATATATGAAATTTCAACATTTTACGACTAATAGTTTTTGAGATTTGAGAGTAAACACATACACACGTACGCCAAGCTAGGCCAATTATGGCGTAATTTTTGAGGGAGGCACGTGACCGTGGTCGGACCATTACCTAATTATAGGGTAGGACGGTATTGTACTTGAAATGGATGAATGTCCCTAAAATGCCATTGACTGTAAAGTGTTGAAAATGTTTTGAGTGTTCCTGTGATGCCCCGATCCTATAAATGATAACGACACTTTCTCCGATAGAAAAATTAATTTTATAACCCTTAACAGCATATATCACTTCTGAGTCGTTTCAACTAGCCTAATATCTCTAAAATACGCTTTAATGAATTTCTGCCCTAGAGCATTCATAGAGCGTAATGTATTTAGAATTTTTTGAGCGGCCCTGTAGATAAATTATCCAGTTGATTGGGAACAAAACTGTATTAACATCCAGTGTCATCCACTACAAGATCAAAAAAAATGGATTTGAACTTGGATGAATAAAAAAGGATGTGGGTGAGTGGGGGAGTGGATGAATAAAAAAGTATTTTATTAACGATTGAAAATTTGTGCAGGATATATATAGGGAGAGTGTGACCTAAAAGTAGGAATTGAATAAAAGAAGAAAAAATATTTTGAAGACAATTTTTTAAATAAAATATTTTAATTCCTTAGTGACAATTTTGAAATTTTGTGTTTAGAACTATTGTAATATCTAATTGTTTTCAATATCTTTTTTGACTGCAATCGGCTGGGTAATTTAATATCTCGCCAAATGTCGTCGACATTGACGAGTTTCGCCGAAATATCGCCAAATTTGGCGAAAAAATTATTTCGTATTTTGTATAACTCTAAAACTTTAACACGTAGAATTTTGAACTTTTGTATTTAGAACTATATTATAATATCTCACGGTTTTCAATATCTTTTTTGACAGCAATCGACTGGAAATTTATTTACAGGGTGAGCCAAATGACTTACATTAAGGTGTATGGATGCATTCAATTCATTGAAAGTCTGTGGTCAATGACTACTTTGGCTATCCCCAAAATCTCGCAAACT
Organism: Cheiracanthium punctorium; assembly: GCA_038373885.1. Lineage (NCBI taxonomy): Eukaryota > Metazoa > Arthropoda > Arachnida > Araneae > Cheiracanthiidae > Cheiracanthium > Cheiracanthium punctorium. The sequence continues at coordinate 491,543 of JAWZYV010000946.1, read as the reverse complement.
ATCTCAAGCTTGTCGGCTTTTGGTGAAATATCGCCCAATAAAGTGTCAGAAGGAAATCTTTCAAATTGAACTCAGCTTGGCGATATCGAAATATTTGGCTAGAAATCGCTATACCTTACTATTACTGATATTTTATCTCTTTGAAACAAAATGAAGTGCGCCGAAAATATTTTTGATTTAATAGACGTGCAAGGAAGTTATGTGTTGTCCACATCAGACTTTTTTAAAATCTAGATTGTTCGCAAACTTCTCCCAATAATGGCCCCTCCAGTTATAAACAACAGTATAACAGTGCCATCCTACCAGTATTATTTGTGTGTTTGGATGTTTGTTACTCAATCACGCAAAAAAAGGCTGAACGGCTTTGGATAAAATTTAGAATGAAGATAGCTTATACCCAGAACCTGACCCCCCCCCCCCTAAGACATTCGGAGGCCCTAAGTCTAGCACTTTTACAAGGCCCCCTGTGCAGTCATTTCTTGTTGGACAAACCACTTATAATCATAAGGTACCAGCATTTCTTCGCAATTTCATACATAAGGCACGGGTTTAGCTTCAAGCCAGGGTTGGAAAGTTTTGGACGCATGACCGTTTTTGACGGTTTTAACCATGGTTTAAACTGTCACGTCAAAAACATTTCAAAACCCTCAAATATTTCATTTGTACTATTACAAATATTAATTGATGTCTTTAACATTGCATACATTGAGCTATGAGTATGTGTGAAATATTAATATACTAATTTTTAAGAAATATGGTCATCTTTTGCATATTTTTTATAAAACATATTGTCTAGAAAAAGGAAAAGAAGGGGAAAGAAATTTAATTATGTATCCAATAAAGTCAAAATAATATTCTTGCTAATATAATATTAAAATTATCAATTACAATAAAGAATTAGTTATGCTTTATAGAATGCTTCCACGAAAAAAATGAACGAAACTAATAAGCATTATTTTATAGTAACATATTTTGTTCTTTGTATCTGTAATTAATTAATCAATCAATATTTATAAAAATAAAATGTGAGCTTACACATTACATTTAAGTACTGAATTTTTTTACTAATTGTATTTTGAATGCGAAGCTTTAGTATACTGATAATTAATGGTGTTGATCTTTATTTTATTTAAATGACTGAAATTACTATGCTATTAGCTGTTGCTTAACACCCTTTCAATTTGGGCTTTTAAAACTTAATGTTTGCTTTTAGGAAATGTTTAGCTGTACCTCAATTTGAAAAGTTAAAAAACTGCAGACCATTATTCATCTAACTGTATGAACAGTATTATGTAACCTATTGAAAATTAGCTATGTAACATTTATAGTTCTATCACAGGAGAAAAAAAAAATCCAATACATTACACTCTATGGGCAGTCATATTAACTAATTATTATTAATGAGCTCAAGTTGTGTGTTAGCATAATTGATATTTTTTAATATAATTAATTTTAAATATGTATTTAGCTTAATGCAAAATGAAAATATACTGCATACTTAGTTTGACATTTTGTTCTCTTTCTTTAATAGACTAGTTTTTGACAATTTTGGACGGTTTAAACCAGTTTTTGACATCAAAAACCCAAACCTGCTTTAAACTCTCTATTGTACAAAAAATTTAACTTAAAGTTCACAAATTTTTAGCTTTTAATGTAAGAGTTATGCTTCAGAATCAAATGACGTCAGCCAATGAATATTTTATGGTGGGATTCTCGCGATCTTAACATGACGTTTGTTTTATCCCTGAATATAGTAAAAACAAAACCCTTTTTTCCAGAGCTGTGTGTTGCCAAAGTGGCATCTCTTTATCTATTTTCATTATGATTAAAAATTTAGCATAACTCATTTCTTTTAGGAATAGACTTAAAACTATTGTAATAATTTTGGGGCTCCCTAAAACTTGGAGGAGGGGGGGACTAGGCCGTGGCCTATGCTGTAATCAGGGCCTGTTTATACCCTGGATTAACATGCAGGCAACCATTCATGCATACAGCATGAATAGTTCTTTTACAGAGCTACACATAGCGCTAATACATTGCGCTCTATGGGCATCTTCGTAACTATAAATAGATTCTAGAACTTTTTTCAATAGAAAGTTACACTATTCATGAGTATTATAGGCTACCTTTCATGCATATATCACAAATAGTTCTTTTACAGGGACACTCATAAGAATTACATTACGCTGTATGGGTGTCTGTAATTACTGAAGGGCAGGGGCGTAGCCAAGGGGGGGTTAGGGGGTCATAACCCCCCATGAGGATTTTTTTTCCATACAAAATGTATATTCTTCACTCCGTTATCACACACATGTATGCATATATGTGAGTTGCAGTAGTCGTAACCCCCCCCCATGAAAATTTTCTGGCTACGCCCCTGCTGAAGGGATTCTAAACCGTATTTAAACGAAGTTTCAGAGAAAACCATGGAAAACTCCGAACGTTTAAGTCGGCGGACGCGACCGGGTTTCGAAGCAGGCACCTTCAGTCTCCCAGTTCAAAGCGCTAGCGGTGGAGTAAAAATCCGAATGCGGATCTTTGTCCCTAATACTTTGGGGTTTATAATAATGGTTCTGTTATGTCTTAGTAATGGTTTTGTTTCTTTTGATATTCGCATGTTGTGTCAAGTCCCGAGCCTTCTCATAACCATGACACTGTGCTAAGTTCCGGCTATGATGGACATCCATCATTAGAAATGATGGATGTCCATCAGGGCCGGAAAAAACTATTACCCGACATATTCTTCTTATTTTTTATTTATTTTTTTTTTCCTTGCGACTGATTCGGTTTGTGATTGCAACATTTACGTTCACATCAGTTCCATTTAGCAATATGATAAGTTTTTCTACGACCCTTAAAGATTTGGGTTCCTTATAGTTCTGTAAAGCCAACTGTTTTCCACCTATTTTGCAAGTTTCTCTAATTAAATTTAGCTGACAGTGGGGTATTTTTTTTTTTTTTTTTTTTTTTTCTGTAAACTAAGTTTACGATGCATACTGTTGCAGAAAACTCTGCTTGTACCTGGGTTCGTCGTTCTAAAGTCCAGTTGGTGTAGAAAGCTCTATTAAAGAGTCCACTTTTCAGGATAGAACACTATTACTTCCAGAACTTCGTCGAACAATCAGCTGTACAAAATTCACAGGCACAATCAGCCAGTAACGTGCTGATAACAGTCCGCTTAGTACAAAAGCTTTCACAAATGCTGTAGTTCTCACACAAAGTAAAACACTTCCACAGGCATAAATTGAGTGGAAACTTACGAGGGAAATCGTTAACCGTCCCTCAAGTCTCAGCAATGAAGAATTGACACACAGCACTTGACAAGGCTTTTAAAATACGCGGAAATACCGCTTCTATAGCCCGATACAAAACCTTAAGCTCTCACGGACATCTGCTCTCTCAGTAAGCAGAAGAAAAGACTGACTGGACCGGGACAGCCCGCTTCCTTTTATAGATGACGCAGAAGCTATTACACATTTCTGGAAGAATCTGTTTCTAGAAAGATCCCATAAAGCGCGAATTTTGATTACGTATTTATATTACGCTATTATGTAATGTTAATGCAGGAAAACTAGCTCACGAGCCCCATTGGGAAAATCGCGCTAAATGACCGAAATGTCACCAAGTTTGGCGACTTTTTGGCGAAATATATCCAAATTCGGCGCAAAAAATAAGCCCCCAAAACTGACGTTAGCGAAGGCCTACGAGCAATATTTCTCGAGATTTCTAGAAAACCTTATATTAATCAATGGGGAAACCCAAAACTCCATATCTCGCGTTCTAGTTAACCAATTTTGATGCAACAAAATGCAAAATTTAACTATTTGAAGCGTAGAATACGAATTTTAAACTATTTTAAACCCCAGAACGGCGGGTTGACCCGAACAAACTTAAGTGCTATTAAAAAAATTCATGCAGTCATACAAAATAAAATTATAATTACACTTCACCAGTAACGAAGTTGCTGATAGCAGTGTCAACCTCACAACCTGACAAATAATAATTTTGCAGCAAAGACAACTTTGCAAGTGGGTTTCATTCTGAGTTGTGTGTCAAGTCCACCACCGCGGATCTTTAACCCATTAGATGGGCTAAGATCCGAAAAAACCAAAATCTGTAAAGTCACTGCCAGTTTTAATGTATTATATTTTAGATAAAAGTGATCATTTAAGATGACAGGTAAATGTTTAACAGGGTTTCTACAGATTTCACAGCTTTTGCTTCCTTGACTTTTCCCTGACATCTATCATGCTCTTCCCTGACTTTTTATCTAGTGTGCTTTCTTGAATTTTGCCGTTTCTATTTTTAATATTACATCCTTTAATTAATAACTTTTTACATCTTTTGCCCCCTTTTTACATGTAATAATAATAATAATAATAATAATAATAATAAAATCAATATACACAAAAATATTATTTGACATCGCTGGATTCTAACAAAAACCATGTTTGATAATAATTTAGAATAAAATTACGAATATTTCAACTGAACAAGATATGTTAATGAACGGACGCATTTTAAAATTATTCATAAGGTTGAATAAGAAAATGAAAATAAAACAGTTTCTACAATTACGTTCAAACAGGAAGTATTTTTTTGATTTTGCCGCAAAATTCAAATATTCTTGTATTTCGCTGACCTTTCTTCAATTTCTTCAAATTTGCCTGACTTTTCCCCCAAATCCCTGACTTTCTCCTGACCAAAACGCACTTCCCTGACTTTCCAGGTCTGTAGAAACCCTGTTTAAGCTATCTACTTATATAATAAGCTAACGTGTGCGGTACCAAAATCGATGCTATTTCCACGCTGCGAACGGCAACAGCTAGAGGTAAAAATGAGTGCAATAACAATAACACGTGTGCGAGCAAGTGTATGTCACGCAGTAGCTAGATCACAAAATAACAATAAGAGATACACAAAAATGCAACATCTTTTTCGGACTTTTTCACAGCTTTAAAACATAGAATGGACAATACTTGGCGCATTCATCGCGCCATCATCTAAAAAATGTCACCCTGCATGGGGCTAAAGCGCATTTTAGCCACTGACTGTTTCAACATCGTCTTTTAGGGTGACAACCAAAATGTGTAGTAATCCTAAGCTAAATAAATTTATTGACAAATACTGTTAAAACAAAGAAACATGATTTCCGTTGAAATGAGTCCAGAAGTTTAGTCAACGCTGCTTTGAATATAAAGAACAGTAAGGTATGGGGCACATAGTAAACAGCTAGTTACTATCATAAATCTGTGAAATAGTAAAAATATAAATAGGGGTTTATTTTTAATTCTACTACATTGGAGATTTAAAATAAAGAATGTTTAAAAAAATATCGTCTTTCTCGAGGAGGATGGAAAGAGATTGAAATTAAAATAAATGCCCAAGGTTAACTTTCTGTGCAATTTATCCTCGAGCAATTTTAACCGAGAAGTGGATTTCTGCGTTTTTAGAGCTTTGGCCCTCACATATGAAATTTAATAATCCCTTAAATTTGGGTTATTCTGTACTCACCTTGAGATCCTTGAAGAAGATGCTGTTCCTCGCCCAGTCGACCTGTGCGAACAGCGACTGGTCGATCACTTTGCACATGAGCTCGAACACGTCCACCTCACACTGGTTGTAGGTCTGGTTCTGGAGAAGTCCGAACAGGCTGCTCTGCCACTCCTTGTCGTCGGGCATCGCCGCCTGGAACTCGCGGATCAGCCCCCTGCTGACGGCGCTCAGCCCCTCGGGGGAGGCCGAGGACGCCCCTGCCCCGGCAGGGAACGCCTGGGGCGGCGGTGGCGGCAGAGGCTTGGGACTGGCACCGCTGGCGTGAGGCGGCGGAGGGGGCGGGAGCGTCGCCCAGGGCGCCTTAGGCGGCGGCCCGGCCTCGATGGCGAGCGCGTAGTGGGGCGCCGGGGCACAGAGCGGCGACGGCGAAGAGTCCGGAGAGGAGGTGGACGAGGACAGCTGCGGAATCTGGATGAGCTCCTGCTTGATGTGGGCGTCGGCGGGGTACAGGGATGGAGGAGGAGGAGGGAAGGGCGGCGGTCCGATGGGCACCACCTCGTTGCCCGGGGGAGCCCCCTGGCACTGCGCCCTCGCGATCTGCTTCTGGCGCATCATCTGCAGCTTGCGGGCGCGGTCGCGCTTGTACATGGGGCCGAACTTGTTGCGGCCGCCCCGCATACGGTCGGCACGAACAGCTGAAAAGAGAAAGAAAAAAAAATGAGTGATATCTTTAATAAATAAATAACTGTAACACACAAGTACTGAAACAAATCAAAATATGCAAATTTTTAAGACCTTGATCACAAACACCGATGCGGTTTAACAGTGTTGTTCGAAAAAATCATGTGATTTTGATACATAAGTACAAATAAACTCATTATGCCAGGCACTTCAAAATTTAGAAACTGTCTCTTTACGAGCTGTACTACATACTGAAATAAACGATAAACCTGTATCCGTTTCAAAACTTTTAGAAAAAATTCTTAAAAATCGGACATTTTCGCAAAGCGTGTCACCCTTCGAAACATATTGCAGCTCAAGATCCCTGTTTAAGAATTTTTCCTGAAAATTTCACAAAAGGCACAGCTTTTTCGCTCAGTGTGTAAAGCAGCTTAACTTATGAAGAACCCTCTGGAATTTTTTGGGAGACCATGGTGCTATTAGTTTATTTCAATTTGTGTACCAAGACTAAAAACAGAGGTTTTTTTTCTTCGACATACACCCTTAAGAGACGAGTGAAGATCCCCTCTCTAAAAATGTAAGTCCTATGTAGGCGGCATCGAATAGCCCGACGAATAGCTATATGGATCGTTTTGAACACAAACCCGAAAATCATTTAAATTATAACGTCTTTTTAACCCCCCCCCCCAAAAAAAAAGCTTTAGTGTGCGCTGTGTTTTAGTGTCTGGCTTCTTTCAAGGAAATCCACACTCCAATGTCCTGAAGGAACGTGCCAGGCCACTCACCCCTACGTTGAGAAATGCTCTTACTTATTAACAAGACAAGACTAGATTCCCTTCCGAAAAAGAAGATGTTGCGCCAATTTCATGTCGAATAACCTGGAATGCGGATAAAAATACCCCCCCCCTCTCCCCATAGAAGCACACAAGCACCATCACGCACTCCTTGAAGGTGTGTCTTCCAGATCTCCAAAAAGAAAAACGGGCCCCCACACGTTCAAGAGAAGTTCACGATTTTTGATTTCCGCATTTCTTTTTCTTTTTATCTTTCGAGATGTTTAGTTGTCTCTGATAATTCTTTTCTTTCGTTTAATCAGGTCAATATACAGGGTGTGTCACAATTCCCTCCCGGGTTTGGAAGGTTTATAAATATATATTATACCAATACAGACACAAAGTTGACTTTATTGGAGAAAGAAATGTTATGTTTTATTTCATAAATGTTCGATACGTGAACCTTTCGTGATGCAGTAGCTATCAAGTCTAAAATCAAATTCATCAGATAAGAGTGGTGTTGTTTTGAAGAGTGCTCGGGACCCATATCCTACAATTCCACTTCAATAACAGTTTGTCACACTCGCTTTAACATGTCGCGATCCATGGTAGCCAATGCGGTTGGGATCCTTTGGCGTAAATCTTGTAAATCAAGTGGCTTAGGGGGCACGAGCACACGATCTTTTATGTAACCCCATTTTAAAAAAAAATCGCATGGAGTTAGATCCGGAGAGCGAGGGGGCCACTGAAAAAGGCGGCTGTCGTCGTCAGAACCTCGACCCATCCAACGACGAGGAAGCTCTTTATTTGTAAAACAAAACTTGTAATGTTTCTTTCTCCAGTGAAGTCAACTTTAAGCCAAACTTACGCAATATGAATATCCCATTAATCGATCGAGCGAGAGTATGTACAAAACAAAAAAGGATTAAAAAATCCAGAGCCGAGGATAATAATGGAAACATAGGCCTTAAATGTTGTACACAAACCTATGTAGCAATAGAAAACAGAGCTATAAGAGCTAAAAAGGTTGGAAATAATTACCGTGCGAAATCTTGTGGGCCTACGCCTAACTGCAAGAACCCCCCAAAAAGTGGAGGTGAAAAGGAAACTAGATTAATCAAGTTCTAATCTTCAGTCGCCACCACTTGAATTAATCTAGCTAAATGAAAAATCGAAATAAAAGAGTCATTAAAATCAACCTAGAGGCGCGAACCATAGCTAAAGTAGAAAAAACAAACGTGGTAATAAACCATACATGAAGTAAAAGTCGCATAGATGATGTCAATACATAAAATTGAAAAAGGTGATGACTTCATAAAAATTTAAGTGACTATAATGCAGCAAGAATCAAGGAGTAAAAAAAGAGAGATATTAAAAAAACTAGATGAAATTGTAGCCAGAACAATGCAGTTAAAAAGAAAGAAAGCAACACAAAAATAGTAATGGGGGGAGGGGTGGAGGAATGGTAAAATACAAAAGAATCAAGTATAGCAAACCAATGACCAAAAAAGTACAGGCTTAAATAGCTAAAACGTACAAAAAGAACTATTAATGTAGAAAAATTAATTTTTAAAAGCTTAAATGTTTCATATTGTAAAAAAGAAATTTCTTACAATATGAAAAAAAAAAATTAATTAGTAATAAAATAGCAATAGTAATATACAAAATAATAATATAATATAAACTATATGTAATTAATTATGTCGTTAGTGCGTATACTACTCAATAATATATTTGTAACAATGCACTGATATGGCTTATATCTGGATCAGAAACACACATACATACACGAAATTCGTTATCTCTCTATTCTAAAACAAAGTAAAGGCCGCTGTCAATAGCTTGTTTGGCTATCTTCTTCTAAACCATGGGGATTTGAATTTCAAGAAACATGTCCACGGATTTGGAAAATTCTGAGGAACCTGATAAGCTGACTTAAATTTCGAAAATCGAATTCTTTTAGAAGATATTAATAAAAACTGAAAAAAAGAAAACAATGGTTGCCAGATTTGGCATAAAATCATTTATTCCTGTGCACAAACGCCAATCTGCAAATGGATTGATGTGACAAATATGAATAGATTACACCGTTTTTACGCGAAACTTAAAAGTATATGAAATAAATAACTCAAAGTGTGTTACACAAGTTGACAATTTCAAATACTAAGTCGTTTAGACAACAGGAGTTTAGAATGAGCGATTATTCGTTTTCCAAACAGAATAACTAATTTTAAACAGAATAACTGATTTTAAAAGCGCCATCATGGCATTAGGTACGATCTGACAAAAAGGTATCTTCCAAGCAGATGAACCTATACGCGAATTCAAAATGCTAGAAACCCAATATCTTGAAATGAAAAATAATTAAAATGCAGATTATTTTAAAGCCGGTCGTTCCAGTGGGTATTTGCTACCAGTAGAAATATTTCATGCGTTAACTGTGCATTATAGCAGTTATGGTATACTTTGGATATTTGCCAGCGCTGCGAGATGATATAATTCGTGGTGCTCAATACGCCAATCTGCAAAGGATTATGTAATATATGGATAACGGTTTTCGGGAACCTTAAATGAGCAGTCATTATAGTTGTGAGCATGGTCAATCGCCATTAATGGAAAGTCGCCATTAGTGGCAAGCTATCCTAGCAGGGGTCGAATGCTTCATACGAAAAGCGAGCGTAGCGTAGGGGCCTTGGCCCCTAGTTTGTGAAACAAAACTTGCAATGTCTTTCTCTCCAGTAAAGTCAACTTTGTTGCTTTCTTAGTAATATATTATTTTTTATAAGCCTTCCAAACCCGGGAGAGAATTGTGACGCACCCTGTATATATACATATATATATTTGATCAAGTACTGACCTCTTACTAATAAAAAATACAGCTTACTGGTCAAAAATGTTTCAATGTCGTAGCGTATACCATTTTCACTGAGATACATAGGAATAAATTATATCTAGACATTGCATCCAATATCATGATGCATTTGTATAGCTTATATCCTTTATTATTCATAACATAATATGATCACATTATTTTTAAACAACTTCCATTTCATAGAATACTGTTTGGTCATAGATTTTAGGGCATAAATTTTAATAATCAAACATTACTAAAGTAAATTTTTAACACTTACAGCTCATAGAAAACAGATTCCTATTTTTCATAAAAGCAACAGAATGGAATTAGGATTTATAATTTCATTTATAATGAAAATGTTGTCAAATTGAAATAAAAATTTTAAAATTTGTACGAAAGTAAACATTTCTACAGTAAATTAAATTATTATTCAGATATTTCATTTACAATGATGCAAATCCAACTAGAACGCGAGATAGGGAGTTTTGAGTGTACCCATTGCTTAACATAGGGTTTTTTCGAATTCTCGAGAAATATTAGTGCTACAGCTTAGCTGACTTCACTTCTGGGGACTTGTTTTTGAAGCCAAATTTGGCGATATTTCGCTAAAAAGTCGCTAAGATATACGACATTGGGCTTGTTATCAAAACTACACAATGAAAAATAGTTGCCTTAATAAAAACTTACTTAAATAGTCTATTACTAAAAAAAGTACTTAAATAGTCTTCTCAACAATAATTGACTTGTCTTTTTCATTCATGCATATTAGTTATATTTTATCCATAATTTAATATCACGACTGCCCTAAGAAATGGCAATTGACGGAAGCACAAAAAAAAAGTAAGAAAATCTGATAAACTTTTAAATTTTAAATACGCACTAAAGTGCTATTTATTAAAAGGTATCATAATCCATGGTCTTCCCCATTTTCTTTCCTTATTCCATATTAAGTTGGAACGTGTATCATTACTCATGAGTGTGCCGTATTTTTCTCCCTTGTGCCGTAAAATCACACTGCCAACCTATCTTGCCTTAAAACAGGAAGATCCCGGGTAACAAAAAACAACAAAAAAAAAAATTTTCCCAGTGAAGTTATACAGGCACAAAAGAATCTGAAATTTGCAGAATTTGCTGGCATTAATTTGCCGGTTACAGAATTTGCTGGTTACAAGTCAGTAGCTCCGGCTTGTTTTGGCCCAACTAAAGATTTGCAACTTTAATGACAAATTTTGCAAATGAATTTTTTCCTTTTCATACACAATAACAACCACAAGGATTCCAGAAGATTTAATTCCAACACATTTCTATATTTTTCATAATTCTGAATTAGGAAACAACTTTCAAGATCATATACCTGTATGATTAGCAGCGCTTACTGTTAAACTGTGCTTTGTTAAAAATTCTGTAAATAAGCACTTGGTACTTAACTCGTGTCAAAAGTAGTTAAAAAGTCATTTTAAATTTTACAACCAACTTTTTTTTTTTTAGTATTTTATACTTTTCTTGGTGCTTAACAAATCAGCAGATGTGTATTAGGGCTGCTTGATGCTAAGAGCATATGCAGCTGCTGCCGAATGAACAAATGAAAGAGTGAATAGGGGAAATGGAGGGAAAAATGGTGAAAAAAACAGCTTTTTCTCAAAAGCCCCTACCTAGGGGCAAGATAAGGACAGCTGTGACAGTTGAGAAAAGCTGTGTTCAAAATGTCAAATTAATTGAAATCGCCGTACTTCTTATTTTAAAAATATCCTAGTTGTCATTTTTTAAAATGTTTGCAGTATGTATGGGAAAAGGGCAGGAAAGTAAAAAAACGGGAAGATTAATCTTCCTGCAGGAAGTCAGAAGAAAAGTTCAAAATCAGGGAGTCTTCCTGGAAAACAGGAAAAGTTCATAGCTATGATAAAATAAATCTTTGGAATCGAAATCCATCTTAAATCGACTACTAAAACTGTTTTGCGATTTCCGCCAAGCCCATTTCAACTGTACCTCACCATTTTACTCGTAAATATTATTTGGAATGTGCATCCTAATCCATGCGTGTGTCGTGTTTAACTTTCTCGGGTTGATTTCTAACTTTAATGCCCCGACTCGAGCCAGGGTGGCGATCATTAAACATACGCAGTTACCACGACGATTTTTTTCATCTATGTGGCAACCTTAATTTAGAATTAAAATGGCGATTTGGAGCAACGTGTAAGTACAGCATTCCGTTACTTATTTATTTTGGGTTGCCAAATAAACAAAAAGGAGGGGGCAAGTTAAGGGTCCTATCCCAGAAAGACTATATTTTAGTGGTGAATCATTTCTACGTTATACCAGTATGCAAATCATATCAGTAATATGGCAGCTACGGAGGGGGGGACGGCCCCTCCCTGCCCATAGGTATGGGAGCCCATAACTGGCATGACGTGGAAATGATTAAACTCTAAAATGGTGTATATCTTTTTGGAGCATATGACCCCTGACTTGTCAACACCCCTTCCTCCAAACCATCACATGGGGGGGGGGGGGCTAGTGGATAATTGCTTATCATCTGTCATTTTTCTGTTTTCGGCAGGGTTTCGGACCAGCCCACAACCGCCCAAAAAAACAGGGTAGGGTTTTTTTAAAACCCTTTTAAAAAACCCTATAAAACCCACACAGAAATGGGGCTTTATCAACATTATCAAAATTTTTCCTTTCTTTCATTTAAATCATTTGTTATTTGACATTAAATAAATATATATATGCGTTTCGGCCAATTTGCTTTTTGGCCAAAGTCCGAAGTACTTGCAATTAATATTGTATACTCTACTTTGGCAGGCCATTTCGCGAAGTGGCTGTGAATCCTTGGCGAAAGCTCAAAATAAAGAAAAAGTCTGACATTCGCTGGTAAGTTTCGCCAAAACGGGAATTGGACAATTACGGGCTTTGGCCGTAACACACACACACACACACACACATATATATATATATATATATATATATATATATATATATATATATATATATATATATATAGCTGCATTCACGGATAACTTAGTAACTTATCTCTTTAATAAATAAGTTTTCAAATAGGAATAAAATATGTAATTATCAGTATAATGACAAAAAAATAATCATTTCCCCAGATAAGAAAAGAAAGATATGTCTCTTACAAATTATTATGTGGGATTTAACATCAGACATATTAATTCTAGATTTTTTTTTAAGGTAAAAAGAAATATATATTTACAGCAAAAATGAATAGCTATAAAGAAAATTGTTAAATAAATAGTTGTTATGTAGTAAGTAGGCCTGCAAAAGGTTTACTCACTTTTATTCTAACTAGAAAATAAAACTGACCTCAAAAACAAAGATTTTTAAAAAAATATTCCAAAGTAAAAATTTTAAACGTAATAGAAAACAACCAATCCAAAACAACCTATTTTTCAAAGTGAACAATAATATACTTTTATCTATGATCACCGAACAAAATAGAAGCCTTTTATGAATACCAGCAGAAAAAGAAGTCACTACATTAAAGTTGAAGTTATTTTTACATTTTAATTCATTCATTAATTATTATTTTGTTATGAAAGTTTTCTTATAGACTAAAAGTGTTCTCATTTGAAATAAAAGCATAAAATTTAAATCCAAAAAGTGTGTTATACTGCAAAAAAATCTTACTAAAACCCAAAAAACCCACCCGAGTTGGGTTTTTTAAAACCCTGGTTTTCGGGCGGTCTCGATTTTAAAATAACAGCATCTCGGAGACTATCCATTGCTTAACGGTGTTATTCGAAAAAATCATGTGAATTTGGTACATAATTACAAATAAACTAATGATGCCAGGCACTTCAAAATTTTGAAACTGTCTCTTTACAAGCTGTATTACATACTGCGAAGACAGGTCAATCTGTATCCGTTTCAAAACTTTTAGAAAAAATTCTTAAAAATCTGACATTTTAGCAAAGCGTGTCCCTCTTCGAAAAATCTTGCAGCTCAGATCCATGTTTAAGAATTTTTTCTGAAAATTTCACAAAAGCCACAGCTTTTTCGCTTCTCGCAGTGTGTAAAGCAGCTTATGAAGAACCCTCTGGAATTTTTTGGAGACCCTGGTGCTATTAGTTTATTTCAATTTGTGTACCAAGACTAAAAACAGAGTTCTTTTTTTTCGGAGAGACCCGTGCATCCATCCGCCTTTACGATCCCCAAGATGCAAAACGTAGAACAGAATTCTTCTATGACACCCGCGCAACAAGTGAAAATTTCCCTTCCCCCTTCTCCATCGCGTGTTGCCAATTTTTCCCCCGAAATTCGCCTTTTTTTTCCGAAACTTCACCACAGCGAGGAGAGTTGGGCAATAGTTCCATTATTATTATTATTATCTTTTATCTTTCCCTTTATCTCGGGTGTACGAGTTGTGTTGAGTTGCAGTTGGCCTTGTCCCACTTTCTCTCTCGGATGTGTGTGTGTGTGTGTGAGCGCGGCAAGTCGAAAACGGGCGATACCCACTCGCCGAAGGGGAGAAGACTCTCGCTCTTCCATTGATGGCGAGTTCTTTTTTTTTTTTGAGCCGAACGACAGGTAGTGCGTTAGAGTAAATAGTAGTATGTGGGTCGCGACATCCGTGAGAAAAACGTGAATCGGCTGTTTCGATTCTTCCCCCTCCAAATTACACGGATTTTACATGCTTTTAGCACTTTTATGTTACAGTCATTCAGGGGCGTACCCAGGGGGGGGGATATCGCGATATATCCCCCCCCGAAGTTTTTGGATTAGTGGTCACGAGATTAATGCTGTGCAGAAATTCCGTCTATTTATACACCCATAAGTTCATATCCCCCCCCGAAAAATTTTCCTGGCTACGCGTCTGCAGTCATTACAGATCGTAATGGTGATATAGAGGCCCAGAGCCTGATTATGACTAACGGGGGCGCCGGGCACTCATGAATTTGCCCCCCCCCCATCTATGAAATTTGTTTTATTTTTCATAAAATTTTGATATGAAAAATATATTTCTGAACAATATTTGAAATTGGGGGCCCTGGACAAAGTCCCGATTGGCCCATGCGATAATAAGGCCTAGTATGGGCCTACGACAGGTTCTAGGGAGCCCACGGAGCACATACTTATATACAGTGAAACCTCTCTGAGCGACCACCTCACTGTACTGAGAATATTTGGCCGCACAGAGGGGGTGGCCGCTCTGAAAGGTTTTATTGACTGTTATAAGATAACTGCTATAATGTGTACTATAAACAAATCTGACACATATTCCTTATTTAAAATGAAATTTAAAACTTATCTAAAGAGTAACTAGTACTTTATTGAATGCTTTTCTTACATTTTTTGAAAAAAGGATACAATTTGTGTCTGTTTTAAGTTTTCACTTTTCTCTGAAACAACCATTTTTTCAAGTTCGTTTTTTACTTTAAAAAGCAGATCTCATGCGTTTAACACCACGAAATTTGAAGTCTTCGTATTCTGTCAAAATCAAATCCTTTTCTTTAATTTAATGACTGTTGATTTGCGTGTTTCCACAGTTAAATAATTCAGCTAACTTTCTTTCCGATTTGCAACTCAAATCACTGACAAACTAATAAAATGAAACTGGCGTGACCGGTTGGGTGGCCGTTGATAGAGGTTATTTTAACATTAGGTCTATGAGCCGAAAAACTAGCCGTTTAGAAAGGTGGCCGCTATACAGGGGTGGATTAGTTGTATTTATTTATGTTTAAATTTTTCAAAATTACTTTTTAAGTTTATCATTCTCAAGCCTATTGTTTACTTTTAGATATTTATTTACTTTTTTTAACTTAAAAATTGTAAAAAAAGAAAGAAAAAGAACGTGTTAAATATATGTATCTATGGTGAAATTTTACTAAGAACAATAGTGTGAGCAATTGTAAACCATTGTAAACTAACTGCCTTTATATTGTATAACACTGATGTATTTTACCAATTGTAATCCAAAAATTGTGCTGTAAAAAAATAAAATAAAAATGAGGGAAACCGCTGCTTGCTGGACCTGAGCCTAGAGCTAGGGTTCAGCAGGACAGTAGGACACTTCAGGAACTAAAACAGGCTTTAAACCAAATAGGTAGGCCGTTCCTGAAGGTAGTATCCTATAGTATCCTATACAGGGGTTGTTATACAGAAAATCGCATCCTAACATTTACCGGTAACCATTTTGATACAGTGGTCGCAGCTTATTTCGGTGGGTGGTTTATCCGGTGACAGAACGAAATGGCCAAATTGCACTGGTTTTCCGCCGGTTACCTCGGTAGTGATGCAAGTGACGCTTTATCCAGTCAGGTAATATAGGAAAATATGGTAAAATTTCGACGTCATTAGCTTTTAGGGAGTAATGAAAGCCAGTCAATGATGATACATATTTGTGCGAAGTGTAACGGTAGTTCAATCAAAACAATGTGAACATACTTAAGAGAATTTTAATAATGATCGATCCGACACGCGGAATTAATAAGACACCTGATGATGATGACGACAATGTACACCCGAACTGCCTACGTGTCACAAGAGTAGATTTGCTGAACGTTATGACACACTTAAACGTAGAGCATTTGGGGAGAACAATGTAAATGATCACCTCTTTTCAACATTAAGAGAATTTCAATGTGCGCTATATGACACTATAACCCTAAAACAGTTTTTAATTTTGGATTCCCCCCACCCTCCAAGAAGTTGTATTTATATTTTTTAAATATATAAATGTACATATGTATTTTTTCACTTGTTCACTTTTTATTCTTAAATAAATATGCGCATACATTAAGCTTTTGACTAATACGTTTCATATATTTTGAGTTAATTTACTGCTTTTTTTAAGTTAAATTTTCTCACTTTTACTTAAGTCCCGCCGTTTATTCCGGATTACGGCCAATCTCAATCCGTCCTGATGTGACTCGAATAAGCGGCGATCACTGTAATTTATATTTTTACTAGATGAAGTGCCCGTTCTTCGACGGGAATGGAGATGTTAAAACAACTAATACCGATGAAATATATATATATATATGCTCGTCTCAGAAAATTTGTCTCTCGTACATAATTTATACACTTGCCCCTGGTTCCACATTTCATGTTTGCGCAATTATCTCGATCGTGGTGTTATTATTATTTTTTTTTTTCATCAGGGGGAGGGGAGGGGGGTGAAATCAAGTAATATCTTCCGACGGAAGTACAGCGGAATATACATCAACGTACAATTACTTACTGTTTATTTGGTTCTAGGGCACCCGTTAAAAAACATTTAATATACTCGAAATATTTATTAACACGGTATACTGTGCTTTAATCCACACTATTGCAGCAAATTTCCTATTCTTAAAATTCGCAATTTAATTGCAAATCTTGCATCATCGGACTCCATCAAAACTTAAGTATTTTTGACAACATTTATTCAAAATTTTATTAATTTTCATTGTTTATTGTTTGAGTTACAATAAACATCACAATACCAAATTTTATTTGCATTGATCACAATCACGCTTTCATCAGAATGCCAAATTTCATTTGCAAGCCAAGGCTTAAACTGTTGCTAAACTAAAACAATTAAAACATTGAAATTCTCAATATATTAATCCTTGGGCTATTCCCCGAAAATCAGAATCTTTCTGATCGGAAAAAAATCCCACAAACGCACTCATAAAGAAATCCCACACATTTTGAAAACGCTTATTCCCAGCCATCGGAACTGAATGCTCTTCTCTCTAAGGGAGAGAGCTTGCGGAAACTTTTCGCTTTGCTAGGAACAGTCTCTCTTATATCAATGCTTTATGTAGAGAAAATTAATTATTTTCTATTTAAACTGTGTCGTCTCGAGAAGCTATCTCAAACGAACTGGAATCGCAATTGTCACGTGATATCAGAGTGACGTTCTATCACTTAGGATACAAAAGTTTATGTCATTCAAATGATTTACTCTCGATATTCAAAAGAGCTGAAAATAGCGAAAAATCGCTAAAAATTGGGAAATGTGTGAATTTTCAGATTTTTAAAGTAGACCAACATTTGCCCGGTATCTTTTTACGTACGTGTGCAAAATTTCAAGCTGATAGGTCAAGCGGCGTCGATTTGGATACGATTTAGACAAACACATAGATTTACATTTTTATTTATAGGGACTAGCTGCTTTCAGTGGGCCGCTTCGCGCCCGGCATGTGCAACCCACGGCACACGGGCCGCTTCGCGTAATGAGCTAGCTGCCTTTTCAGTTATTTCCTGATGTTTGCTGAAGGTTGTATGTCATTTTTCACAAACGACAATTTGAAAAAATCAGAATTCATTATTGCTAAGCAAGGGTGGTTTTAATTGCGTGGAAAATTAATAAAATCACCAGTCATCCATCTCCTTCTTTTGTCACTTCTTCTAATTAGTTAAGCTAATTATTAGTTACCTTCATAAACAAAACTCATCAAAAATTTAAGATTTTTAAAAAATTCTCTTATTTTACGTCATTAAATTTATCTAATCATTTCAGTTTTTTTTCATTTTTGAATCTCGTTAATAGATTGAACACTGCCCATGACAGGTATTTTTTAAGTTATAACGCTCTCCCAAGAACTACAATCCTAATTATGCTGTTTTTTATGCATCCATGGTGTAACAAAACACCCGGTGCGAGTGATCTCGGGTTAAGGATCTTAAATCGCAGCAGATCATGCGGAATTGCACCCAAACATAAGCTTCCACAGTACTACGTTTCACCCACGATTTAGATTTGATTATTTTTTTTTTAACATTACACGAATGAAGTTTAATATATCCATTACATCTTTAGCGGGTAAGCGAAACAGCATGTTATCGCTTATTACAAAATTCTTTACAATATATTTAATTTCGCTCTGTGCTGCCCTTAAAATACAAAACAAAACAGACTACTTGCGAGATATTTTTATTATAATGCATGTTGATAAAGCGCGAAATAATTCTTCGTCTGTATGATGTTTTAACCCTTTAAAGCGCAGTGATCCCGGTCTGGGAACACCCAACTCTGACGTTCTGACTGTTGCAAGTCACTAAGAATAGCTTGGATTTCTATAAAAATAGTTGCGGGTGACATAGCTCCGTGAGAATCCTTTACTTTTTAGCACCTCATTTCCCGTAAAAAATGATCACGGTTATTTTTAACAGCACTGACATCTGCTGAAAAATGGAAGAACGCGAGACCAGCTGGATAGATTGGCCCATGCTGAAAAGAGGGGCAGTCGTTGCCATCGCTCGACTTAACTACCAGCAAGATGGCGGAAGATCGAAACGTTCATCGCATGCCACCGATCTAGAGACCCTTTTTTGAATACAGCTGGCTGTGCCGGGCACAGCCGATCTTCCGCCATCTTGCTGGTAGTTAAGTCCAGCGATGGCAACGGCTGCCCTTTTTTCATCATTGGGAAAGGGTTGAGCCTCAAAGGGTTAATAGCGTTTTCTGCAAAAACAGAGTTCAAGTACGACAGAAATAAACCGAAAAAAAAAAACTACAGGCATGCAAAATATGAACTACGGCAGGGGAGGACTCAGGAAGGAGAAAAGGGATTTTTTGTCTTCTACAGGGCAGTGGCGTAGCCAAGGGGGGGGGGGGGGTCATAACCCCCACCCCACCCCATGAGGAATTTCTGCCATACAAAATGTATATTTTTCACTCCCTTACCCCACTCACGTATACATGAGTTGCAGTAGTCGTAAATCCCCCCCCCCCCGCCATAAAAAATTTCTGGTTACGCCACTGCTACAGGGTGATGAGCAATAATTTAAAAGAGTAACAAATGGCTGGTCCCAAAACGAGTACCCAATGGATGTGGCAACACTTCTAACAGTGAAGTATAACTGTTTGAACTTTTCTTTAAGTGTGGAAGATAACTTCCAACACTCTGTTAAGACTGTTGCAACTTCATGGGTGAGGTCAGACGCACAATGATAATCCCGTGTAATAATCGTATTTTTGAAAAACATCATTTAATACAAATTATTATCGTTCCTGACAGCAAATGCTGGTCACCCTTTTGAATGCAAACATAAAAATAATTTGGGTTTCCCAGAGAAATCTTGCAAACATCGATTAACTAAAGCGGACGATATCTGTAGAAATCTCGTCCAGAACACCAATATCGTTGAGAAAAGAGCCCTAAAACTGGGTTTGAGGTGTTCAAGTTTGCATTCAACAATTCAACATTTGGTGTGAGGAACGATAATGTAAAAAAATTGAATCCAATTATGTTTACAGAAAATAAAATGATCGCAGGATTAAGTAACATTGTGAGTCTCCACGTCTGTTTCACCTCACAAATAAAAGTCGTTAACAGTCCAACAGAGGGTTGAAAAGGGTCTCCCACGCTTAAAGAAGGTTCAAACAACTAGAACAGTTGCCACATCCGTCAGATTTGAGTTATAAGAAAAACCATCGGGTACCCTTTTAAATTGCTCATTACCCTAAATCAGGGATGGGCAAACTACGGCCCGCGGGCTATATCCGGCCAGCCGGAAGGTTTTATCCGGCCCGCGGGTGGAATTTTAATTAGCCGGTCCGACGGAAATTAAAAGAATATATATATTTATATATTATATATCCATATAAAGAATTATGAAGATGGCTTGAAAAAAGGGCATTTTGAGTTTCGAACGCAGATTTCAAGATTTCAGTGCCAGTCAAACAGAATTGGATATTTTTGCCATGCCTTTCAACGTAAATTGTGAAGCAGTGAGGTCCGAATTGCAGCTTGAATGAATTGAATTGCAATCTAACAATCCTTTCAAGCAGTTGTTTCTAAATAGGCCAAAGTTAGAGTTTTACAAATCATTATCGAAAGTAAGTTTCCCAAATTTAATATCTCACGCCCAGAAAATCAGTGCAATGTTTGCTCCATCCTATATATGTGAACAAGTGTTTTCAACTATGAACCTTAGAGAGAATTCTTTCAGAAGTAGACTGACAGATGAGCATTTAGCCTCGTTCCTTACAATCAGTGCATCTCACTTCGAACCTCACTATAAGGAACTTTTAAAAATGAAATCGCAATTTCATTCATCTCATTAACATATTTAAATTGTAATACTTGTATATTGTTCTTGAAATTCTAGAAAAATTTACCTTGGCCCGCCAAACTTTTTATTTTCGATTTTTGGCCCGCGACCGAAAAAGTTTGCACGTCCCTGCCCTAAATGTACTTGAATTTACAAAACAGGTCCACCTTTTACAATCTGAACGCAATTTGTATGCCAATGAGCTGTGCTAATGAAGTGTTTTGAGTCCTCCTTTCATTTCTAGTTTTAGGCTCGATGTACATTAGTACGACAGATTATACTGACATGAACAACGCGCATTTTAACGTGACATTCCTACTGTTATAATTATCCTACAAAACAAATTCCAATGCGGGGATTGATTAACGATCGAAACAGAACGGGAATCTCTGCCGTAGCGGCTTTCCAACGATGGGAGCGAACATGTTGGAGAAGCGGAAAGTTCTCAGATCAAACTTGCGGCTCCTTTTATACCTAACGAATGGAACAATAATTCAAAATGAGGTACTGTACGGGAACATTCATCTCATTTTAACGATAGGAAGTTCTTTGGAAAAGAAGACTCATTTCATAAGATTTGATAATTTTTATTCCTATAAACGAGGAAGAAAGGGAATCGTAAAAGATTCGGAAAAAGTTAAGAACTTCCGAAATTTATTGTTTCGCGTCGAAAAAATGGATGCATTTCGCATCCAGAACTAAAACGAGTAAGTATTTAGATCAGAGATATAGCACGCGATTTTTTTTTTTTTTTTTTTAAGGAGTGAAAATACTCCTGGATTTTCTAGGAGTGAATTCAAAATTAGAGGAGTAAAATTAGACGCTTAAAAAATAGAAAATAAAATATGAAAGGTTAAATTTGCCAGTGGGGAAAATAAACCAAACAGAAGTCAATTGGGAGAAACAAAAAATGTTGCTTAATGTTTTAAAAATCCTATTTATACAGCATTTGTTAAATATTAAAATTCTTTCCGTCACCTTTTGAATCTCTTCCCGTCAGGGCCTGATTACTGAAAAGGCTCGGGAAGCTTGAGCTTCCCCTCACAATTTGAAGGGGGGCCTGAAAATGACTGAAAAACTGCTATAAGAATTCAAAATTTTGTTTTTGAAGTTATTGTACACATTTTTAATGAAGAGAAGTTGTGCTTTTCAGAAGTCTTGATACTTCATATCGCAACATTTATAAATTAGTTGTTTGCGATGTCATTGCCTGGAACACCTGCTGCAGTTGAGAGTTTTTTTCTATTATGGGGAATATTTGGGCAGCAGAGAGGGGTAAACTTTTAATATGTAATGTTAAATATCTTCTAAATGTCAAAATTAATTCTCAACTTCTGTGTTGTGATTTTTATGATGTCATCAAAACAAACAAAGAATTCCTGAAAAAAGCCATGTCTAATGAAAAATAGGACTAAATTAATAAAGTTTACTGTTCCAGTAAGGTAATGTTTTTAGTTATTTGTATTAAAGTAATTTCAAAAATACTGTAAAATCCCGTTACACTATTATGAAGATTAATGAATAAAATATTTTTATGAAAGGAAAATTTCAAATTAATGAATAAAATGTTTTTATCAAAAGAAATCATTAGAACTAATTAAATCAATAACATTTATTTTTTATGAATAAAATATTTTTATGAAAGAAAATCATTAAAACTTTAATTTTCCCAAACAAAAAGGGGATGGGGGGGGCCCGAAATGAGACTGAGCTTCCCCTCACTTCAGAGGTTATTCGGGCCCTGCTTCCCGTCACCTTGAAGTACATTTATTCTTTGGTGACCTCCCGTCACCCAATGAATTAATATACATTTATCACGACTAAATAGCATAATTGAAATTAAAAGGACAAACATTTCTATCCTCTTCATCACTTTTAGATCTTTCCCCTGATACGCGATGCGGCATATAACGCGTCTAATTGTTCAGACATGCGGCTCAATTTAAACAATAAATATACGTTAAATTTTGTTGAAAGAAAACTTTTTTTTTTCTTTTCCTTCCCCGTCTGCATTTTTTTCCGCCTCCTCTATTTTAGAATGAATAAATATACATTCTAAGCTCTTTGACAACACCCGAGCTGGAAATGAGACCGGTCAAGTGACAAGTGACGATGATGACGGCTCTAGAAACCAGTGCGTTTCTCTTCCGAAAATAAACAAATAAAAAGCAAGAATTTCTCGCTAGCCGCAAAACTTGCAAGGGCGGAGTCGGATCCCGTTAACAATGGAGACGAACTCGGAACAGTCGCTAACATGCATGGGGAATTCCCCATTCCTTGAAGAGGGAGATGTGGGTAGAAATCTTTTTAAACACTTTTTATGTGAGGAACTACTTAGTTTTTTTTTTTTTTTCCCCCTTCAGTAACATAATTTAGGTTCAACTTGAGATCAGACGTATTTGAACAAACACATTAAACATTTCGAAATCTATCTACTTCACTTCTTAACACGTACTAATTTATTATTTATCTAAAAACAATATAGACAATATAGGGTGTCGTCAGGGACTTAGAACGGAAACAGGTAAGGGGGCTCCGTACAGAGGTCACGTGCAGAGCCTGACTAACACATTCGGGGGCCTTAGGCCAAGTACTATTTGGGGGCAGAGCCCGATCAAGACAACTGTGGGCCCTGAGCTGAAGAAAAAATTTAGCCCCCCTGCAATAACCTCCCCCCCTTAAAAAAAACATTTTCGCTTATGCTGAAAGTTTTAAATATCCTACCCCTTCCAAACACAAATTTTGTTTTTAAGAAATCTGAAATAAACGAATATAGTCAGGGGCGTAGCCAGAAATTTTTCATTGAGGGGGGGGGGGGGGGGTTACGACTACTGCAGCTCACATATATGCATACATGTGTGTGATAAGGGAGTGAAGAATACGCATTTTGTATGGCAAAAAATTCCTCATGGGGGGTTATGCCCCCCCTACCCTCTTGGCTACGCCCATGAATATAGTTACATGATTTCAAATAAACAGATACTTAATCCTTACATCAAAATGCTCTATCACAGTTGCTAACATGTACGGAATGCAACTACTTCTTGTAAACAGTCATCTTTGTAAATATTTCTTAAAATAACAAGTAATTCAAAAATTTCATATTTTTTAACATTAAAAATACTCTTTACAAAATGCGGTTGGTTATTTTCCTACATGATGGTATGCTATATCGACTCTAGAGCATTTTGAAGAATTAAAAATAAATTTAAATTAATTTATACACAAATGTAAATTTGAATTATTTTCATTGTTCATACTTTATAATTAAAAAATCATTAAACTTTTGATTTTTTTTATCCTTTGTAATTTTATTGTAAAATAAAAATGCAAGCTGTAAGATTTTTGGGCTCTAAAATCTGAGGGCCCTGGGCAGTTGTCCCGTTTGCCCTGCCGGTAATATGGCACTGTTTGGGGGCCCTATACGGCCATATCTTGTTAATACATATTGTCGAAACAATTTTCTGTTGGTGCAAGTGAAGGACAGAATGTTGGGGGTTTGGTGTCAACTAAGGAAGGGGGGGGGGCTTGTTCGACACATTTTTAACTTATAAGTCCATAAAATTCAAATGCTCAAAAGTTTTGCTTTAAGAGCTTAAAACTACTTTTATCATTTTGGGGCCCCTAAAACTTGGTGCACTAGGCCAAGGCCTAGTTGGCCTCTGCGGTAATCAGAGCCTGGTCACGTGAGTTTTGAGTTGATGAGTGGACGGCTCCAGAGTGTCCCTTTTGCCAGTCAAGATCCGACCAGGAGTAATACAGAGTTCAGACTCATTTTTAAAAATGAAATTTAAGGAGTCTTTAAGGACCCCAAAATTTTTTTAGGAGTTCACTTTTTTCAAGATTAACAATGGAATTATTTCCATTAATCGAGCTATCAAAAAAAAAAAAAACTGAAATATAGTAGTTTGCATATTTCTGTTCCGAGACGTGAATATAGGTTTCCTTTCGGAAGGGGGGATCCGAGTTAATAGAAATGTTTTAAAATACACCCCCCCCCCCCCGCAAGAAATTTTAGGTTAACGGGAGAAGTTATGCTTCACTATCATTGTGCATGACAAACATGTTTTAACAAAAATTTTAATCCAAACCGAATATGGAAAAATGTAGATTTTTGAAATGTCACCAAAAAATCTTAAAATGAGAGACAAAATTTAAATTTCGCACCCTTTTTATTCTCTTATTGGGTAGTTGTTGTAAGTAGCAAACTCTAAATTGGCTAAAGAAATATAAATTCTTCTTTCATCACCTTTAAGTTCTATAAGCAATGGGGGTAAAAATTTGCAAAAAGGGGTTTAAGTTCATGAAGCATATGTTTAATTGCAGCATAAATGTTTCTTTCTGCAGTTTTTTTTCTTAGGCAGTTAGCATTTCCTTAATCGTGGTTGTTACTGTGAATGCAAAATTAAAGAGTTTTTAAGAAGTCCCACATAATATTGAGGACTTTTAAGGGTCCTCAATTTTGTAAAATGAATTTTAAGGGGCGTAGGAACTGTAAGTCATTTATCACGAAGAAATTCGGTTAAGTGCGCGCTTTGCTTAGCTCATGTATTTAACAGGCTTTAGAAAAAAAATAATAATAGTAATAATAATCACTGCTTTCCAGTATTGTGAGCCAAAAAAGATGGTTTTCTGCAAATAAACACATTCCCAGTTAAAAATTTTCAAATGCATTTTTATGACTATAAATAACTTAAGGTCGTCTTATTACCCAGTTATTATTTTTTATTAATGATAAGGTTTTTCATATTTTCTAAAAGTTAATCCCGTTAGAATTGTGACCACATTCACTTACGGAGAAAACACAAACACATCGAGTAATTCATTTTTTTTATTATTATTATTAAAACAAGTTTTACCATTATTTCAATAGATGTATCACAGGCATTAAATTACCAGTTTTTTAAATTAATTATTAATTATTTTCCATCTTTAGAAAAGGTTCTATTTGAAAGAGTATACTATTTAAATATTACATTTTAATTTGAATAACAGGAAATTTATTTTTCGTGTGGAATCGCTAAATTATACAGGCCTCACATAAACCTTTTCCGGGATTTTTTTAGTTAGCCGAGTTAAGTTTGCCTAAAATATGTACAGTTAAAATGTGCTCGTGAAATATTTATTAATGAAAATTATAACATAGCTGCTTGTGCAGACAGCTATGTTGTAACATGGTATTTTACTAGTTTAAAGTAGGTATCAGTTACTACTACAGTATTGTGCATGATTATCATTCTAGTTACTACTGCAGCGTATGATTATTACTCCATACATAAAGTACTTTGACTAATCTTTTTTTTTTTTTTTTTTTTTTTTTGTGTGTGTGTATCGCATGTCAAAATCAAGAGTAAAAATGCAAAAATTTCCTAAAATTTGGAAACTAATGTTTGAAATTATTTTTAAAAATTAATTTGCTCCCCACCTTTTCCCCTTTATGGTGCCATATAAGTTTTTGTACTGTCAAAGAATGCCCGTATATTTCAGAAGCTAAACAATTAAACAGATCTATTTTTATTTTTTTACTTTTAGTTTAAAAAAAAATTATTTTTGATTAAAGAAATTTAATGCATAACCTTAAAAATTCTGTTCCATACCTGTATAAAACTACAAAACGAAGAATTATAATTTCATTATAAATATTTAAAAGGGATTTACATTTTATTTATCAATCTCTAAAAGTAATTTAAGTTAAAATAAAACTAAAATTAACTTAATACAAATTAATTTTAAACGATTAAAACAGAAAAAAAAGGCATTAAACCTATGTTTTGAAAAAAATAATTCATTTATCATGGGTATCTGATCAAAAGTCAAGGTTAAAATTTATTTGCTGCTGCCAGTAGTGCACTCATAAAAAGAATATTTTAACTGTACATATTCTAAGTAACATTTTTTTGATGTACATACATGGAAAGATATTTAGTTTTTGTAAATAAGTCAATTATTAAAAAATATTTTAATTATGTGTGAAATGTGCTTGCAATTTATTTTTTTGATGCCATTATATTAAAAAAATGAAAAAGCACTCTTAATAATTAAGTACATGTTTTGTGCCGGATATCCGATCGGATATCCGGTCAGATATCTGTATCCGGCAACCAAAGAAGCTTCGGATATCCGATATCCGGCAAAATCAATATCCATTACATCCCTAAGTATTATAATAAAATAACTTAAATGTATTTTAAGTTTATTTGCCGTGTATTAAATAATATTCTCTTCAACTGTCCACAAAAAAGATTCATTTTTCTTTTTATAGTAATATTTTTATGGACATAAATGAAAATCAAATACGCGACTGCAAGTTTTATGCTGGGAAAACAGTTTGAGGATTTTTTTCCGCTTCAAAACGGGATGCGACTATTACGCGAGCAAACACTGTAATTCTTCAACATAAAGTTGAAAAAATTTAGGCAATCGCCAAAAAGACTAGAGTAAACATTTCGTGTACTAAAAACTAGACTAAACAGGCACTTGTTCATAGAGCTTGATGGGCAAATTATGAACTTATAAGCAAAGAACATGAAAATTGTGAAGCTTCAGATATTTGAATCTACTGCCTCAAACTGATTTGGAGGATTTCAGTGCGGATCACAAATTATTTGTTCCAAATTTGTGAAACGCTGTCCAGTGGAATATTAGGCCAAAAAAAATCCCGGAAATGGTTTAGGTGAGGCCTGTAAAACTCCATTGAAAAATTTAAGTCTTTGCCGAATATGTTATTTAACTTTTAAGATACATAGGGTTTAGGCGTTCCTCCTCATACTCGAGCAATAGATGGGTGCGTGAAGAGGTTTGAAGAAGTCTCGTCAGCTGTGCCTGGATTTGAGATGGAAAAGTTGACCTATTGCAATGTCATCAGGGTTGGACGGTATTTACCGTCTGATGGTATTTACCGGTTTTTACCGTCTTTGGAAAAACATGTTTTTACCAGGGTTTTTACAACCTTTGAGAAAAACTTATTAGTTTGACTATTTTTTGTCACTTTTTTGAAGATTTATCTCTCCATCAATGGTTGAGAGGTTCTGCTATCGAAACTGGATGGTGGGAGGTGCCAGGTTCATATCCTGGTCGTGCCTGTTGATCTAGCTGTTCGGAGTTTTCCGTGGATATTTTTTTTTTTTTTCAGAAATCGCACATAAATACTGGCTAGGATCCCTTAGGAATAGGAAGGTATTCCCCAATAGGATTAGGAACCTAGTGCAGTCAATCGGCCTTAATCCACAAGCAACCAATGAAGATTTATCTGCTATTTTTTCATTTTCTCAGGGATAAAAGTTCAGGACATTTAATATCACTATTTCCATTTCTATATAACAATATTCACCTAATTCAGTGTCTGATTTGGTAAGTAAAAGAATGCTATACGAAAATAGTTCATTTTAAGGAATATAATAAACACAGAAAACTTTCATCCATGTTTTCATCTTACAAGAAATTCAAATTTATAGATAATGTACATTTATCATTATTAAACTTATTAAAACTATTATTATGAGAAGGCACATTTACAATATTTATTACAATTATGTAATGCAGGCTAGTTTAATAATTTTTACTTAAAGGAAAATTGTAAATATACTTTTACTACACTTAACTTATCTTAATCATTTTAATGAAAACTAAATGCTTACAAATATTATTTGTTACATAATGTAGTTTGCACAATCACATAATGTAGTTTGCATCATCATGATGTCCTGATGATGATATATCCACATCAATTACATGAGAATACAGTTTTATAAATAGCATTAATATGCAGTTTATGACTCGGGGAGTTTATTGTATCATTAGGTTTTTACCCCTTTTTCCCAGGTTTTTACCGGTAAAAACCTAGTTTTTACCATGCCCTGGTAAACACCAGTTTTTACCGGTAAAAAGCCAACCCTGAATGTCATGCCACATTTTAGCACGAAAAAGTACTATGAGCTCATACATTGAATGGCTAATACGGTCGGATCCCGTTTTAGCAAAATCCGTAATAGCGAAAATCTCGATATTGGGAAGACTTTCGTCATCCCCCAATCAAGTGACGCATGAGTTATTATATTGAAATTTCCGATATTACGATCGGCGCGACCCGTTATAACGAAGCCGGGAAAGGGGGGGCGGGGGCAAAATGCAAATCCCGAGCATACGTACCCCAGCACTGGATGGTGATGAAAACCAATAACTTAACCACACGGAAAATAACTTAACCACACAGACTTGCCGTCTTTGTGGAAGAACATTACCAAAGAAACATTCGTGTCCACGGATGCAATTCAGTTTGATTTCCTTTCCGCTAATGATAGTGTCATAACACCCGAATCTTGGACGGATGATGGATATTATTCGTAGGATTCAAGAAAGGAATAAACAATCCTCTCGGGACAGGACAGCAGTGGCGAACGGGAAATGCTCGGACGAGAACCTCACCTCCTGAGAACTTTTCAAAACTGTAGACTTTTAAAATTGTAGACTTTAGAACGGTATTTATATCATCCAAAATTAAGTTAATCACAGCTTAAACGCACTCTATCTCCATTTTAAGTAAGTGAAAAACAATCCATGTTTAGATTTGAATGGTTCGGTATAACTCTTCTAAATATGTATAACTACTCTTGCCAGACGTCCCTGTTTGACCGGGACAGTCCCGGTTTACAGACAAAATCCCGGTGGGTTTACTTTACGTCCCGGTTAAAAAATTAAATTTGATTATAGATGACCAAAAAAATCTAAAAATAATTAACTGTGAAGGTAATTTAGGATAATTACTTTGTCATTTATTTCACTGTACTGTATAAAAGTGAAACTATAATAAGTGATGGTATGCTGCTAATAACTATTGTTTCAAATTTTTATTCCTCATTCAAAGTTGTTTCTTCTTACTTAAGTAACTTATAAATATTAACATGTAAGAAATAAAATGTTTAAATTTATATTCTTGTGTCATTTATTAATATCCCTTGTTTAGGTAACTAATCAGTAACCATTTATTCATAGTATTGAGAAAAAATTACCCGATGAAAAACTCCAAAAATCCTTCAAGGGTGTGTACATAGGTGTGTACCTTGGGGAAAAAAATGGAAATGTGGTGTTACGGCCAATTATCTGCGCGAGGGATCTAGGCAACGCCCCCTAGAGAGGAAAGCGCTTACTTGTGACGTCACACCGCCGCGGCTTTCCTCTCAAGGGGGCGTTGATCTAGGCCGCTAGGTGGATTGCCCTCCATGGGGGACTTTCTAAGAAATCCTTCCTAACCCGTATTTACGCGACGTTTAGGAGGACACTACGGGAAACTCCGAACAGTTAGGTCGGGGAAGCGACCTGGTTTTGAACCAGGCACCTTCCATTTCCCAGTTGAGAGCGCGAACGCGTTCAGTCACTGGCCGAGCAAATGCACCCTTGAATACTCGGGACGCTGGCAGGGCCCGATTATGACCAACAGGGGCCCCGGGCATTGATGAATTTGGGGTCCCCTATCTATGAAATTTGGTTTCCTTTTCATAAAATTTTGACATATAAAAGAATATTTCAGAACAAGATTTGAAATTGGGGGCCCTGAGCAAAGTCCCGATTTGCCCATTCAATAATAAGGCTCTGGACGCTGGGGGCATTCCGGTGTCCCGGCTGAACATTTCAGAAATCTGGCAAGACTATGATAACTAAACTAATCTTCGAAAATTTCAATATGACGAATTTTGTTTTGGCTATCGTAAAAATTCGCAGTATCGGTCTAACGAATTTTCGTTATAGAGAAATGATTAATCTAGTCCTTACATTAAAACGGTAGCGTAAAACGGGGGTTCGACTGTATAAAAAGCGTGGGAGAAGGAATGGAAATCGTTATGCAGCCTTGTGACTTCGGGTGCTTAACCTTTTACGAACCGAATTCAGATCTAGGCATATTTTAAATTAGTTTCTCGTACATTTTGGATTCTAATGCGTTAGGTTAACGGATCGAGTCATTAGGGAGTTTTTGCGATATGTTTCTTCCCACGTTAACGCTAACGCTATCCGCTATTCGGAGTACTTTGACCAATCAGGTTTCGGAATTCATTCGTGCGCATGCGCTGTTTTGTCCGATGACATTTAAAGTTAGCGTTACCGTGGGAAGAAACGGAGCGCAAAAACTCTCTATTTAAATAGGAGTCATTTAAATGAGGGAAAAAATAAAAATAATAAAAATTGTACCCCCCAATTTTCACTGTGAACCTAATTGGGAAACATGGACCGTTTCTGACTATACTTTTAGGAGCTGTACTTCCATGGGTAGTTTTATATAATAAGTGAAATATAAAGAATACATGAAAGATTTATTTTTATAAACTTAAGTAAAGATATGAATTAAGTTTGAAGGGGAGTATCAAGACGGCTCCGTAAAAATTTATGAAAATAGCTATTTTTATGATTTTTTATCCAGCTTTCCACTCCTGATAGAAATGCAACATCTATTTCAAAAAATCAAGTCACCTTTTAACTATATCTGCTCACTTTTTCAAGTCAATATTGATAAAATTTAATTTTTCATTACATTTCTTATTGGATGTACCCATTCGGGAACACTGGCCTGTAAAAGGTTTTAATGTAAGGATATTTCAGACAACAGCTGCGTTTTTTACTTAACTGTAAAACTTCCGACAACCGTGCAGAAACGGTAAACAAATAAATTAACGAAAAAGTGTTATACTAGTGGTGTAGTCACATAAAAAAGAAAAACGGAATCAGAATTACATGACACACACACAAAAAAAAAAGTTAAATCCCCTAATGTATGTACACCGGTTCACGGAAGAAAGCGTACTGTATACATATTATCCTTTGAAATTTTTACTTATAAGTGAAATAAGGATTATATTTTACTGGGGTAATTTACACTTTGATAACTTATCAATGGGTTCAAAGCCAGAGTTGATCGAAATCGCATTGTTTTTCTATGCACAACTTAAATAAATAAATAAAATAAATTGAAACAAAGTATTAAATTTGCGAATGACAAGGTCGTAGACAGGGGACCCGTTTTCCCCGAAATTTAGATTTTTGTTCATTATAATGAAGACTTTTTGTGCTGAACTCAACCTTTTGCTCATTCCCCGCGCCAAAAAATTTTTTTTTTCCTGGCTGCGTGCCTGGCGTTAACAATTACAAAACAATAATAAATAAATAAATAAATAAATGATTACATGATATAATGATAAATTGTAATTGGTAGCTTTTATAATGAAATGCTATTAATTTAAATACGATAATGTTATGCTATTAAGTAATAAACATGAAAAGGGATTTAATTTATGGCGACGAATTTAGTAATTTAAAAAACCTGTACCAGATCTTTCTTCTTGAACCCCTCGGTGTTCAAAAAAGAAAATAAATAAATAAAAAATAAAGAGCACTTCAACACAACGTAAATGTTATTTAGTGAGGGCATTGCACTGGATGATCCAAAGGTGAAAAGGGCAAGCGCCTTTCCTGAGCACACTTTATCTAAAAATCTCTCGATTTGTTAGAGAATTTAACCCACAATTAAAACCTACGTGCAATAATCTGTTAGCCATCTTCATTGAAAAGATGCAACGGTGAAGACTTCCCTTCTGTGATCAGCGTTGCTTTCTATACCAGGTCTTTGGCTGTTACGCTTTGGACCCAGAGGAGCATTTAAAACAGTGCTAGGAAGCTGGTCACAGAGAGAAAGTCATTTCTGTTCATCTCGTTTTTCTGAATGGCAAGAACGAGCAGGTTAAACGTGGTTCAAGGTTGAAAATGAACAGGGCAGGAAAAAGAAGAATGACCCATGTCTAATAAAATGCTTCATCTATGATTATCGCCTATATATACTTGTAAGATTATTGCATATTTGACAGGTATATATATATAAAGGTTAGGTTTATACATTTTTTAAAAACTTTTGCTTTATTAATTTATAATCTGGGCAGTAATACGGCAGTTGATCAGAAATCTGACTGAGGATACCTAGCGTACATGCACGCTAAATATGTGGGCAACATTTCATCCTGTTGGGTTGGTAAGCTAATTCAAATTATTTTCAAAGAAGTGACAAAATTGAACACGGCAGACAATCAAGTTTATAGCCAGGGGTTTAATCAGGGATACTATCAACCAGAATAAATAACTTCAGCCCCCCCCCCCTCATAAATTCTTTGGGGACAAAGGGACACAAGTCGGAATAACGTGGTGACACCAGGATTCAATCCAGGATTTTTTTTTTTTTTTTTTTTTTTTTTTTTTTCTGGGGTCCCATATTGTGAATTTCAACACTTATTTTTGTGAATTTTCATACCAATTTTTAATAAAAGCCACCTTTTTTGATAAAATAATAGATAAAACAAATTAAAATATAGGGTAAATGCAGTGAAGTGCCGTTGATTGTATTTTTGTGAAGGGGTTGTTTTAATCGATTGTGCTTTTGTGAAAGGGGGGGGACGTTTTAAATGATTGTAATTTTGTTACGAGGGCCGCAAAATGGACCGGCATCGACATCTGAACACATTTACAACGCAAGATGATCAAAAGTTGAATTGGACATGCCAGTACTCTGATGGGCAATCCTGCATTGACAATCCTTTATTTAAGTTCTAGGTAGTATATAATAATAGCTGTTTAGGAAACATAGTTGTTATTAACTATCTTAATTTTTGTAAAATAACTTAAAGCACGGTGAGCAGGGGAGGGAAAGATTGGTTTTAGAAATGCCCAAGACAGCAAGATGCTATTACATAAAACTGTCATCGTTAGTTACTTTGAACAGAGAAATGGAATATTAAAAACATAAAATCGACAACATATGCGCATTTTATATAATAGAAAAGGTTGGTCATCAAGCATCAATTAATATTATTTCGCAGTTAGGTCGTTGATCAAACTATTCTTTTTAATACAATGGGGTTATGAGGGGGGAAATGCCCCCCTTCCTCCTATAAAAGAGTTTTTAGTACTTTTATCGGAGCAACCATATCAGACTATCAAACATTTTAGTGCTAACATAAAACAAACAAAATTCATTATATGCTACAGCAATTTTCACAATAACAAACGCTGAAGGGGGGAGTCCTCCTGCATAAACAAAAAAAAATTGACATCTTTAATATTGTGCGTTTTTTTTCGTTGCGTTTTTGGAGGAAATAAGTCTGATCACTACCACAGAGGGTAAGCATCGCAAGCTTGTCGGCGATTTGATTCAAAATAACACAACAAATGTCTCAAAAACGTATCCCAAACCATACTGGAGTATCCAAGAAAGCCTGGCTCCAACAATCTTGCAGCATGACAACGCTCGTCCATACACCTCATGCACAACTGAAGGGGATCCCCGAAACATGAAGCTTGAACAGAGTCGCTACACTTTCATTTCTCCCCCCGATCGTGCGCCTTGCTGTTCTCGCTTTTTTCTTCTATACACGACAGATCTGAGGGGTAATCATTGCACCTTCGGAAAATGGCAGGACAGCTAATCAAGTGCTGGATTAGAGAAAAGTCGAAATAATCTTTCAGTGACGGAACGAGAAATCTTGCTACACGTTGAGAGAAATGTGTTAGTTTTAACGGCGACTATTTTGAAAAATAAATACATGATTCTTAAGAATGGCACTTTAAAATGTATTTCTTGACCGATTTTGCTTATTTGTGTCTACAAGTTCATTATTTTTCAGTCTGCCCTCGGATTAGAAGTTACGACTAATAAAATGGAATACAGATAAATCATGCCAAAAAAAGCATCGGCTTTAAAACATTTTCCAATAACAATCTTATTCAGGCATACACTTCATTAATCCTTTAACGCGCAGTGCTCCCGCTCTGGGAACACCAAACTCTGACGTTTTGACTGTTGCCAGTCACGAAGAATAGATTTGATTTCTAGAAAAATGGCTGCGGGTGACCTAGCTCCACGAGAATCCCCTTTCCTTTTCAGCACGTCATTTCCCGTCAAAAAATGGTCACGATTCTTTTTAACAGCACTGACATCTGCTGAAAAATGGAAGAATGCGAGAACAGCCGGATAGATTGTCCAATGCTGAAAAAAGGGCAGCCGTTGCCATCGCTCGACTTAAACTACCAGCATGAGGGCGGACGATCGAAACGTTCATCGCGTGCCCACAGATCGAGAGACCTCTTTTTTGACAACAGCTGGCTGTGCGGCACAGCCCGATTCTATCGTTTCTATCGTCCGCCCTCTTTGCTGGTAGTTAACTCGAGCGATGGCAAAGGCTGCCTTTTTTTTCAGCATTGGGAAAGGGTTGCGCCTCAAAGGGTTAATCTGTTTGACCAGGTCGTTGCTGAGACGTCGTGGTAGATTTGCCAATCGTTGCGTCCCTGAACGAATCTTCGAGAATGCCCTGCTTTGCGACAAAGGAAACGTACGATTGGAAGCAAATAAGACACTTAGTTGGCTCTTTTCCTAATCACAGCACAGAGTACAGATTTCGAAGATGGTAGGTTCCCCTAATATCCGAAGGTGATGGCGCCTTCTAATGCTCAAAGTAGCTATTATTAGCAATCAAGACACAAGCGTGAAATTAGTTGGATTCCAGTTTTAAAACCAACTACAGAAGGAAATAAGAGAAAAGATAAAATAAAAACAAACCGACCATTCCATTTACAGATCGGTGGAGGGGCCTATTCCAAAGTAGGGGAAAAAAAATGTGGCGTGTAAAGGCGGCGAAGCGGAACTCCCGATGGGGTGGTTTCGAAAAAAGCGCGTCTGACGCAACACCCCCAAGAGACCCCGTTTTTTTTTTTTTTAAACAGCTCTAGCTTTCTCTGCCAATCACGTACACACTTCTTGATTTCGTAATGTTGCACGGTGCGACCCACTTCGAGAAAAACTATATTTTAGTACATTCTCCCCCATAAGGGTGGGTGGGGTTAGGTGGACTCCTGGATCCAGGGTCCGGCAGACTGGTGAACTGTTTCGAAACTTGGCAAAAAGAAAAGAACCGGCCAAACTCGTCTTCACCATCTTAGCAATTTTCGCAGTCGAGAATGAAATGGCCAAGAAAGACTCTTGACTTTTTCCGACGTCATTGATTAGTTTAGTCAAAACAAAGCTCGGGAGAGTATTAAGTAATTAAAAAACTTTGTAAAAAACACACATAAGAAGTAAAAGGAAAGAGGATACGCACGTTTCGTTCAAAAAATGTTTTGAACTTCTTCAGTCCAAGCCCTTCGTCGTAAAGAACACAGGGAACTTGAACGAAACGTGCGTATCCTCTTTCCTTTTACTTCTTATGTGTGTTTTTTACAAAGTTTTTTAATTACTTTATCGTTTAACACCAGTATTTTGAGTGTTTTTTCAGTCGGGAGAGTATTATTAAATTTTTGCAGCCAGTCTCTCTATGACTCACACAGATCCCACAGATTTTCGTGTTTAGTAAAAACTTTTATTTTAATAGTTGTGTTGAGTCAATATACTTGCTGTGGTCGATTTGAGTAAAATAATTTTATGAAGTTTAGTTTGGACTTGTAAAAAGTTACCATAACTGAAGAATTGAGTGGAGGAACATATTCAGGAGCAGAGGGGTGGAGGGTCATAATTCCCCCCCCCCCCCAATGAGGAATTTTTTTGACATACAAAATGTCTATTCTTCCTTACATTATCACACACATGTATACATAAATATGAGTTGCAGTAGTCGTAACCCTCCCCGTGAAAACTTTCTGTCTACGCCACTGTCAAGAGCAATTTTGTAATTTTTAGATAATCAGCTGTAAAATTGAAATAATGTCTTTTTTTATCGTTCATTTATCTCCTGAAAATCTAGGGCCGTACCCATAAAAAAATTTCAGGAAGGGTCCAAAAATTTCGTAGGGGATCCAAACGGTTAAAAAAGTCAGAATTTTTCACAAAAATACTTCATTACTATTTTGTTAGCAAAATTTTAAATTTTGACCCGACCTCCGGTCCCCCTCTGTGTATGGCCTTGAGAAAACCACACTCTAAAAAGGCAGGCAGAACCAATGAACATCCAATAGTCAATGCAGTCTTTTACATGTGCCCCCCCCCCCCCCGCCTCTCAGAAATCTCTATTTCATAAAAATGTCACTTAACATATTCATCCATTCAGCTCTTCAATTATACCCTGTATTTTCAAAAAGGGGGCGCATTTTTATATTTTCGCACCACTTCGAAAAATACCTAGCACCAACACTGCCCCATTGCAAAAGGAAAAAAATCTGGAGTGACTCCACTCGACTTTCCTAACACTTTCGATTAAGATCATGACCAAGCACTTAAATAAATTTTAATCGATGAATTATTCAAACAATATATACCAAATTGAAACTCAATCGAATGCACCGTTTTAAACGCTTGCGCACTCTCAAGAATTTCTTCCCCATATGCCATTATGCCATAACATAAAAAGAAAGTTTTGTTTGTAGCCCTTTAGGAGAACTATAAGTCCTATACACACCAAAATCAATACCGGTCTTAGGATGGTGGTTTATAACATGTATACCGAATTTGAGCTCAATCGAATGTATCGTTTAAACGCTAGCGCACTTTCCAGAATTTTCCTCCATAGGCCATAATGTAAAAGAAATCTTTGTCGTAGCCCTGTAGAAAAACTGTAAGTCCTGTACACACCAAAATCAATACCGGTCTTGCGACGGTGGTTTATAACATATATACCCAATTTGAGCTCAATCGCATGCCCTGTTCAGGAGCTATCGTGTTCACTCACATACACACAAACACACACACACACACACACACACATACATACATACATACATCTCGTAAAAATAGCATAAATGGATTCAGAAGCCCTCAAAACGTGTAAAAACACCCAAATCTCGAAGTCGAATTTTTTCATGATTACAATACTTTCCTTACATGGTACATGTTCGGAAAGTAAAAAGGGGTGATCCGTAAATTGAGCTGCGCGATAAAGCCGTCCCTCGTTTATCGCGGTCTGGCGCGAGACCGCGATAAGAGAGGGACGACTGTACTTCTTTTACTTTGCACAAACAGGTCAATGTGAAGACAAATTGGAGTCAGACAACATGCGAGACTTCTGCAAACGAAGGAGACGACTGCACGTTTACTTCGCACAATTAAGTAAAAATGGTACAATTTTGGTGAAATACAGTATGCGACATCGGTCTCCTGTTAGACGAGACTTGGAGATGCCGAAAAGTGATCTCGATGTGCGAGACAGACTACCAGACGAATGCGAGACGAGACGGGGACCTTACATACCTTGATACAATTTTAATAGTATGTCACATTTAAGTTTCTATTACTCGCAATTTGCTAAGCTAATAATTCTTTTGGAATTATATACTGTGAACAACAAAAATAATTTATATTCCCATTTATATAAATTCATTTGAACTGCTTTTCAATTCGTCTAAATCCTCTACAGTCTATATAGCATAACTGCCAGCATGTGCGGAATTGTTAACAGTATATTTAAGTTTTGAAAGCAAAATTTTTTTAATTAAATACGTGTGGGTATAATTTCTGCTTACAAAAAGTGGTTAATTCTATTCCACACATGCTGACAACTATGATATAGCATTTTAGACGTAACGTTTCACTGGTGCTATCTGTTTCATTGACATCCTATATATAACAGTGCGCACCGGTTATAGCGGACCTGAGATATAACGTACTAAGAAGCTGGGTCCCGATTAAAGTCCTTTATTTATAATGTTATTGAACTTCGGCTGAAACGTACTTAACAAAAGTACCTACTTCGGCTATAACGTACATTTTATACCAAAGCCAAAAATAAAATTCTGCTTTCATTTCAGTACCTTCAAAAATACTCGTTGTCCGTTTTCGGATTCCCTAGCGAGATGAATGGCGTATGAATGAATTGAGCGATCTTTTATCTTTCCCAGGTTAGCTAGGGCTAAGAACAAGACCCTGTTTTTTCTTTGTCATTCATCCATGTCAATGCCTCCTGAAAAGCCCTATCTATAATGATTCTGATGATAGTGAAGAAGAAACAGAGGAGCCTATACCAAGCATACCCGACGCATTCAATGCTGCAAAAACAGGATCACGATTTTTTGAATGCCGCAGTGATGATGCACAGACTCTACAAAAGTCTATTATGGATATCCAAAACGGTATTTTTAAAGTAGCATCTGCCCATTTAAAACAAAAGAAAATGACAGATTATTTATCTCAATAAAAATTGTAAGTAATAAAGAATTTTCTCTGTTTAATTTAAATTTTAAAAAAGCAGACCTGTTTAAAAACACATATTGCAATAAAATTATAAGCCCACTTTCTTTTTTGGTGTCATATTGAATCTTACCGGCGGTACTATTTATAATGTACTTCGGCTATAACGTACTACTCTTGTTTAGGTCCCGTGAGAGTACGTTATAACCGGTGTCTAGTGTATATATATATATTCGCTTATTACAGATTACACGAAATAAAATTTCGCGTTTGGATGGGGGGGGGGGGGTACATTTAAAACTAACTCAATATAAACCAATCGTAATTGGTTTTTTCAGAAGAGAGGGTGGTTATGCGCGCGCCCCCCCCTTTTTTTTCCCATTGCCCAGGGCCTACATTTGCCTTGATCAGGCTCACCGGTTTACACGTTTATGACAGCTTAATGAAAAGAAAAGACATATCATTAGTAGCTACAGTGTTTTATACAAAATTATACAAATATTGGGCGATTATATTCAAAATCCCGTCACGCGATCTCCCACAGTTTGGTGGCTAATATCGACAAATCTGGGGGGGGGGGAGAGAAATTAAAAGAAAAAAAAATTTAAAATCTACATTTTTTATTTGCATCCCAAAAGGTGCAATTTTTGGCTATTTCTCATATAAACTATAAGATCAAAATAGTAGATTAGCCAGCAAATACATAACAACAAATTACACTTTAAGGACAATGACTGAAGCTCAGTGAGATTGTTTCTGTATCGCTAAGCAGTTTTATACGCACATAAAGATACAATTCTGTTGAAATGTATAAGTTTCACATGAACTGTCTATCTTCCTTGTTAATTCTGAACCTAGGTTCAATATAGTTCGATCATGCGACCAGAGCCCGATATGTTTAGATGAGGCCCTAGGGCACGTGGTCCCGATACCATCAGAAGCATTTTAATCCATTATTTACCTGATAGTGCGTATATTTTTTACCCATTTGTATTATTAGCGCATATATGCACTAAGTCAGGGATGGCCATGACAAGGCATGACAGGAAATGCCAAAATAATTGAAAAATTCCCTATTTCTTCCCTATAACATAAAATATAAGCCACTGGTACTCAAAAATATTTGTAATTTAGTATTTTAATTATTTATCTTTAATTCTAGCACTTTCTTAAAGTCGTATTTGCTATTCCT
Organism: Cheiracanthium punctorium; assembly: GCA_038373885.1. Classification (NCBI taxonomy): domain Eukaryota; kingdom Metazoa; phylum Arthropoda; class Arachnida; order Araneae; family Cheiracanthiidae; genus Cheiracanthium; species Cheiracanthium punctorium. Next base: position 451,404 of record JAWZYV010000946.1, on the reverse strand, counting down.
TATATGAAAATTAGTCAATACTATGAATCTATTATAGATATTAAAGCACTAAGGCAGCTCGGGACAGATACTTGAAGTCGTTTCTGATGCAGTTTGACAATGCACTACTCCCCCTCGACCCATCAGTAACCAGAATAGAAGCCTGTCTTCACACATAAGTAAGGCATTTCATAACATACTACGCCAGTTTCACGTCAAATTAAATTTGTGCCTTATAAGTTTGGGTATTTGCAACCTGTTGGCAAGATAAAATATTTGGCGGCGTTAATTACGCCTTTATAGAAGTTAAGAAGTTTAAGCTGACTAAAATAAGGAGCATTGTTTTATAGGCAGTTTTAATGCGAAATTATGATCAATTAAAGTAAGTCGTCAAATTACAAAAAAAGCGTGTACTCCGTTTGGCGGATTAGTTCATTGTCCCTCGCAGAATACAGAACAAGCCTTTGCTTTCTTTGAATTCTGAATTTTTTTTTTACTATCTTCTAACTAATTAAGCCGTTTTATTCCTTCATACTTTACATTTATAAGTACTTAAAAGTGCGCTAGCTCCTAAACGGGGCATTCGATTGAGCTCACATATTTGGTGCAGATATTAAACACTACGTCGTACGACCGTTTTTGATTTTTGGTGTGTGTAGAACTTGCAGATTTTTTTACAGAGCTGCAAAAATATTTCTCAAACATTACGGCCCTTACAGAAAAATGCTTAAAAGCGACAGATAACAGAGCGGGAGATGGGTGGGGAGGGAATAAAATATTGAAAGTTTTCACCGAAAATATTATTGAAGAAATACCTCAGCATTTAATAGGTAATGAAAATAATATTATTAATGAAATGTATGAAAATATTTCCGAAAACACTCTTAGACAACATATTGAAGTCTGTTATAATAGAACCTAAAAAAGATGATTGAATTTTCATTAATGCTGACTTAATCGAATATCTGATGAATAGAGAACATATCACCATAGCTACGGTAAAATAATTTGCTATGATGACAATGAAATCAATATCTATGCAGTAGAGTTTTTGAATTCTTTGAGTGGTTTGGGTTTGTTTTGTTCGGTTAGCCAGAGCAAGTGAAAAATTTCCGAATAATTATGATCTGCACCAAATGCTTACAAACTAGGGATGGACGCGAGACGAGACGGAGATTTACAGCTTTTTGCGAGACGAGACACACATTTTTAACATTACGATACAGGGATTTTGCGAGACGAGACAAAGCTTTTGGGCTATTTTGCGAGACGGGAGACACCTATTTTTCGTCTCGCGTCCATCCCTATTACAAATCTAAAGCGATTTCCAGTACATAGTTGTTTATCCCTTTCTATATTTTGGAATTTTAATTTAATTTCGTATTTTAATTCGACGCGTTTTTCCCAATTCCACATTCATATCCCACATCCACAAGCATTCATATTTCTCTTTAGTATATTGATATTTTTGTATATATATTGAATTCTGTACATAAATACTATTTTGTATACCGATTAAAATTTCGGGCTTTGTTTTGGGGAACGACAGTGTTTCAAACAGTGTTTGTACGTTTCGCAAAAAAAACAGTTGGCCGGATTTGCGCCTGGCTAACCGAAAAATACCATAGTTTGCCACCACATAAGTTAGTGTTGAAAATTAATTGCATCGTTATACAAATCAGAAACTTAAATACAAAGGAACCGTTAGTCAATGGGACAAGAGTGAGCATCAAGTTTATATATCGTAATGCAAATAATTGCGAAGTTTGAACTGGAACCGCAGGTAATTAAAGAATTTTAATTCCACTTATAAAATATTCTGGTACTATTTTACCATATCTTGAAAAAAAAAACTCAACTTCCAAATATACCTGCATTTGCGAGGACAGTAAATAAATCTCAAGAACAATCATTTTAAAAAAGTGCAAATTTATTGAGGCAGCAGTGGCCTCAGCAAGTAGAGTTCAATCATTCGGCGGTTTAAGATTTCATAACTCCGAATATAATGGGCCTTTAGCCGATTACGGCCCCAGGCTGAATTTTCAGAGGGGGCCACTAGACATTTTAGATCAGCCTAAATTGTTCAAAACGCAAACTGAATGTTTGAAATCGTACGGGAACGTGTGGAATGCAAGGTCGGTAGAGGGAGATGACCCCTATGACCCACTCACTGGAGCTGCCTTTGCATTTAGCAAAATACGGTAGAGTTCTAAGAAAAACACCGTCTTCACAGAAAAGTATGGCGGTTGTAAAGTGAAACTGTACAAAAGTGGTCACTATAGACAGATAGTCTCTGTCCAAGGTGGTCACTTTAGTAGGTTCCACTCTATATGGAATCTTGAGCAGAAGAGTTTATTCAAGCTCAAAGTAAAAATTGTAATGTAGAGATGCACCGAATATTCGGTTGGTATTCGGTATACTGCCTATTCGGCAGACAAACTGAATATTCGGTTCGGCCGAATACGTTTGTATTCGGGCAACCGAATAGTATACAAATTTAAGTATTCGACAATTGGTAAACAAATACTATTTTTATGTCATGAATGAAGGATATGTTATAGTATCCTAGTACTCAAATAGTGTAGTAATCAAATTACTTTAAGTTGTTACCTACTAATATCACAATCAAATTGGTTTTAAAGTAAGAGAAAATACTCAGATGTTAAATTAAAATTTTGTAGTTTTTCAATTTTTTCTTAAATCTTATGACACATTACATTAACTAACCTTACTATTAATAACTCATTTAAATGTGAAACAGTAACCAGGGGGGGTGACTCATAACATTAAGTGTTCATAAATATGTACAAAGCCAATTAACTGATAATTCTTTTTATAAAATATGCAGGTAAAAAAAATTATCATTATTTCACTATCATTTAATAAGTTATTAATACTATATAAAGGAAACACTTGGATATTAAATTTTGCAGCATTTCTGAAGTTTTACACCCTATAAAATATTCAATATTGTTTAAAAAACAAACTAATTAAATGTATCATTGCAATCAAAGTTTAATAACGATTTAATACATTTTAACCAAATATTCGGTATTCGTTATTCGACAAAATATGGTATTCGGTGCAATCCTAATTTAATGCTTTATGGTCGAATTTCAACCACTGGCAGACAACTAGTTTAATTAATTCTCCCCCCCCCCCCCACACACACACACTCTTCCTTTGGATTGCACCACTGCTGGAAACATATAATGGCCTCACCATGGCACAGTAGTAATGTCACTGAAAATGGTAGACGGCCTAAGTGTGAAGGTCCCGAATTCGGGTCCCATCGTGCGGCTGTCGACCTAACCATTCGGAGTTTTACTCCGAAACCAGCGTAAATACGGGTTAGGACCCCTTAGAAAGACCTCCGTGGAGGGCACCCCGCTTGTGTTGTCCTTCTGACGCGGATTTATAAGCGGGCCTTTGGATAAAGCACATAAATCCGAAATGCATCTTCACAAACAAACAGATAACTTCAATAGGAATTTAAAGTGTCGGATATTACTTCCCACTAGCTTATTACAGGTTTTTCGTAAGGGAAAAAGCAAACAACTTTTCTTACGCAAGAAGCCCCACCATGACCGAGTGGATAAGACACTCGACAGACGGATGAACTGTGAAGTTCCAGCGTCCTGGCCTGACCTGTCGCGCGGATGTCGATCTAACTGTCTGGAGTCTGGGCCGGTTTTGCCCAGATGTGACGTGAATACGCGTTAGAAGCTACTTTACAAAGTTCTCCAACTAAGGCACCTTCCCAATCCTCAGCAGATAGCCCATGCGCAGCTTTACCGTAACACAACACAAACAAACAATTTCTAAGACATGGAATTGAAGATTATTTAATCCTCTAATGAACATTATAAGAAATTTCCAAAAAAAATTTTTTTTCGTCGAAATGGTGTTTCTTGAAGTCAAATTGAGTAAATATAATTAAAAAAAATTGTTTTTTTTAAGGGGTTAATTTTTATGTTTTTTAATGGTAGTACCATGATTTAAAAACTCCTCAAAACATTAAAAATGAAACGTCTTAAAAAATTCTTTTAAACCTTGGGAAAAAGTATATATTTTCTTATAAATAAATGACAGTTATTAATTTTTACTTCATATTAAATATTATTAAAACAGTAGAAAAACTTATCATCGGGAACACGTGTTTTCTGTGTTGACTTCATTACCATGCTGATTCTAAAGTACTTTTCATCCGTTTATGCTGGCATCTGTGCACCCAAACTACTACTAATAATAATTAAAAGTACAATTAATGGTTTTATAACTTCAAAGTTACATTTTGAAATATTTTTCCACGCCCCCTCCCAAAAAAAAAGCGTTTAAAGGGTGGTAGCCTGTAGGATACGATGGGCATTAGAGGGTTGATCGGAGCAGAAATGCCAAGCTGTTTCATTCGATTTGTAGCAAGAAATCTGCGCCTGCAGTCACTTAAAAATCGGAAATTTTACAAATTGCGGCACTCTGAAAAATTTTGCTGAGTGATTCCATGTTTAAGAAGTTTCATAAAAAGGGCCTTTTTTTCTTTTCACTTACTTCAGGTTATAGTGAAACTTATAAAGAGTCCTCCTGCACTTTTTCGAGACCCTGGGGCAGTCAGTTTATTTTAGTTTGTGTACCAAGACCGTGATTTCTTCCAATTACATTCCAGAAGAAAATAATAAAAGTGTCAAGATTTTGGACAAGAAAAAATACTCTTTTTCTCAAGTCCCAATCGCGAATGCCTGGATTTTTTGAAAGAAGCAGGCGAAATTTACAATCGTGATCGAGAAAGAAAAGAAAAAAAAAAAAAGTGGTTCTGCGAATAATCCAAATAAAACGTGAACAAAGGCCACCTCGGAATCTCTCTTTTTCCGCGCGCAGAAGTGGAGTTGAGTTGAGAGTGAGTGTGTGTGTTGGGAAAGCGAAACCGGTTTCTGAGGTAACTCCCTCTCACGTGCCGGGCCGCGTTTCCCGATGCAGGAAAAGAAAGAAGCAGTCAACACTGCCGAAGACTGCAACATGGCTTAATATCCCCCCCCCCCCACACCACACACACCGCCACTACTACTCCCGGGGAACCTCCACCTCAACGGAACGTCGCGTTTCACTGCCCAAATGTCACGTGACTGCGTCTCCAGGATTGTATTTCCAGCTCGGTTTTTATTTTAATTCCAGGCAACGTTTCAGTTTTCTCATTAAAAGCCATGGGCACCCATACCGATGCGTATGAGACGGGAGAGGTCGTTCTCTTTTTCCCCAGCTCCCAGGGAAAATATATAATACTCAAGACGTAATCAAGGGGAGGGTCCAGGGGGGTTCGAATCCCCACCAAAAATTCATTATCATTTTGTTAACAAAAATCGATGAAGGTTTTTTTTGTGAAAAATTCTGCCTTTTCTACTGTTTGGGCCCCCTCCAACATATTTTTCTGGATACGTCCTTGATAGTACTATAATGATTTGCGTACTGGCAGTGGCGTAGCCAGAAATTTTCCATGGGGAGGGGGAGTTATGACTGAAGTGACCATACGCTCCGTTTTGAACGGGACAGTCCCGTTTTTAGGTGACTTGTCCCGTTGTCCCCAAGCACAGCTTCGGGGCACCGTAATGTCCCGTTTTTAGAAAATGTCCCCTTCAATGTCCCGTTTTTAGAAAGAGAGCAACCCACGGTAACGATTTCAATAAAGGCCGCTAAAAATCTAAAATCATCCAACGGCAGTGTCTGTAAAAAAATAATAAAAAAAAACTCACCTCCCTCCTCCCTCTCGAGACGCAAAGAAAACGCCGGGAGATGTATTGTTTTTGTGTTTGTTCTTTTTTTTTGTCAACTATTTCAATTTATTTAATTTTATTTCTTTTTTTAAAGTCATGTTCCTCTTTTGCTTATTCCTCCCCCTCCCCCGATCTCCACTTTATTTTCCCTTTTCACTCTGGTTTTCTAAGAATTTTTTTCCTTCCGAATGACAACTTCCTTTTTTCTGTGTGTCCTTTTGTTTACATTTCTCACTTTCCTACCTTCCTGCCTTGTGTCGGATGGTGTTTTTGAAGTCGAAGAAGGGCCTACCCCTTGTACCACCCGAAACGTACGTCTTGCACTATTTTTTATAGTATATGTGTGTTTTAGCAAAGTTTTTTTTCATTTTATTTTGATATTAACATTAACACAAGCTTGTTTGCGCGTTTTCTTAACAACTAAAAGATACCCAGACCTGTAAATTCAGTCTCCCTACACTATTATCTTAAAAACAGTAGATGTCCCGTTTTGAAGGAAAAAATAAATGGTCACGTTAGTTATGACTACTGCAACTCGCATATACTGTGTGATAAGGGAGTGAAGAATATACGTTTTGTATGGCAGAAATTCCTCATGGGAAGGGTTGTGACCTCCCCCCCCCCCTTGGCTACGCCCCAGCATACTGGTATAACTTAAAAGTGGTTCAACGCTAAAATATACTGTAGAATCTCCCTATAGGGTCATTACACGTCAGATCAAACAGTGCAGTTCACTACACTAACTTGGATTTCCCCCCCCCCCCCAAATTTTGGGTAAAAATGACTTATAGAATAGGATAACTCCAAATCTCAATTTTGAAGGTTCTGCGATAATTAATTGCCGAGAAATTAACTATGCAATTTCTTTAAGATACGCCATTTTTTCTCTGAATTGCTTAAATAACTCCTTACATGTAGAAGTTACTGTACAAAAGACAAGGCATTGTTTATCGACCGAAATAGATGATAGTCTGAAGGGACTGTGTCAGGGCTATACGCCGGATGTTCCTAAACTTCCCAGTCAAATATTACTAACGTGTCCTTGACCGGGTTTCGCAGCATGAGGCCTTGCATTGTCATGGAGTAAATTGACGGACTGCAAACCTTTGCCAGTAAATGGAAGTTTACGATTGATTTCCTGCTTCAGTAGTAGCAATTGTTGTTTATTGCGTTCGGCAATTACACTTTCACCTGTTTCTAAATTTTTAAATTACTGAACATTGAATTGTGAATTAAAATAACAAAATAGTTTATTCTTTTCAAATTACTGAACATTGAATTGTGAATTAAAATAACAAAATAGTTTATTCTTTTCAAGGCATCTGTAAATTTGTATCCTGGTGTTAATTCAATGTGGGGAAAAGAATTGGAAAAGTATTTGGATTCTGAAAGCCTTGTATATAGATTTAGGAAATTTTCAATTTTTTCTTTTTCGAAATTTTGATCTTTATGAATTTAAATATTTATGATTTTATATTATATGATTTGTTATATTTTGTGTACATTCCTTTTGGTCTACGGCATTTCTGAATGTTACAGATATAAAAATTATTTAATTATCAAGAAGAACTTCATGTAAAATTAATAGATATGCACTATTCTGGTGGTATGGGTTAATTTCACTACTGCCCTGCTTTTGGATAGTATAATAGCATTGTTCTGTTTTCAGTTATTTGTATAGAATACTGTAGGTGTGTTTTTATTTATATTAGCATGTGGTATCTCTCGGCTCATGTATATTATATGTGGAGTCTTCATCCAAGTCACATCTGTAAAACTATTGTAAATATCTGCATTGTTATACTTTTGTACTGTAAGTAACATCTGTAAAAACATTGTAAATATTGTTTGTATTATTGTTCTTCTGTACCGAAAGTCCCGGTATTGGCCAGAAGAAATGTAAAAGTTATTTTGGAAGCTATAATAAACGGGTTTAACGGACGGCGGGACTGGTTCCGTGGTGGAACCAGTCCCGCCGCTGTGTGGCGTTTGGGCATTTCTCCCTCATGCGGCGGTGTTTACTGTAAACCTTTTCGGGTTGGTAGCCGCGTGATGGGTTATTAAAACACTTTCACCGGGCTCCAATACTTTGTAGTACAGTACAACCTTCATATCCCTCCCGAGAATGCAATTCCTCATGTTGCGAAACCGGTCAAGGACACGCTAGTAAAGTTTGGCTGGAAAGTTTTGGTGCACCCGGCGTATAGCCCTTACATAGCCCCCTCGGACTATCATTTACTCCGGTCAATGAAGAATACCTTGTCTTCTGTACTCTTTTCCACGGTGGACGAAGAACAAAAATCCATTGATGACTTCATCGCATCATAACCTATACTGCTGGCATCCGTGCACTTCCTGACCGTTGGCGATTGTTAGAAATTAATGAAGATTAATTTGACGAATAAAAATACTACTATAAGTTTTAAATTGCATATTCATTTCTTTGACACACTTTTTAGAACTTATTACTAGACAAAATATACGAAAAGTCACATGAAAATTTAATAATTTTTTTGCTCAGCTCCTGAGGAGGAAGCCAAGATGAATTTGTTTTGGGGATGTAGTGGTATAACACCCCCCAACAACATGTGAAAATTTTTAAAAATGTGTTTCTGATTAAACACATGCCAAAACATTCTGATTAAACAAATGCCCCCCCCCAAAAAAAAACATGAGGTTTTTAACAAATGCAATTATCATACATAAACTATAGAAGATACGCAAATTTTGATGACATTTTTGGAAGCAGCTTAAAAAGTTACCCTTACAAACAAATTTTCACTTCAGTAACTTCTACATGTGAGGAGTTATTTAAGAAACTCAAAGAAAAAATGGCGTATCTTGCAGAAAACTTAAAAATGTGCATAATTAATTTCTCGGTAAATTAATTATCGTAGAACCTTAAGAATCGAGATTTGGAATTATCTTATTCTATAAATCATTTACCCAAAATTTGGGGATAATCTGAGATGGTGTGGTGAACTTTCTCCAATTTTGTGTTTGACTTTACGTGGAATGACCTTATAACGAAGTCTCTACAACAAATTTTTCCCTATGACGAAATTTTTAATCAGAACGCAACTCTAAGGCATAAATAACATTTAAAATGCTCTCCATATAACGAAGTGCTTGTCTCCTAATAACGAGTTTTTTCTGAATTTTGCGATTTTTTGTCATTTTTGAAGAAAGTTCCTAATTTTTGAGCATTCAATTCGCACAGACAATCTGCTGAAACCTCCTGGCATGGTCATTCTAGAGATGACAAGCCAAACCACATCAAACCGAAATGCTATAATCATTCGAAACCACTAAAAGAAGTTTACAAATGGTAGAAAATGTGCCTGACTCTATTTTCTTCGCACTTTTAAAAGAAGATTTTTAAGAAAACTTAACATCACGGAATGCAAAGCAATACAAAATAATGCATTTTTTTCCAGTAAAATAATTTAAGTAGCACTACCTATTTTATTCTCTGAATTCGAGAATTGTCTTTACTTTTGAACCTTTCATGCAGGGGCGTAGCCAGAAATTTTTCATGGAGGGGGGGGGGGGTTACGACTACTACAACTCACTTATATGCATACTAGGGTGGATCGAAAAAAAAATTTTTCGAAATCTTTATCTCCTGAGGTCTCAAAAGTTCTAAATTGATATAAATAAGACATGTGTAAAATTTGAATGTACTACGCCAACGTCTTGGGGTTGCGCATCGAGCTTGAAATTTAGAAATTTTTGAAAAATATGACTTTTTTTAAAAAAATGACCAAAAAAATTATTTTCCGAATTATTAGGCTCCCGAGGTTGTCGAAGTTGTATATTATTATGAATAAGACGTATGCAAAATCTGAAGGGGCTGTGATAATTTCTAGGAGGTGCAATTCGAGCTTAAAATCTATAAATATCTGAAAAATATGCTTTTTTTGAGAAAAATATGTAGAAAGCAAAAAGTATATTTTTAATGAATTAGTCCCTTTGAAAAATAGTCAGTAACGTTCGCAGCTCTTCTCTAGTACAACCACAATCGCAATTACATTATCCAGGACCCACCTCGTTGATTTGCCTGCGATCCGAGTTCTGCCCGTGCCAGCCCAAGCATTGGCGCATGCATTTTAATGAATAATGTAAAGCCGGACTTCAAATCAAACTGTGGCATTTTATGTCAAGTGTTATAATCTAGATCGTAAAAAACCATCATCTGATAGATGGATAGACAGTAAATTTCGGAGTGGCTGTTTGCTATGGTATGAAGTTGGCAAATAAAACATTACAGAGATTTAGTTAGATTAGAGAACTTTGTTTCTAGATTTCGGATGACGCCTTTGTTCTTTCCAGAATTCGATGATTCGCCACCATTGCCAATGCATGTGAGGGTCTCAAGATCAATGGATTTCGTGTCGAACTCTCCCAAATTTTCAGTGAAATTCTTAAAATCAGAACGTGACATTATGGCCAGAGTATGTTGAACCAGGTACCATTATCAGCGAGATATGTTCTTTGGGACAAACACTTGGGTGTAATTTGCAGTCAACAAATTTTTATATCTATCTGGTTTTGTTCTGCCTCCTATCAAAACACAATCCAAAGAAAATTTTAAAGCCCTCTTCCGTTTCTTCCACTGCGAGTCATCTTAACCTTCCTCTAACTTTATATGGGTCGAGAGTCAGTTGAGAAGGTTTCTCTCCATCTACATTCCTTCCGCTTTCTAGATTGTGGAATAAAGTTAACCCTTTAACGCGCAGTGGTCCCGCTCTGGGATCACCAAACTCTGATGTTTTGACTGCTGCCAGTCACGAAGTATAGATTGGATTTCTATAAAAATAGAGGCGGGTGACATGGCTCCAATAGAATCCTTTACTTTTTAGCACGTCATTTCCCGTAAAAAAATGGTCACGATTCTTTTTAACCGCACTGGCATCTGCTGGAAAATGGAAGAATGCGAAAACAGCCGGATCGATTGCCCAATGCTGAAAAAAGGGCAGCCGTTGCCATCGCTCGACTTAACTACCAGCAAGATGGCGGACGATCGAAACGTTCATCGCGTGCCACAGATCGAGAGACCCTTTTTTGACGCAGCTGGCTGTGCGCGAGCACAGCCAGCTGTCGTCAAAAAGGGTCTCTCGATCTGTGGCACGCGATGAACGTTTCGATCGTCCGCCATCTTGCTGGTAGTTAAGTCGAGCGATGGCAACGGCTGCCCTTTTTTCAGCATTGGGAGAGGGATGCGCCTCAAAGGGTTAATACCAGAGAGCCTACTGCCCCACTTCGTAGTAACTTTGTGTCACAGACTTGTGAAAGCACTGCGATTTTCATTCTAACTTGGTCGTTTGTGAACGCATCTCCCAATGTGGCGGTAGACAGGCATTCAGCGTTTTCTTCAGTCTTTCGTACTTCTCTTTCGTTGTTTCCACTTTCCAAATCAATGACTCAAGTTGAAACATACACTGGATATTGGAAATTTCACCTCTTTCTCCACCAATCTCAAGATTTCTCTTTCCAACCTTTCTCTCATTCTCCTTAAACTTCTCTTCTTTACAATTCCATCAATTGTCACATATCTAGCTCCTTTCTGGTCTGCTAATGACTCCCGTTCTGTGTGAGGTATGCGAGGCTCTGAGCCACACCTGCTCCGGGAAAAGTCAGTACATTTGCAAGTGCGATATTTAATAGCTCGGCAAGGGAGAGTTTTTCACACTTTCTTCATAAACAATTCCTAATGCCTGTTAGAGATGAGTTCGGGCTCATTTTTTTTGAAGCCCGAGCCCGCCCGAGCCCGAGCAATATTATTAAAGTTGGACAGACCCGAGCCCGAAATGTCAGCTAAAGACAAATAAAATGAACTACTTGGCATTAATAGGATACAATAAATTTTGGAGCGTCACACACCTTCTAGTCCCACCGTGCCGCTATTTTTTTTGAAATAAGTACGTCTATTTATCCCATAAATCACTCTTTAGAAATTTGTTTCAAGGTAGTATGTTCAACAAAGGAGATATTTTTCACGAGCCCGAGCCCGCCCGAAATCGTGAATTACAGAGCCCGAGTCGGGCCCGGGCTCGGGCTTTCGGGCTCGGGCTGAGCCCGTCTCATCTCTAATGCCTGTCTCTAACGTACCATTTATTTAGCTGCTGAACTTGCTCATGACCTTTTCTAACTATCTCTTGAATTCCTTAGATTGACACGGTAGGGATATTGGCCTTCATCCACATTTCCTGTACTTTGATCGCCAACACTAAGGTTACTTCTCCTTCCGGTGGATCCTGCCCTTTATTCAGAAAATTTTCTTCTTAAGTACAAAATAGTAATATAGAAGTACGAGTATGTCTTCTCGGGTGGGTAACTTGGTACAAGGCAATTCTTTCGATATTCCCAGCTTTTCTAATAGCACCAAATTTTGTTCCATGTCCTCTTGCAGACAGTTTCACTCTATTCAGAATCCTAGCAGTGCACGGCAACCACCTTTTAGCTTTTTTGAGAGCAAACTGAAAGCACCATCTATCTGAAACGTTAAACTAAATGCTGTTTCAACGAAATATCTCGTGCCTGGTTTAACCAAATGCATCGCCATCACTCGGCAGGCAAACCGGCGCTAGTTGTCTAGAGCACAGCTTGCATAATTCGCCCAAGACAAAACGACAGCATAACGTGTGCATTGCATCAAACTATTCGTAAAGCCATTTTTTGGGATTTACTGAGTTTCTCTGAACATTTTTTAACGTATAAAAGGGCCAAATTATTTTTAACAAATAAAGTTTGCTTTCTACTTAATTTTTTCAAAAAACACATAATTTTCAGATAGTTATAGATTTCAAGCTCGATGTGCAATCCCTAGAAATGGTCGTAGCCGCTCCAGATACTGCATACGTGTTATTCATAAAAATATACAACTCCTAAAACCTCGGGAGCCTAATAATTTGGAAAAGAATTTTTTTGGTCGATATATTAAAAAAGCCATATTTTTCAAAAATTTCTAAATTTCAAGCTCGATGCGCAACCCCAAGACGTTGTCGTTGAACATTTAAATTTTACACACGTCTTATTTATATCAATATACAACTTTTGAGACCTCAGGAGAAAAAGATTTCGAAAAAAATTTTTTTTTCGATCCACCCTAATGCATACATGTGTGTGATAAGGGAGTGAAGAATATACATTTTGTATGGCAAAAAAATCCTCATTTTGGGGTTATGACCCCCCATAACCTACGCCCCTGCTTTCACGTATTCAATGAAAAGTAAGAACACATAAGTTTAACAAATTTACTATACCAATTTGGTATTTTTAATAAAAAGTCATTATTAAATACTTTTAAACATCGAATTAACTAAAAAGTTTGTAATAGTTACTGACATAACTGAAAAAATCTCTGTACAACGAAATTTTCTCTATAGCGATTCTTTAATTGGATTTTTAAAATTTTTATTTATTTATTATTATTATTATTTGATGTTAAACTGTAATTTTACTTAAATACACCATAGAATACAAATGTACAAAATCATTAATGATCAGGTAACCTTGCGAAAGATATCTTAGGAAAATGTATTAAAAAAGAATAGAATAGAAATGTGAAGTATACCTAATGGAATTTAAAAAAAAAAGGGGGGGGGGCTTACGTGGTTTCTGTGAAAGCTGTTCCAAAATCTTTTGTATAAACTGTGCAAACCCCCCCCCTTCTTGATGAACACTTAGCATGTAAAGTTCAAACAATATTTCATCAGTCATAGTTAAATTTTACCCCCTCCCCCGTCTTATTCTACGGAATACTGAAACATTTTTCTGCTGTACGCATGCGCCTTGACCAACGGCTAACTGTGTATGCCATTGGCAATTTCGGAAATTCGGTGAAATTCGAATTAAGAGGTTCTCCCCTTACCACAAAATGACGAAACGTGGACAAAATATATATGTAAGAGCCATCCATTCTTAATAAAATTATTATTCGTATGTCAGAACAGAAAATAACCAAGCTGAATATATTTCCTCAATTTCAGTAACATTAACACATCCGGTTAGCGACTCTGTGTGTGAGAGATTCAGACTAAACATTTTTTTTTTCTTCTTTGTCTACACTTAAAAATATGATATTCAGTTTCGTACTATATAAATTCAACATCTTCAAAATTCAATCTAAATGTAAAAAAAAGGGGGTTTCATTTTTTCTCTACTTCAAAGTTTATTTATACGTATAAAGGGTGGCCCCCTAAGCTCATGCCTCAAATATTGATGTAGACATCTACACACGCTCTCATCTAGAACGCATAGATGGCTGTTTTCCTGTATCCCGATACTAGAAGAACAGATCGTAGAATGATGCCTGTAGGTGATACACACAACTGGTACAGACGAAAAGGGTCGAGAATTTTTAGTCCGTAGTATATTCTGGCTCATTACAGCACAACGACTCGTTTGTGGATTACGAGAAAGGATCGTTCGATTTTTGGAGCACTAGAATGACCGTTTGTGAGTCTACCCACTAGCGTACGCAACGATTGAGATATAATTTCATCTGGGTACAAGCACCCGATTATAGAGGAGAGATCTAAAAATGGGGTAAGTGGGTTTAGAAGTGTCTCGTTCTATGATCTAGTATTTGTAGGGAGTACATAGACTCATAACTTCTAGTTTCTAGATGTAGGTGACTTTTTTTTTTTTTTCTCCTTCGGTCTACGGTAAATTTTAAGGTTACATAGAAAGGAAGTTTTTCGCAAAAAAGAGAAACTCTATCCCCCCACCCCCACCCCTCGTTTCATTTTGTGAAGTATTTTCCCATTATGCGAAAAAGCTACCTTACCATAGGGTGCTGAATAGAGATGCAACGGATATCCGGCAAACATTGCATTCGGCCTATCCGGCCAATATGCCGGATAATTGGCAGTAGCCGGATATTAATATCCGGCAGTACATCCGGCCTACAATTATATACAGAGAAATAGCATAAATAAACGATTAAATTCTAAAAATTGCAAGAATAAAAAATGCGAAAAAACAAAGTTTTGCGAAAATATTTTGTTTTTAATACTTTTTAGAATGTACTATTTTTATCATGTATAGAAAATGGGGGGGAAAAGTTATTTTGTTTGTTTTGAGAAGCTTGTTTTAGCATCCTGTGTGTGAATTCTTCATTGTTGTATCTGGAGGAATTGTTTATGATTGTTCCTTGAGAATTCCTACTGAATTTTAGCCTGTGGAAGTGTTTTCTTGAGTGTGAAATGCAGCATCTGAGAAAGCTTCTGTGTTAAGCTGACTGTTGTAAATCCAATTACTGCTTATTAATTCCTGCGAATTTTGCACGAGAGATTGTTCGACGAAGCTCTAGAAGCAATAAAATTTGCGTTCCATCCTGACAAGTGAACTGTTTACTATAACTTTGCACTGGACTTTCAAACAAGGAACTCAAAAACTAAGAGTTTTATGCAACAATATTTATCTTACTTTTATTTATTTATTTGCTCGTGCTATGTTGTTTTTTTTTATAAATGTTAACATAATTTTAAGATAAGCTATTAAAACATATTTTATTAGTATTAAATAAATTGAATAATAAATTACAGTTGTCTAAACTGGTCAAAACTGATATTGACCCGAACGGTTAAAAAACTACTTGGTTTTAAAGTCCCGTCCCCACCCCCAATGGATAAAACAGATACAAACCGTCTTTTCAGGTCGCTATCAAAATATTAATTTTTCGTTTAATGCAAGATTAAATGAAAAATTCGATTTTCAGATACGAAGTATTTTTTGCAAAGTTGTGTACCTATTTTTGTTTTTAAAAAAATTCATGCTCATGTACATTGAATTTTTAGATGTACTGCGAACATTACTGGATGGAAAAAAATAAATTTCAGAGTCAAACTTAATGATCTACGCCGATCAGTTTTTCCTTTCTTTCTTCATCTGCAACGCATTGAGCACGCGATACATGGATTCACCAACGAGACTACGTTCCTCGTTAAGTTGGATCGGTTCCAACAATGTTTTTAAAGTAGCGAGATGGCCGGATCGGAAAGTTATTGAGAATTGGAGGGGCAATTTGAGTAAAGGCCTTATCACACGAAGAAAATTTCGGGCGATTGGGTTGCTGCAACCAGTTGCCGAAACTCGATGTTCAAGCAGGGTTGCCATAATAAACAAAACTCAGCTGTGCTCACAAACACCAGAGATTCGCCGAAAGGGCGATTGCTCTGGAGCATGTCGCCCAAAGTTGGTGAGGAACGTTCCCTAGGTAACCGAGGGGAATTTCCAGGAAAGTTGTTTCCGCAACTGGTTGCAGCAACCAAATCGCCCGATTATAGGTAGCCTATCGCCTCAGCAATCGTTTTTAAATATTTAGGAGGATCTCGAAGGTTCCATAAATGTGGAATTTCCACACATTTTCTTTCCATCAGATCTATTTCCATTTCGCTATTCCATTTCAGAAACATTTTTTTCTTCGCTCATCACTACGATCGGTATGAGTCTTCCGCAGGTATGGAAAATCAAAAAATCAGTTTTGGAGCAGTCTTGGAGCAGAAAAATCTCAGTTTTGGAGCAGTCTTGGAGCAGAAAAATCTCAGTTTTGGAGCAGTCTTGGCGCAGAAAAATCTCAATATTGGAGCAGCTTGGAGCAGAAAAATCTCACTTTTGGAGCAGTTCAAATGCATAATTATAGCAAGAAAATGTAGATTTGTAGCAGTTAATTTCAATTAAAAAGCTGTTTAAAGCTTCTGTGTGATTAATAGAAGTGTAGTAAACAGTAAAAAAAGGGGGGGGGATTGTAGTAAACTTAAAAAAGAAAGAAAAAAAAAAACAATATTCTAAGTTAGAAAACATTTATTACTAGATATGAGAAGAAGAAAAAAAAAAAAAAAAAGACTTGGTTTAAATTAATCAAATCTAAGTGCATTTTTTCTTTGTAGTTGAGACAATTGATAATTGTAGATGTCTATTTTTTTCTAATTCTTTTAAGTATTACGACAGACATGTTATCTTTAGATTCTTTTAAAAGAACTTGACCACTTTCTATAACAGATGTCTTTTTTTGTAAACCATCTGAAATCATTCTTAATGAAACCATCTGAATTGCATTCTTAATCATTCTTCTTAAATAGTTAATAAATAATTAATTAATTCTTTTAATTAATATTTTTTATTTCTTTTAATTTATAATTAAAATTTTTGTTAAATAATTTTAAACTATTTTATAAATATTTCATTTTTAGTTCACCATTTTAAATCAAAAGGATAAATCATACTATTTTTTAATAATTAATTAATCTTTTTTATTTTTATTTATTTATTTTGGAAATTGGCCAAAAAAAACTGTTCTTTAAATGAAAACAAAATGTAGTCAAATTTTACTTTATTTGATTTATATTGCATCTTACTTGTAGTAATAACCACACCTCTACAAGTTTGTGGGACAAAATGGTCGCTACAAATTCGGAGTTGCATTTTATCGGAGCGCTTTTTTTTACCATTGTTACTGCCAGATGTACGCTCATAACACGTAACCGTTCGCCCGTATAGTGGCTTTCGGCCGCGTCTTTCTACTTCCGCGAAGTGGTGAATTGGCAGGAGTGGACAGAGACATCGGCCGGTCGAGCCAAGGGCGGATTAAAGGGGGGGGCGGCGGAGGGGACGAATGCCCCCCTCCCCGAGAAAAAAAATAATGTAAAAGATCCTATTTTACTTCCATAAAATGGATGTATATGTCAAGATTGCGTTATCAGTTCTTTCCCAGATCATTAATATGTATGTGTTTTAAAACATGCAATCTTCCAGTAAGTTGCAAAATCACGGTAAACACGTGGCGTTCTGCACCTACCAGACGCATTGCGTTGTTTCCCCGCTAAGGAAAAAGCGAAATGCGGGGCCCCTTTCGGGGGCATTTCGCATATGTCACGGGCTTTCACTTGCTTCTATAAAAACCAAACACTGATGGGCTCTTCTCACAGCTGGACGACATGAAAGCGAATTCCAATCTCCGAAGTCATGTGATCACATTTTGGTATGGATGGATAGTGGGAGAGGCTCAGCCATGCAGTTACAGATAGAGTTCCAATGTAAAGTCCATGGGCTTAGCTCTCCCAACGGGATCAGGTGCAGCTGGTGGGTTTGCCGTAACTAACGATAACGGGGTTGCTTTCGTGCGCATCGTTGCCGACTTTTCGCAACTTCTTCCCAATTCTGACATTTTCCAACTTTCCATTATACTGCTTTTAAGAGTTTTTTCTTTTTTTTTTTTTTTCTTGAGGGAGGCGACAAAAATGTAAAACTCGTAGTTTTGGCGCAGTTTGTCGCAAAATTCGAATTTTTTGCAATTTTGTAGCAGGATGGCGCTTAATGTGGAAATTGGCGCAGTTTGGCGCAATTGGCGCAGATTTTCCATCCCTGCTTCCGCCATCTTTGTGACGTATGAACAGGAAGCACTGCGATTGGCTGGCATTCGAACAACTTGCAATATTTTCCTTCTGAACGAAAAAGTTGGAGTGGACCGTTCCCTAGGTAACCGAGGGGAAATTTCAGGAAAGTTGTTTCCGCAGCTGGTTGCAGCAACCAAATCGCCCGAAATTCTCTTCGTGTTAATAGGCCCTAAGGCTAAAAGTGACACTGAAGGACTGAGATCAACACCACTGTAGATGAATGAATCAAAGCCACTTCCGAGTTGGGAGAAAAACCTACGGTCTCGAACGTGATGGAAAATCATTACTTTGGAAGTCATTGAAAGTAATGTAGGATTGACAAATTGCTAGAAATTAGATTCTTTAGGACTGTGCCCAAGTAGAAAACAGGGAGATGACAGAAATGTGAAGGTCCACCTTTCGGGCCTATCCAGGGTTCATACTCATTTTATGAAATCATATTCCACGAGTTTTCCGGGCTATTTTTCTGAAATATCCAGATTATCACAAATATATATTGGAAACTTTTACTCATATACATTTTCTCACCAGTTAATTTAAGGTGGAAAAAAAGATAAGGGAATTCTTACAAAGAATGAAAAAAGGGTGTTTTTGTGCAACAATTTCTTCCAGTAAAAATTTACTCCAATATTAAAAGATAGAAGTACTTAATTTTGCCCCCCATTTTCTATATATGATAAAAATACATCCTAGAAAGCATTGAAAACAAAATATTTTCACAAAACTTTGTTTTTTCGCATTTTTTATTATTGCAGTTGCTTGTCGGATATCCGTTGCATCCCCAATACTTTTTCCCAACCATTTCGGATAATCGGAATTCTACTGTATTCAGAATTTAACGGATATATTCAATTTTACCACCCCTATATACCCCTATATTGAATCTACTTTAGTAGGTTCCTGCACAACGTCTGTATGTACGAAACAAGGAGCAGTATAATATTGACAATTTGTATTTAGGATTGCTGGAACATTTAGTTGTACGCAGGAACTGATTTCCGGCAGGGCATTTGGGGGGCAAGCTCCCGGACCCCCTAAGAAAAGGGGGCCCTAAATTACCTTTTAAGTTTAAAATTTGCAAATTTTGATTTTAATTTACAATAACAGACAGAGACACTTATTTTATGGAAAATACTAGTAATAATAATGACTCATTTTATTTCACAGCAATAGCATTTATATCCACTACTTTATTTAGCTAAAAATTATATAGTCTCAGGCAGTGGCGTAGAGAGAAATTTTTCTTGGGGTGGTTAGGACTATGGCAACTCTATATATACGCACGCGTGTGTGTGTGTGTGATCAAAAAAATTCTTCATTGGGGTTGGTCCTAACACCCCTAACCTTATCCCACTCTAAATAAACGCTCTGGTATATAAACATTAGGAAAATAAATGCAAAAATAGTCCGGAACATGTTACTTGAAAAATACGGAATGAGATGAACTATTGAAAATTAAATAATCCTCGAAACATTATCCTACATAATATTATTACCAAATTATACTGCATTTTGCATCTCGACTGAATAATCATTTTTGTATGCTGTTATAGCATCCTTCTTTGTAGGGTGTCATAGGGAAGTTGTTTTGTGGGGATAAAATAGGCCCCTGGTTGTACACTTCCCTTTTTGATTGGAATTTGTCTAAGCGATGAAATTTTTTAACATTAAATTCAAACGCGTTACGACCTCATCAGCTTCTTCACAAACGCAAACACGCACATTGGGAGAAAACGTTCATAACAAAATTATTAAGACGATGGATTTTGGCAGACCTCCTTGGATATTGAAATTTTTTAAAAAATCAAGCCATTATTTTTCTCTCCTTTAGTGACATACATTCCTAGGAATCAATATTAGTGTCCATGATTCATCTGTTAATGAAAGGATGTGTGATTTCTATATAAAATATTGTTACTTTCATTTACGATAAATAATAGTATTTTAAAATTTCACGGATTTTTTTAAAGATATTTCAAGTTATACAGTTTTGTTCATTAAAATATATCATTTTATTGATGTTTGATATAGTTTGATACAAATCAGAGGGTTTTTTTCCTTTAACCCGCTAACGCCTAGCGATCTATTTTTAGACCGTCACGAAATTTGTAAGTCACTCAAATATTTAATCATTAGTTTATTTTCCTGGTTTAATTTCTTGAATGATAAATCTGATTCCCACAAAATACTCAGCGATAACAAGTTTAAATGAGACTATTTCCCTGTCTTATTCACATTTTTAAAAAACGATTTACGTTGTTCATACCACACAAATGTCAGAAATTTATTTACGACACTCGTCGGAAACTTATTCACTTACTGGCATCAATATAAATTCGAGAATGTGCTGAAAAAAAGTTGGGCGCTAATGGGTTAAGCAATTGGTTTAAATTACTACAACCTTGAAACTGATGTCGAATAATTTAAAATTAATTCTGATTTTTCACTAACTGTACAATGTGCCTTTTTTTACCAGTAAAACCTATACAATGCCGACAAAAAAAAAAAAAAAAAAAAAAAAGAAGAAGAAGAAGAAGAAGGGGACGCTCATTTTTTTATTTTTTTTTTCTTAAAAAAAAGTTCATCCAATCTAAACAGAATGTACTATAAAGCAAAATGTTACTCTAAAACACCATTTTATAATAAAAAAAAATTAAATTTTTTTAAAAAATGTAACTGCCATGCCATGCCAGTCTTGTTCACATGCTCACCTACATCAAGTCATATTTCCGGGTTTGCACAACACCGTGGGATAGAGCGATTCCCGTAATACCACACTAAATCCCACTCAAAAAAAAAAAAAAAAAAAAAAAAAAGAGGACATTCGTGGGCTTTTCCCGCATGCTGAGCTGTTCGATTTTGGTGAAGCAGCTAAAATATTGAATGGGGGTAAAGAATCAAAGATATCATTAAATTGTATTGTTATAAAATTCATCTGTATTGCTAATTTTGATATTTATAATCTTAGCTGCACTGTATTTTTGTAATATTAATTATGCTTGTGAAATGTGAAAAAAAAATTTTTTTTTTTGAAAATAAACAAAATTCTTACTCAGATTTTTAAAAAATCCCATTTAATTTGGAACCTAAAGTGGGAGAATCCCACCCAAAATTTTGTCCTCGTGTGAACCCCGAGAACATTTTTTTGAGCCCTGAATACGCAAAAAAAACCTTCTAGCATTCCGAAGTAATAGCATTATCCTCATTTCCACTGAAACGTGCTATGGGTTTTATGGAGCACAATTTAACTGTCAACATTATTACTGTAATTGAAATGTCCACATTTCTTGATCTCTCTTTTCCGCCGTTGTGTGTCTTGTGCAACAAGGAAGAGCCAGAAAAAATGTTAACCACAAAAAATTCCTAGCAAAATGGGCCTAGTACGCCGTGTGCTGAAACAATGCAAAATACCATACGCTTAAGATTATTTTCCGGAATGTTCCGTAACTCCCATAGGTTGATTGTTTGAAAAAATACATACTGCAGCTTATGAAAAGACATTTTTTTCAAAGAAATTTTTTTTGAGTTTACACGGCCGAATAAAATACTAACCAGAAATAAAAAGGCGTTAACTGATCGAATTAAAGAGTTGGGTATGATAATCATCCCCTCCCCTCCCTTTCAGTGCGGTATATAATTATCCCATGTACTGCATCGAATGTTATCTATGGAAATTCTGGATAACAGACATTCAAAAAGAAATAAAAAAGCGACGTTCCAAGAACCTTAGTAATATCCATGGCAACGGGGTGACAACATCACGAACACGCTGCAGGATGGAAAATAAAAACCAATTTTATTCGAATATCAAAATCGGAAACAAGGATCTCCTCTTCGTACACTTGCGTGAATGATCTCCACTCCAGCCTTCGAAATACGCGGTTCCTGCGCTGATGCGTAATCGTTCCGAATAATCGATTCTGATAATAATCTTTTTATACTTGGATTGTTTACTGCTTGGATTATGAGTGGATAACCCTATCGAAAGTTTGGTTTTTCTCAATAACATTATAATGCATATGGAAGCGTTACACAATTCATTAACAATAAATAAGTGAGTGAATTCCAAAATACTTTAATGAATAGCTTGAATAATTTTATTATTCAATGCTCACAGTCAGGACCTGGTGATGACAGGGGCATTGGGGGGGGGCCGCACAGAGGGGTGAAACTCTCCCAATTTCGGGGAGGGGAGGAGGACTTAGACGCTAAAATGATGACATTTTTGGCACTCTAGAAACCTATCTTCTCAGCCATGAAAGCGTTTAATATCGAAAAAACCGTGTGAGTTATTGCACTTTTTTCATTTTTCAATCTTTCTAAACTAAAAATCCCTTCCAGAGTTCTTGGACTAAAAAAAGTAACTCCTGTCTCTTTGGAATGTGATAGAATCTGCTCCAGTCTGAATGGTGTTGCAGCACCGTAGCAGTTCCAGAGATACCTACAGCCAAAATGAGAGGTTTTTTTCCAGAAAAAAAATACGAGTTGTATCTTAGTCTGAGCCGATTTTTCGATGAAATAACTACACATCACTAGGGAACACTCGATAATTTTATTGAATTAATTTTGATACATCGGCCAATTTAAATTTTTAAAAAGTTACATTTATCTGATAGATACGTATAATCAATTTAACATTATTTGGCTCATATCACTTTTTAGGAGGAACAACAGGTATATGTAAAACCTGACAGGAAAAATTCATTTTCAGGGAGCATCCACTTCGTATCAAAATAAATAAACAACTAAGTAAATTTCAAATAAATGGTTGAAAATTTTTGGAATAAATCTCTGAATAAGCATTCAGTTTAATTAAATTTCATAATAAATCTTAAAAAAAAAAATTCAAAACAGATCAGCAATTCAAAAAATTTAGAAAAACTGTCGGACTAACTAAACAATCCAAATAAATTTCAGAATAAACCTCAAAAATGTTTTTAAATAGATTAGCAGCTTAAAAAATAAAATTCTCAAAAAATTGTTTTTCAATTCTCTTCACAGACATTTTATTACTGTCAGCCCGGATGACATTATTCACTTCCCATAGATCAAACAGAACGGTGTTGAATGAATCGCCTGCTTTCGCCTCAAACACAAGTGCGACAGAAAAACAAATATACATATCTCTTCTAATTATTATGAAAGATGTCTTGTGTGTTTGCCAGCGGCGTTACGGACAAACGGCTACAGATAGAATTACCAAGTTTGGTACTCAGGAAGTTCTAAACATGAAGTTAGACAACTCAAGCGATTTTTTTCAAAATTCGAATTAGAAATTTTTAAATATATTTTTTAATGATTTTGAGCATTTTTTCTCACCTAATTCGTAATAACGGCGGTCATTACATTTTGCATCATCGGATAGAGGAGAAAATTTTCTTTTTTAAAAACAGTTTTTTTCTTCACACACACACAAAAAAAAGGCCACAATTACAGCAAAACTATTATTACGGACCGATTCTACGGGTAATTTACCGTAAAAACAGTAACCCTGATCCATGAAAAAGCGACTTTGAAAATTTGACTTTTTTTTCCACCTCTAGTTCATGCGGGCCGTGCTCTGGGCACATATGCAGCAATACAGCGAAAACTGAGTTGAAAGCTGTAGATGGAGCACACAAATTGAGCCTGTTCTATAGGCGTCCAAAATTTGAAAGGTGCCCTCGGCACGAAGTTGTTGTAGTCAGGCCCTCTCACAGTTCGTATTATCCGAGGTGGCATCTGGAGTCGAATTCATAAAATACTTTGAGGTAAGTGAATGGGGAACAAAACTATTGCAGTTGGTACTGCAAGGGCATCCAGCAACGAAAATCTGTTCCTTAACGGTGTATTTCGAAAAAAAAAAAAAAAAAAACACGTGAATTCGGTACATAAATACAAATAAACTGATTATGTCAAGGCCTTCAGAATTTTTAGAATACCTCATTACAAGTTGTACTATAACACAACAGTAAATGATAAACTTGTATCAGGTACCAAACTTTTATTTAAAAAAATCTTTAAATTCGAAAATTGATCTTGGATGTGTCAATCTTCTAAAATTTTGCTGGGCCACCCCATGTTAAAAAAAAATTTATAAAGTTTCATAAGGGACACTGTTGTTTCATTTATCAGGGATGAGAGTCACAAAAAATGAGAAAGTCTGAAAGAATGTGCGAACATTTGAGGAATAACTCATGTTTCATGAGATGAGAAATGATACTGATGAGATCATAATAATACTGATATCAAATCTATCCTATATAGATACAATTTTGCCTGAATAAAAAATTTTAAAAATTCAGAACAGCTTTGGAGAATTGAAAAACCGAATTTTTCCGAAGCACTGAAACAGTAGGAAAATCAGACAAAAGTCTGAAGAATCTCATCACGGCCGGCCCAAGGGGGGTGCGAATGTAGGCGATCGCCTAAGGAAACGCGCTTATAGAGGCCCCGCTCCTGGTCCATTTTATTGCTATCTCATAAGACATGATAGAGAAGAGGCCCCGCTCTTGCGCTTCGCCTGGGGTCCCGCAGGCCCCTCGGGCCGTCTCTGATCTCATCCCTGATTTATGAAACGGCGAGCAGAATAGCTTATGAAGAATCATCAATTTTTATTTATTTTTTTCTTTCTTAGTGTAATGTGCATGAGGGAGATTTCGTTTCTTCGAAGAACACAACACCCTTAAGTTAAACACTTAATTAGGAAGAGACGTCAGACCCAGAGGTTACACCCCCCCTCCCTACCCCAAACGCACCACCCCTACACACAACTCTTCCTACATCACTGCGCATCACCTTCAAAAATTTAAATGGAATTCGAAGCGTAACAAACCTTCGGAAGGTCACGGGTTCCGTTTGAATTAATTGACACACACACACACAACAACAAAGAACGCGAAAAAAGAAAGAAAAAGAACTGATAAAAACAGACACGTCCGCCTTCCGAATACAAATCTCTTATCGATTTAATAAATATATATTTTTTTTGAAAGTGGTCGTTCTTCAAAACAAAACAATGCCTCGGAGAGAAAGGAAAACGAACAAACAAACAAACAAACAATCCCGAAAGAGGCCAAGTGATCCACTTTCACTTTTATGTTAGAGCAGTTGATTTAAAAAGGGAAAGTGTGTCAACCGACAGCGAGAGTTGTAGCACTGACCCACTAAACAGAGAGAGAGATCTACGCACACAAGGCACGCTCAAACGACTCCCTTTATCTCAGGAAACAGGTCACTGGGTCAACCACGATACACACACAGAGAGAGAGAGAGAGAGTGAAAAAAAAAAGGTGAAACTGGGTCACGTCGCGCGCGCCCCCTGGGAAATGACGATCATAATAACAAAAAAAATTAGAATTGATCTTGCTCTTTTACCCTTCCCGCGGAATCTCCGAACCTTTTTTAGAGTTTCTTTTTAGCAGGAGTTACGAAACCTTCTCCTCCGACACGGAGAAGTCGAATCAGATCGGCACTTTCTTTGGGTGCGGAAAAGCAACAACAGCGTTATGGTCTTCTAAAAAATAAAAATAAAAATAAAAACCTGTTCCTTTTTTTTCCCGTTTGCACTTTCATTCGCCTTGGGTGCTTTTGCACTGGGCGATCCATCTTTGCTTCGATTGGAAAGATCTTCCAGGCGCGAATTTTGAGGCAGTTGTCAAAAGGTTACTTATCCAATGACATCCCACGGACACGTTTTTTAGCGTTTTGAACATGAGGAGTGGTATTCAAGTTCTATCTGTTGGGCGACGGCCATGAATTAAATAGGTTAACTTTCGACTTCCTTTTTTCAGTGGAATATTATAGTTTGAACAGAGATGTCACGAATAGTGATTTTGCCGAATACCACTATTCGGCATATAGTTTAGGCCGAATACCGAATATTCGGCAGCTGAATATTAATTTTTTTAATTCATTTTACAGGGATGAGATTGACAAAAAAATGAAAAAGTCTGAAAGAATGCGAGAACAACATTTGGGCAATAATATTTTTGAATTTCAAGTTCAATAAATATTGTAATTGCTACTGATATTAAATCTATCATACTTATATACAATTTTGGCTTAATAAAAAATAAAAAAATTCAGTAAATTTTTGAAAAATTGAAAAACTAAGTTTTTATGAAACATTTAAATCAGACGTCTGAAAATCAGACAAAAGTCTGAAGAATCTCATCCCTGATATTAAGTGTAAATAAAATGTCCCTTTTCAATTTTATTTAAATACTAAATGAAGATTAATTAAAAATTATTTTATAATATTTGTAGGTTTTTAAAAACGCACAACAGCCTATTTTTATCTGTAAAACTAAGAAATCTTAATCATGAAAAAATATCTTTTACAAAACTGAACACTAGTAGCAGCGTAATAATTATATTTTAAGATATTCATAATTTAATAAATATGCTATGATAAATGTGATTAATCTGGTAACTGTGCATAATCCCATCATGCTTTGGGTTTTACAGCCTCTGGGCAACAGATATTCAGCAGCTTTTCAAAATTATGTTTGTCATCCAAATAATTTTGCTTTTTTAAAGATTTTTTCATCACTAGGATCAATTCGAATTACATATGTGAAAAAAATGTTCGTTTCCTACCGTGCGAAGAACGGGCACGCAGCTAGTATATATGTCATGTAACCCATAGTTGGCCTCTTTTAAATTTAAATGATAGGCACATCTGGTTAAGATATTCATTTTCAGCACGAGCTGCCAACAGCCTGTCAATCTCTTGGTGTCGCGCATGTGAACTTCGCCTCTGCCTACGTTATAGCAAATTAGGGTTTTGTCATTAATTTCTGGTCAAATGGGTGATTAGAGGGTGGTGTTATCCCCTAGCGGGATGTTGCTGAACTACTCATTTTAAAATCCCTGAACTTGGAACTGGCTCTTCTCGCATTTACTTCAACATACTCAAGTAATACGGATGTATTAAATATGCTCTAGTATATAATTGTACATAATTTGTTACTGTAAATAAAATACACAAGGTGGACATTCTCTTTCTTTCTGTACGTCAGCCACTCCACTCATGACATGTATAAGTAAAATAAATTGGAGTGTAAAATAAATTTCCTTGGGCATAAATGAGGCGTTGGTGCGTCATAAATATTGTTTCTTTTAATATAAACTTTTCAGATTTCTTTCTAGCTGAAGGATTTCCGAAAAAGTAATTTATTATTCACATAATAATAACATGAAGAAATTCAGCTTGTATATATTTTTGAAAGTGAGTGAAAAGCAACCTGGTTGTATTAAGATGCCGCAGAATTCTTTTCAGCGGCTTAAATAATTGCATAATAATCTTTACTCCTTTTTTTTTTCTTTTTTCGTTCTGAGGGGGTGGAGATAAGACATTACAGGACCTTTCAATCGAGGTGAATCATTAAATGTCCTTGAAAAGATCAAGCGTATGCTTTAAAAAATTTGGACTTTTAAAGATAATGGCTTTATTACACCAACTTACATATGCATAGAGTTGCTTCGCATTAACATCTATGATGTATGTGACTAAGCAAACAAATAGCCGGGGGGGGGGGGTTCCCCAAAAATATTAACAACAAAACAAGTAACATAATTTATAGTTCCAGGATATATATATATATATATATATACATACATACATAAGAAAATTACACTATATGATTTTTATATATCTTTGGGTATGACATTGCCAAAGGTATAATTCATGCATTACTAACCCCTTACTCAGCATTACTAACTTATTAGCCAAACCTTTTAACAAAGTCTGGGGGATTGATTAAGTTAATTTAACTCTTATGGTGTTCTAATCACTGTCTATTACATTTTAATTACTATTAAAAAATATTCGGGGTTAACATTTTTTTTCTTTTTTTTGAACATTTAACAAGAGACAAAATTACATAAATTCAAGTAAAAAAAGTGTGAATAAAGAGTAACTGACATGTGCAAATGCTATTGCAAATTTAACAGCATTTTGCTCTTATTAAAATTTCTTTATTCCCCTTTTCCTGTCTATGAAGTGCTAAACTGAATAAAAACAGAAAACATTACAGCACCATTGGAAAGTTCAAAAATTCCTCAGGTTAAAAGCTTAATTTTCCAGGTTATTAAAAAAAAACATTCTCCAAGAGCTCGTTGTTTTTCGAGGTTTCAATAAGTACCCAGGTTGCAGGTACTACAAACCCTGTATGTGATGCCATGCTGGAATTATGAATCTAGCTCAAATAGGATATTCGTAATATTAAATCTTCATGACTGGTGTAACGAAAAGTAATAAGACGTCACAGGCGTCACTTACTGTGGGAAAGAGGGGGCAACGGCCCCTCCACCAAATTCAAGAAAATTCGGACATAACCTATTTTAAAATGATAAACTTTTTATAATAGGAAACATTTTGCCCCCCTCAATGTTACATGTTGCATACCAGTTTACGCCAAGGTAAGGCATGTTATCACAGCAATCGAGTGCGGCAGTTTGAATCATGCCTAAAAAAATCATCATTATCATTGTGAAATTAACTTTTTTACGCATCGATAATCTCCTACACCCTTGAATTAGCTAAAATGACTGATTATAATAAAACACTGATCCACTCACTCTTGTTTAGAAAATCCGCAGACAGAGAGAGCGGAATTGCCATTCAATTGCGCTCACGTGACTACCATGAGACAAAACACGCACGCTTGATTAACTCCCCCTCCCCCTTCCCCTTCCTTCTTGCTCCCGTCAAAATCGCGAGGTACGCTTGCTTTCTCCCTCAGTTTCTCGTACCCGTGATATTTACCGGCAAGAGTGTTCAAAAGTTATGGGCCAGAAAGACGAGAGGATTCCAATTCTTATACACGGATTTTTTTTATTTTTTTTAAATATCTTAATTTTTACACAACAGATAAGAGTGACAGACTATTTTTAACTTAATTTGGAGATCGTTTATTTGTATGTGTGTGTTGTGTAATGGCAACGCTACGCAAAGGCGATCAGCCAAGGATAGGGTGTGTCTTGGTATGAGGACTTTTAGGGATGGACTGCGAGACAGCAATTGCGAGACGAGACAGGCACATTTTACATCGATTTAGGGAGACAAAGCTTTTCAGCGATTTTGCGAGACAGCCAATTTTTCATCTCGCGTCCATCCCTAAGGACTTTCCAAGGGGTTCTAATGCGCATTCGCGTTACATCTGGAGAAAACCTACCAAAACTCCAGATCGACAGCCGCCGGTTGCGACCCGAACCCGGGACCTTCATACTTCGTCTACCATTTTCTGTGCCATGGTGAGGACTCGTTAATTTTTGAACAGAGGTACTAGTACTGAAATACGGGTATTTTTGATATGCATTGTACAGTCTTAACTCCCCTTTTTTAATGCTCAAAGAAAACTTTACAAATATTTATTTCTTTTCCGAAGTCCGTTTAGTAAAATTCTCCTTGAGTGTTTAAAAAAAAAAAAAAAAAAATTTGAATGATTCTCTGCTTACTAGAAAAGACACATTCTGTCACAATAGCCCTAAATGTTGGCTTTTCAAGAAATTTATTTGACTTTTTTTTTTTTCGCGTCTGAAAAATATCCAAAATGTAGAAATGAATACGTATAATGTACATCCACTTATTTTTATACAATTTTCTTGAATGAAAAAAAAAAAATGGCACTTTTATGACAGTTTTCTTGAAAATACTACGACTTTTAAGGGGTTAACTATTTTTACTCATTCGGCAAATAATCGCACGCGTCCAATGTTTCACCGTATCAACACTTAATGGACGGGTCACTTAAATTTACGTGTTTCCATTCCGGCTTCCTTAGGACGGACCAGATTTTGCGATCAGCTTGAATTTTACCACCCATACCATACAATCTCTCAAGAAGTATTCGAGAGGAAGTCAAATTTCCCGTGTCGCTTTCACGTA
Source organism: Cheiracanthium punctorium (assembly GCA_038373885.1). Taxonomy (NCBI): domain Eukaryota; kingdom Metazoa; phylum Arthropoda; class Arachnida; order Araneae; family Cheiracanthiidae; genus Cheiracanthium; species Cheiracanthium punctorium. The sequence continues at coordinate 421,387 of JAWZYV010000946.1, read as the reverse complement.
AAAGTACTGTCCTTTATAAAAGGAAACATAACTTATCCTATTTCTTTCGAGTTGTGTGTCGTTTGCAATTAAAATTAACTAACCACAGAATTAAAACAGTAGCTTTAACTTACACTCAAATACTTTTTTGAGTGGGTGTACAGAATTTATTTAATTCTCCTAAAAAAATGGCCGGAAACCACGAAAGGTAGAATAGATTGGACCTTCAGTTAGCGTTAAATACAAAGTCGGTTATTGATGAAGGCAAAGCAGCACCAGGCATTATCTGCCAGGAGAAGATGCCTCGGGTGGCGGATTCACGTAACATCTGGAGAAAATCGTCCAAAACTCCAGACCATTAGATCTACAGCTACGGGGTAGGCGAGAAAGTTGCCCTGTCACGCTTCCGCCATCTACCAGTTTCAGTCCCTTATCCACTGGGTCGGCAAAGCGTTAAATACAAAATAAACATATAGAATATTGGACGAGGAATGATTATTTTAACGAAATACTTACAGAGTCTAAGCGATTTTCTTAAAATTAAATGTGATAAAGGATTAACGAAGTTAAATTTTTGCAGAGTCATGCGAAAAAATAACTAGAAGCAAGGTGAGAAGCTTTATTTTCAGTATTAAAGTTTTTAAAAGCACGATGTTGAAAGTTGCCCATTTCAGTCTCCTACGAACTCCAGTTTTATTTAATCCAGATCCCATTTTATCCTAGACAGGTGTTAAAACGTCGTCCTATATATTTTTCCCAAAATAAACCCTTTCATTACCTTCCTGATCTTCCGAATTCTTCCTATTTCAAAATTAGGGAAAACTGTAACCCTGTAGTGCATAGCGTAGCCAATTGACTGCACGCTCATTTTTCGTAATAAAAAGAAAACTTTGTAGTTTTTCTAATGAATAGGCGAGCTATCAGTAAAAGTATCTGTAGGAGGGAGGCTTTTACGTTTCTGCTGTGTTGCAGCAGCTGTGTGTGGCCGCGGTGGCCCAGTTGGGAGGGGTGTCGGTCTCGCAGCCAAAACGTTGCGAGTTCGATCATGGGACCCACCAAAGACCGCCTGACGATCGATAGTGCTGCCATCTATCGGCTCCCGAATGAGGTAGAACAGAACTGTTCGGGAGTCTGCGGTAGAAATGAACACACTTGGCAGGTACTGCCGCTATCGATCTCATCTGGATTTGGGCTTGGTACAAAATACTACAAAGCAGAGGTGCTGAAGCCCCTATAATCCATAAAAAACAAGACAGTACAGGGACCGATTTGCTGAGATGGGGACCCAGGGAAAAGGCTACATTGGGGGCACCCATCACACGAAAACTTTCTCACACCCTGCAAAGTAACTTTCCCACTATACGCTAGGGTGTTATAACAGCATAAAATGATTAATGAATTAAGACACTTAGTGAAATGCCATAGTTCGATAATAATAGTATTATGTAGCATAATAATATTTAAATTATACTGTTTAATTATTAATGGTTCATTTCATTCAGTGTTTTTCGAGTAACATATTCCACACTATTTTTGTATTTATTTTCCTAATGTTTATATCACAGCATTTATTTAGAGGGGATTATTAGTGGGATAGATAGATCTCACCTCTCAGGAATCTGTTTTTTTTTATCTGTTTCGATTGAAAATCAGCTCTAGGGTTTCCTCGCGATCGGCATACATCATTCCATAGGTTAAGGCTAAAAGATAAGTTTGTGCTGAATAATCGCCCGAGACTCTACCGTTGCGGATACAATGCTAGCATTATGAAATAGTTACAGAGTCATTATTATTACAACTGATTGTAGTTCCTCTGTGTTTTATTTTAAACTAAAATAAAAATTTGCCAATTTCAAAACTTAACAAGATAATCTGAGGGAGGGACTCTATTTTTTTTTTTTTTTTTTTTTTGGGGGGGGGGGGGCGGACGCTAGACCTGCCGGAAATCAGTCCCTAATCGTTGTCCACCAATGCTGAACTGTGTGCAGTTTTTGGAGCTGAATGAAGAATGGACCACTTGAGATTGTCACTCAGGTGACGTTTTTGTGACCGCTAGCCAATGCACGTATAAACTACCAAACAAATCATGAAATCGTAGATCCATATTTAAGGATAGGAATCATCTGCGGGGCTAAAGCTTTCAAAACAGTCTTCAAAACCCGCCCCCAGAGGACTCTGATGAATGCAGGGGGGCGCTAACGCATGTGCACATTGTGTGGTGTTGTATTTTACTATCTCCTAATGTAATAAGCAAGCTTCTGGAAGCAAAAAAATTCTTAACTGTATCAATGAATGACACTCAATATTTAATTTCTGCCCACTTAAAATAAATAAATAATTTCATATTCTATTTTTTAAATAACTAGTCAGGGGCGTCGCAAAGAGGTGTGTGTGTGTGGGGGGGGGGGGATTCAAGTTTGGTAATGAAGAAAACTTCGGAGATTAGAAACAAGGGTAAATGTAGCCGCACGTTCTGTGCAGTTGTAGAATATAAAAGCATTATCTAGTCTCAATTTTCTTTTTCAATTTAAAAATTTCATTTTTTCTTTCCCCTACAAAATATGAATATAGTTTGTTGCTTTCAACTTATTTGTTGTCGGTTCATTTATATTTTGTTCTATTTTTAACCAGGGGTGTAACTAAGAAACCTTTTTTTCTATCGGGGGGAAGGAGCAGTGGAACCAGTAACGTACGTAGCCTTCTTTAAAGGAGGTTGTTCAGGAGTTTAGTGCATTTGAAGTTCTTTGAGTGTAGATAGGTTACAATGTATAAGAATACATTTTTCGTAGCAATAGAAAAAAACTGTAAGCCCTACACAGTATGCAAAATAGTGGCCTATGCGTACCTAATTTGAGCTCAATCGAATGTACCAGACAGGCAGACACTAGCGCACTTTCAAAATTTTGCATTTACAGGCCGTAGTGTGGTTTTTGTAGCCTTGTAGAAAAACTACAAGCCCTACACACACCGAAATCTATAGAAGTTGTGTGACCGTGACCTACAATATACATACCACTTATTCGAATGCACCCTTTAGACACTAGCTCACTTTAAATGATTAGCGTCGATAGGCCGTAATATATACGCGTTATTTTTTGTAATCCTGTGAGTAAACTACCCACTCAGCACACACAAAAAAATCTATGCAGGTCATGTGGCCGTGACCTAAATTATGCATACCCAATTTGCACTCAAATTATACATAAGAACATATGTCCGTTCGACGATTTTACTTCACAGATTAATTTTCCACGGGATGTTTGATTAAAACTATCGATATGTATACTTCAGATAAAGTTGCCCTAGAAGGTGAAATTAGCTCTGTAAAAGCTCTAGCAGACGATTTTGGAGAAAGATCCGATCACGCGTGACCTATCTCGAATCCTTCATTGGCTGCAAAAACTCAATGGCCATTCTGCATTTGGAAATGCTACATGCCGTATGTGGCCCGCCAAGGCTTTTGATATGGCCCGCGGGACCTATCAAAGCTCCGTAAAAAAACTCATATAAACCATTCAAAATCCCATATAAATCCCAAATATACCGCCCGCGACTTGGATAAAATCCTACAGTTTTGCCCGCAACTTTTCAAAGGTTGCCCATACCTGTGCTAAAGATATATACATTTTTGGGGAGGGTATTTTTGGTCAGAGTAACGGAGTCTTCAATGTTAACGAATGCAGAGCGGTATCGTATTGTATACTAAATAGGGTATACTTATAATGACGGGGGATTTTTATAAAGTTAATCCATTTTCTGTGTGATTATTTCACAGTAATTTAATCTAATGAGATACTTCTTATTTCTTATAAGCTTAAACATGGAAACCCTCCATAGTTTCGTCCGGATAATCGAGTCTCTCCTAGTTAAAACTGCTGGAGTGGTATGTCATGAGGACTCATTAGAAATATGAATCGAATCACCATAAAAGTTGAGTTATTAGAACGGGAGAAATAGAATTTTCATTTATTCCAAATTTCTGGGAGGGAGGGGAGGTTTAAGGTATTCCACAAAGCTTGGGAAACGGTCTCTAATTTCGGAATATCTTAAATTACTTCAGTGTTAAGTTAATAGTCTGGGATTACCTCTTGGATAAAAGCAAAACGATCAACAACTATGTTGTCGAGCAATTTTTAGGGAATTCGTACCAGAAGGTCTATTCTCAGACGGTCTTTCAGAACTTAACCACCGAAACAGTGGATAGATTAGCAACGTTCATTGCCTACAGATTTATTAACTGACCTATTGAAGCCGGTTTTCACTGGTTTAGCTAACCACAAGAGGCCCTCCTACGTACTTCTACGGCGCATTTATAGCAGAGATAAAATAACAACTGTCGTTAATTTAATGAGAAGAGGAGAATAGACCTCCTGGAAGTCTAGAGGGGCTTTGAGAGGGGGCGCTTGTGGTTGGCTAAACCAGAGAAAACCAGTCACAAAAAGTCCATGAAGCAGTTAGCAACTGGGCAAACAAAGTTATCCATTGTTTCGGTGATCTAAGTTCTGAAATCAGTGGCGGATCCGGGGGAGGGGCGTTCGCCCTCTTTCCTGACTTAAACATACTGTTGAACACATGTTTAACCTGTTCGCTTTAAAAAGACAAAATAGAGAAGACTCTCCTTCTCTGGCCGATGTTGCTTCCGTGAATGGTTCTTTGGACGTTCTGGCAGAACCCAGTCATTGCGCAAGCGCAAAGCTAAGTCCTACCGGAGGGTCTAAAGAACCATTCTGGAAAGAATCATCGTTCAGAGTAACCAGAGTCTTCTCCGTCGCGTCTTTCTGATGATGATATCAAGAGCTGGTTAACCCTTTGAGGCGCAACCCTTTCCCAATGCTGAAAAAAGGGTAGCCGTTGCCATCGCTCGACTTAACTACCAGCAAGAGGGCGGACGATCGAAACGTTCATCGCGTAGCCAGCTGCCGTCAAAAAAAGGGTCTGTGGCACCCGATGAACGTTTCGATCGTTCGCCCTCTTGCTGGTAGTTAAGTCGAGCGATGGCAACGGCTACCCTTTATTTCAGCATTGGGAAAGGTTTGCGCCTCAAAGGGTTAAACAGGCGGTCAGGATCAAAACTGGAAAGGCAATCCTGAAACAGAGAGAGTGGTATATCTGTGAAGGCCTCTGCAACTTTCTTGGATCCGCCACTGTCTGGAAAGGCAGGTGAGCTTTTAAAGACAAAAGACATTCAAAGAGAACGGTAAAGAGAGAGAGAGCCACTCACCTTCTAGCTTCATGCCGACATCTAGGCACTTCTGGAATCGGCAGTACGGGCACCGCTTCCTCTGGCTCTTGTCTATGTGGCAGGAGCGGTCCGCGACGCACTGATACACCTTCTTGTTCTGAACGGTGCGCTTGAAGAAACCCTTGCAGGACTCGCAGGTCAGCAGGCCGTAGTGGTAGCCGGACACCTTGTCTCCGCACACCGGACACAGTTCCTCGATGCCCTCCTTCGTGTCCGGCGGGTCCGGAGGGTAATCCAGGGGAGAGCCGACCACCTGGGGTGGCTGGGCCGCTGCCAAGAAACAAGAGGTATCCATTAGGTGGGGGTGGTGGTGGGGATGGTGGTGAGAACTGCTGCTGGAACCTAGCATGATGCTGGGTATGCTTTTATTGTTTTTTTTTTCAAATATTTAAATAGTAATCAAGATTTCGTTCAGAGTGTTTGAACACGCACTCGTTATCAGGAGGCAAGCATTTTATACACACAACACAGAAAAAAAATATCACTGTTTTAAGTGGGTTCGAGTCAGACGTCTGGCTCTTTCGCTACTAGTTCCCGAGCGAAGGTGTTTATCAATCTATTTCGTTGTTTCAAAAGAAAAAAAATGATTCTCTTTTCAGTGACACGATTATTTGGACGGGCACACGCACACACAAGCACTTAAATCCCTTCCGATGCAGTCGGTCATTTCACGAAACTATGCTGGTTCGAGTCGCACGTCTGGTCTTACGGTGGGTGGGGTCCGAGACCCATGGGGAGGGTCATCCAGGGGTGGTGACACGTTTATCCGGCTAGCATGCGATGCGCACATCAGGGGGTGGGGGGATGACAATCCCGCTCTGACTTCTCCAATGTCAGGAAAATGTTTCGGTGGCAACACAAAATCGTAGACGACGCTCGTCCTATACCACCACAGAAGATGAAAAAAATCACCAGAAAAATAAAAAAATCCAAGTCGTATGATTTTTTTTCTTTAAAGTGGGACGTTCCTTCGAATGTCCCACCCCATAGTAGCGGCATCCGTCATGATCCAGAAAATTGGATTATCCAGACATCCAAAGTAGCCAACAAGTAGATTAAAATCCGAAAGATTTCCACAAGAATTCCGATACACCGTCTTTTTTTTTTCTTCTTCTTCACCAAAAACACAAGCACAATTCAGATATTTCGTTTTTTTCCCCCTGGAGCAGCAGCAAGCACACACACACACGGGGAAAAGTGGAAGTTGCAGTTAAGTGTTAAAAAAGAGAGCGCGATCCCGGTTTTCCGTCCGCAGCAGCACAGCGAGTGAAAGTAACGTCTACTGACGACACGTGAGCTGAGTGTCTGTTGTTTCGCAGCCACTTTCACCGCTCCGGCGACCCACTAAACGCGCGCAACGGGCAACTGGGTCTATGTCACGGCACGCGGGGCCTACTGACCCACTAAACGGAGAGAGAGAGATAAAGAGAGAGAGAGAGAAAACACCTACTCTTTTCTCTCTTTCTCTGTGTGTGTATCGGCCGGACTAAAGAGAGAGGGAGGGAGGGAGGGGGGCGATCTGTAAGCTTGGAATGGCCGATGTCGGAATTTTAATTCTTTAACATTTTGGATACAATGTATAGCATGCCTAACCCAGGACAATGAGAGAGCGACCACGGCAGACAACAAAACTCTGTTCTTTCTCAGTAAGAACGACAACAAATCATTTCGATCGTGGGGTCATTCTCAAAATTTCTCAAAAACGACCCTTTACTGACGGGTCCATCATGCCAATAACAAAATTCCCGCTGATTGAGTTTCTGACGATGGTCATTCAAAAGAAATATTTCATCGTCGTGGTGGCTTTAACCCTTTCCCAATGCTGAAAAATGGGCAGTCGTTGCCATCGCTCGACTTAACGACCCGCAAGAGGGCGGACGATCGAAACGTTCATCGCGTGTCACAGATCGAGAGACCCTTTTCCGACGACAGCTGGCTGTGCCAAAAATGGGTCTCTCGATCTGTGGCCCGCGATGAACGTTTCGATCGTCCGCCCTCTTGCGGGTCGTTAAGTCGAGCGTTGGCAACGGCTGCCCCTTTTTTCAGCATGGGGCCATCTGTCCAGCTGTTCTCGCATCCTTCCATTTTTCAGCAGATGTCAGTGCTGTTTAAAAATAATCGTGACCATTTTTTGACGGGAAAGGACGTGCTAAAAAGTAGAGGATTCTGGTGGAGCTATGTCACTCGCAACTATTTTTATAGAAATGGAATGTATTCTTCGTGACTGGCAACAGTCAAAACGTCAGTTTGGTGTTCCCAGAGTGGGAACACTGCGCGTTAAAGGGTTAAAAAGAGAGGGAAAGTGGAATGTTCACGAATAATCTGAGTGTACAACACACGTGGATGACACTCGGCTTCAGGCATGTCGTTTTATCAACCCATTTGTGACAAGATACTTTTGCGACTTTCCTAGATTTTTGCTAATGCCAGCCATAATAGACACAATTCCGATGTCAAATTCTTGAACAAGGGATGGTTTCTTTTAAATTCGTTATGTATAAAAATTAAAATATCACCATCCTACTGGGTCATGTTCAAATATCTTGGTGGAGTTGAGGTTCAATACTCGTGAGTAAAGGCTAGGAAAAATAAATAACGTTTTCGACTGATAGCGAAAAGTCCGTCCCAAAAAAACGAACAGTAGGCATAAATGAGTTAAGAATAAATAAAAAACACTTCTCTAATACGTGCATCTTGTTTTTGTGTAATATTGTACATTTGCGATACATTCTGCAGAATTACTATAGGGCTGGGTCCTCTAATAGAATAAACCAAAGTGAGGAAAAGTCACGATATATTTATGGAGGTGAAAACAGTACTGATTATCGGCCGCGCGAGAGAGATGGTGCAAGGCAGGTATGGGCCATAAGCGTAAAGTTTTCAAAATTATTGGGGGGGCCGGGCCCCACAACCACATATATTCACGCCAGTGGCGTAGCCAAGGGGGGGGTTATACCCCCCCCCATGAGGAATTTTTTGCCATACAAAATGTTTATGCCTCACTCCCTTATCATACACCCGTACCGTATACATATATGTGAGTCGCAGAAGTCGTACCCCCCCCCCTTCCCCTTAAAAAATTTCTGGCTACGCCACTGATTTATGTACATATAACTTACTCTTAACTGCCAACTAGTACGGAATAGAATTAACCACTTTTTCTAGATGATTTTTCGGCTTAAAATATAGCAAAATTTTTGTGCTGCGCGCTCGAGCTGGTTACTATTTTGAAAAAAATAATTTTAAAATATACTGTTTACAAAAAGTGGTTAATTATATTCCGTAGTAGTTGGCAGCTATGACTTACTATGTGCAAGTGTCAATTATTGGAGGCGCTCGAGCTCTATGGGTCCATAGAATTCCACACCTATGTAAGGTAAGTATCCATGTTAGTATCTTTCTACCATGTTATAAGTTAAAAATAGAAGCAAAGAAAACGTTTTTTAAACGTTTGTAAATGGCGTGAAATACTTTTTTTATGTTAGTATAAATTAGTTTTCTGTATTGAGTGGTAAATTATTGGGTGGGCTCAGCCCCTATTCACAATTTATTGGGGATGCTCGAGCCCCACGGGCCCATATAACTCTACGCCTATGGTATGGGCAACCTTTGAAAAGTTGCGGACCGAAATTTAGGATGTAAGCGAAGTCGCGGGCCGTATAATTGGGATTTATATGGGATTTTGAATGGTTTTTTTATACAGGGTTTTGATATGTTCCGCGAGCCTGATCAAAAGCCGTGGCCGGCGGTTGTCCATAGGTGGTCTGAGGGAAAGTTCTGTCCGTTTTTCGTACATCCATATTTTGCCTATTCGAAACGATTGAAGCTAATAAACACGAAATTCGGCATGCGTGTGTGCGTTTTTTAGCGTACGTGCTGAATCGGAAAGCATTTTCCAAAATTCGTAGCATGGAGTATAGGGTGCCAAAACATCCTTTTCACCTATCCTGCGTGATCGAAAAAGAGATATCCAGAAAATTCCAAGTACAACATTCGCGAATATCTAAAAATCGAATTCAGAACGAATCCTCCAAAGAGGGTAGACGTGACAAAAAGGGGAGAAGGGGGACCGTTTTTCTCGATAGAAAGAAAAAAAGATCGATAAAATTCTCACTTTAAAGGGGGGAAAATATGAGTCTTATACTCAGGCACAGTTTGTCATCCAATTCTTGTCGGAAATTTATTTATTTGAATTTCATGTGAGAAAGCGACATAACTTTCCCCATACACCTAATTACGTCAAATATTTCACAATAGCTTTTTTAGTGTATTCATGCGCTTTTCGGCATTCGCAAACTGAAAGGACTCGAACACAATTTCCAGAACAATTCAGAGAACACTCGAAATTTTCTCATCCGGGAGTTTTTCTCAATAAAAGCCCTCAAGTTTTCTACAGGAGTACATACATGTCTTGATCGGTAAAACAGTTCGCGCTATTAAATTCCGTAAGTGTCAAATTATACCGTATGAAAAACATCCCACGGCCTCCTTCAGATTTCGAAAGCCGTGCATATGCACCATTTTTGACGGGAGAGACAATCTGGTGATGGAGAACAGCCCAAAAAGAAGAGAATAACGCGAAGTATAGCCTGGATTGGCTATACTTCGGGACGTTTAGAAAATAGGGCACGAGATAGGTTCCCTCTTTCAGGCCCACCGAGAGGGGGGGGGAAGGAGAGGAAGGGCAATTGGCCCCGGGCTTCAAGGGGCCCGTAATTTGATGGACATTTTATCATGTAAAAAGGTTCTGTATTGGGAGGCCTAAGGTAAATTTAAAGTGTACCAACTGTACACTAAAAATTTTTTATGAGGAGAAAAGATTGAATAGTATTTATTTATTTTAGAGTTAGGGGCGTTCCCGACCGATCTATCTGCCCTGGGATATAGTCCGATATGTAACCTCTCGGTACGCCCCTGCTTCTGTGTGCTATTCAATAATTTAATAGCGTCCTCCTCGACGAGAATTTTTAAGTAGGTCTGAAAATAAATGTACGAAAAATCTTCGATACTCAACGACAAAAAAAAAAGTAATTTTACTCAAATGATTGCGTGTCATCACGAGTATTAGTATAGCAGGTCATCACCTTAACGGAATTAACCTGCATTCGTGGTTTTTTTTTAATGCTGAAATAGGAAAAATAAGAAATCTCTACATCTCTCAAACGATCCGAGTAACTGGAACTAATGGGCGATGCACAAGAAACCTAGGTCCGTTTAGCTGTCCCCTTCAGAAGACTCAATCGATTAGAACGGCCCCTTCACAAAATTGTGATCGATTAGAACGGCCCCTCACAAAACTTCAATCGATTTAAACGACCTCTTCACAAAAATACAATCCATTCAAACGACCCTTTATTGACATTTTTACCTTATATTTTAATCTCTTTTACTTTTATTACTAAAATCATTTTAAGGCTTTCTTCGAAGAAAAAAAACTGTTCTTAGTCTTGGTACACAAATTGAAATAAACGAATAGCACCAGGGTCTCCTAAAAATTACAGAGGGTTCTTCTTACGCTGCTTGTCACACTGCGATAAGCGAAAACGCTGGGCCTTTTGTGAAATTTTCAGAAAAAATTCTTAAACAGGGATCTGAGCTGCAGGATTTTTCGAAGTGTGACACGCTTTGCAAAAATTTCCGATTTTTAAGAATTTTTTCTAAAAGTTTCGAAACTGAAACAGGTTTATCGTTTATTTCAGTCTGTAGTACAGCTTGTCAAGAGACAGTTTCAAAATGTTGAAGTCCCTGACATCATTAGTTTATATTCTACTTATGTACCAAAATCGCATGTTTTTTTTCGTACTACACCGTTAACCGAAAAGTGACTTCTATTAAAAATGGGTACAAACATTCGCGAAAATGTAAATGTCGAAATTCACAAAATTAAATATTTAAAAAAAATTCACAAAAATGGGATTCTGGGGGGGAAAAAAAATCAAATCCTGGATCGACCCCCCCCCCGGGAATCCTCTCGAAGACGTTGTTTATTTCAAGAAAAGTCAACGGGTGCCATTTTAATGTAGTCATTCGATTTTTTGGCGACTTGAAATCCATCTAGTGAATGGGGGTAGGAGAAACTTCTCACCGGCACAGAATGAGAGAATCGCGATCCCAATCTGCCAGAAAGTGAAAGTCATGCACGTTTCCCCCCCCTCCTCCCCTTCCCCCTTCGGCCGAGAAAGAGAGAGAGAGAGAGAGAGAGGCGTCCTTGACATGCTTTTCCGAGCTCCGTGTCCCACTTTCCGAAAGACGAAGACGACGGAAGAAACAACAGAAGCCGATCGATTCCGAGGGAATGCCGATTTGCTTTTTCTTTTTTTTCCCTCCCCGGATGAAATGAAACAGGCACTTTCCCCTCAACCTGCTGCCGAGACAAGAAAGCAACAGGTGAGGCCTGGCTGCATTCTCCCTGCTCCGAAGCGACAACAGGGCCCGATCGCCACACTATTGGCCCCTGGCCCAACACACATTTTTGGGGGCCTTCATGAGAAATGGCATAATTACGTATTTAACCCATTTGTGCCTAGCCCCAAGTAGCACAACTAGTTCAAAAAATCTGGAGTGACTCCACTCGACTTTCCGAACACTTACGATTAAGATTATTACCGAGCATTTAAATAAATTTTAATCGATGAATCATTCAAATATATATAGCAAACTGAAGCTCAATCGAATGCGCCGTTTCAACACCAGTGCACTTTCAATAATTTCTCCCCATAGGCCATAATGTAAAAGTAATCTTTGTCGTAGCCCTGTAGAAAAACTATAAGTCCTGTACACATCAAAATCAATACCGGTCTTACGATAGTTCTTTATAACATGTATACCCAATTGGAGCTCAATCGAATGTACCGTTTAAACGCTAGCGCACCTTCAAGAATTTCCCCCCCCCCCACCCTAGGCCATAATGTAAAAGAAATCTTTGTCGTAGCCCTGTAGAAAAACTAAGTCCTATACACATCAAAATCAATACTCATCTTAAGATGGTAGTTTATAACATACATACCCAATTTGAGCTCAATCGAATGTACCGTTTAAACGCTATCGCACTTTCAAGAATTTCCTCCCATAGGCCATAATGTAAAAGATACCTTTGTTGTAGCCCTGCAGAAAAACTATAAGTCCTATACACATCAAAATCAATACCGGTCTTACGATGGTGGTTTACAATATGCTTACCGAATTTGAGATCAATCGAATGTTCCGTCTAAACGCTTGCGCACTTTCAACAATTTCCTCCCATAGGCCATAATGTAAAAGAAATTTTTGCCGTAGCCCTGTAGAAAAACTATAAGTCCTATATACACCAAAATCAATACCGGTCTTGCGACGGTGGTTTATAACATATATACCCAATTTGAGCTCAATCGAATGTCCCGTTTAGGAGCTATCGTGTTCACTCACATACACACACACACATACATACATTCATCTCGTAAAAATAGCATAAATGAATTCAGAAGACCTCAAAACGTGTCAATACACCAAAATCTCGTGTTCGAATTTTTTCATGATTACAATACTTTCCTTACATGGTACATGTTCGGAAAGAAAAAACGTTCAAATTACGTTCGAAACACGTTTTTTGACGTTAAAAAACGTGTTTTAAACGTCTTTTGGACTCACTGTGCTACTAGGGGCGTCCCTTTTTTGGGACGGCATTTTCGCTATTAGTCGAAAACGTTATTTATTTTTCCAAGCCTTTATTCACGAGTATTGAGCCTCAACTCTACAAAACATTTTAACATGACCCAGTAGTATGTTGATGTTTCAATTTTTATGCGTAATGATTTTAAATGAAATCATCCCTTGTTCAAGAAGTTGACATCAGAAATTTATCTATTATTTCTGTTATCAGTAAAAATCGAAGAAAGTCGCAAAAATATCCAAGCACAAATGGATTAAGAGGGCTGCCACTGCTGATCAGTGTTGAAAAGAGTTGCTTTAGTAGCCTTAAACCTTTAACGCGCAGTGTTCCCGCTTTGGGAACACCCAACTGTGACGTTTTGACTGTTGCCAGTTACGAAGAATAGATTGGATTTCTATAAAAAATAGTGGCGGGTGACAGAGCTCCGCGAGAATCTTGTACCTTTTTAGCACGTCTTTTCCCGTCAAAAAAATGATCACGATTCTTTTTAAACAGCACTGACATGTGCTGAAAAATGGAAGAATGCGAGAACAGCTGGATAGATGGCCCAATGCTGAAAAAAGGGGCAGCCGTTGCCATTGTTCGACTTGTAAACTTGACGACCGACGTTGTTCGACTTGACGACCATTGTAAAATAGTAGCATGCTAATGCTGTTTGCTATGCCACATGCTCTTGGTAGCTATGTTTTTATGACAGAAGGCCTTTGGAAGTGCTGATACGGCAGTTTCCAGCATGATCCGACCATTCTAGCTTTGTGCTTAGTAGGTTTTATTCAAAATATAGGGGCAACTTAAAAATCCGTTCTCATTAGCTACATTTGCACAGGCTAGAATGTACAACGACGAAAATATCCACTCGCCAGCTTTTGAAATTTTTGAGGTGTAAAATAACGCGTGAACAACATTTTTGATCAGTTTTACCTAAGAATGTGCGAACGACATTTTAAATGAGCTATACTAAATAGCATACAAGCAGAGTTTTTAATACTTTTCATAAAATAAACTCTCGAAACACTTTTAAATGAGGTGGCAGGGGGGGGGGGGGTGAACTGGAAATTCAGTAATCTTAAAATAAACAATACCAAGGAATTGCTTAATAACAAATAACAGATTTTAAGAGATTATTTTTTAAAACAAATATGGGCCGTAATTTTATTAAAATGAAAAAAACTTCAAAATTAATCAACAAGTGTAAAAAAAAGGGGGGATTTCATGTAAAATTGTAAAAATCTGCAAAACAGCATAAGTTTTAAGCTGAAAGCATAAAAGTTGGCAAGATATATGTAAAGCACATAACAAGAATCAGAGGAATCGATTAAGTTTTATATCTTTCCTATAATGGCTGCTCACAGCTGTTTTTAAACCTTGCAATCTAAAACGCCTTAATAAAATTGGCCTCTGTGCTAAAAAAAAGTTACATTCTTTCCATTTAAAAAAAAAATAGTTGCTTTTAGGCCTTTTTTAGAGAAAATAGTTTCCATAGTTGCCTTTTGCTGAAAATAGTAGCTAATAGTCGCCTTTTAGTTGCCGGTAGCAGCCCTGATTTAAGCGGTTTTCGACACATATAGCTGGAGAATTAGGTACAGTGAAACTTCTATGAGCAACCGCCTCCTCCAACGATCCATTTTCTAAGGTATCGACTTTTTACCGTATCTGCGTAATTTTAAAAAGTTCTCTAGAAGAGGCCGCGCAAACCTCTATAACTCCTACAAAACCTATCCCAGTTCATTATCCGGAAACTTTCTTACGTTTTTCAGGAAATAATGTGAACTAAAGACCACATTACAAACGAGCCGCTCTCCCACAAATTAACAGCAGGTTCAAGCCCCATATACGCCCCTATAACACTTTATATAAGACGGTTTCGTATAACACGGTGGAAAGATTCTAACCTTATTCGTTTAACAAGCTGAAGTCCGAAATTTTAAAATATTTTTTTTAATTTTTATTAAAAATAGGTTTTCCCGCAATTATTTTTATTCATCAATTTTATAAATTGCAACATAAATCATCTTTTAGTGTCTTTTTAGGCTATTAAATGTTTATATTTTTCTGAGCGACAAATTTTCTTAACCCTTTAACGCGCAGTGTTCCCGCTCTGAGAAACCAAACTCTGACGTTTTGACTGTTGCCAGTCACGGAAAATAGATTGGATTTCTATAAAAATAGTGGCGGGTGACAGAGCTCCACGAGAATCCTTTACTTTTTAGCACGTCCTTTCCCGTCAAAAAAGGGTCACGATTTTTTTTTAAACAGCACTGACACCTGCTGAAAAATGGAAGAATAGGAGAACAGCTAGATAAATTGCCCAGTGCTGGAAAAAGGGCAGCCGTTGCCATCGCTCGACTTAACCACCAGCAAGAGGGTGGACGACCTAAAAGTTCATCTCGTGCCACAGATCGAGAGACCCTTTTTTGACGCAGCTGGCGGACGATCGAAACGTTCATCGCGGGCCACAGATCTAGACCCTTTTTTTTCACGCAGCTGGCTGTGCCGCACAGCCAGCTGCGTCAAAAAAGGGTCTCTGGATCTGTGGCCCGCGATGAACGTTTCGATCGTCCGCCCTCTTGCTGGTAGTTAAGTCGGGCGATGGCAACGGCTGCCCTTTTTCCAGCATTGGGAAAGGGTTGCGCCTTTAAGCACAAAAAATAGTATCCTTTATCCAAAAATAGTAGCATACTAATACAGTTTGCTATGCCACATGCTTTTGGTAAGTATGTTTTGATGACAGAAGAGGCCTTTGGAAGTGCTGATACAGCAATTTGCAGCATGATCCAGCCATTCTAGCTTTGTGATGAGTAGGTTTTATTAAAAATATGGGAGCAGCTTAAAAATCTGTTCTCGTTAGCTGCATTTGCGCAGGCCAGAATGTACCACGAAGAAAACATCCACTAGTCAGCTTTTGAAATTCCCGTGGTGTAAAATAATGCATGAACAACATTTCTGGTGAGTTTTACCTAATAATGTGCGATCGACGTTTTAAATGAGCTACACTAAATAGCATACAAGCAGTGTTTTTAATACTTTTCATAAAATAAACTCTCGAAACACGTTTAAATGAGGTGGGGGGGGAGCTGGAAATTCAGTAATCTTAAAATAAACAATACCAAGTAATTCCGTAGAAAACTCATGAATAACAAATTTTAAGATATTACTTTTTTAAAACAAATATAGGCCGTAATTTTATCAAAATGAAAAAAAAAAAAAAACTTCAAAATTAATCAACAAGTATTTACAAAAATGGAGCCCCTCCAAGAGAAAGCCCTGTCTGCACTACTGGTTATTTAAGTTTTTAATTTTTTTTAATGTACGGCGCTGTTAAAGGATTGATTGCAGCAGATGAAGAAACCCATTCATTAACCCTTTAATGCGCAGTGTTCCCGCTCTGGGAACACCCAACTCTGGCGTTTTGACTGTTGCCAGTCACGAAGAATAGATCTGATTTCTATAAAAATAGCTGCGGGTGACATAGCTCCACGAGAATCCTTTATTTTTTCAGCACGTCATTTCCCGTAAAAAAAAATGCGAGAACAGCCGGATAGATGGCCCAATGCTGAAAAAAAGGGCAGCCGTTGCCATCGCTCGACTTAACTATCAGCAAGATGGCGGACGATCGAAACGGTCATCGCGTGCCACAGATCTAGAGACCCTTTTTTGACGACAGCTGGCTGTGTTGCACAGCCAGCTGTCCTCAAAAAAAGGTCTCTAGATCTGTGGCACGCGATGAACGTTCCGATCGTCCGCCCTCTTGCTGGTCGTTAAGTCGGGCGATGGCAACGGCTGCCCTTTTTTTCAGCATTGGGAAAGGGTTGCGCCTCAAAGCGTTAATACGAACTTATAATAACAGTTGCCCGATCCGATAGCAATACCCAGGCAACAAAATAATTGCGCGGTCCTTCAGGAGCATTTGCTGAACTCGTCGAACCACAGTGACGACGTGCGGAATAAACAAATCTCCGAGAACGGACACACTCATTCCGAACAAAGACACTCATAAGAAGTAAGCAGCGGAAAACAAAGGAGCATCCTCCTCCCCCGCCACACACACACACACACACTGGTTGCTTCCTCCCCCCGTCCTTGACACCGTTCCTCTTTTCCTTTTGTCTCTCCGCTCGGAACGACTTTAAAAATAAATAAAGAGGAAGTTCGGAACACTATAAGCTTTTTCCCACAAATGTCATTATCTTCAATGTTATTCCAGAAGACAGGTAGAAGGAACGTTCGGCATAAATGATAAAAATGCCCATGGAAGAACATAGTACTTAACGCACTGTCAGGCAGACTTCCAAGTAGTAAGAAAGTCTGGTGAAAAGAAACGCATTAATAAAATGAATGTTTTGTTGAATCAATGAAATGCTTGTTAAAACAACAAGCATGGCCGAGTGGATATTGAGTTGATTACTTTCACAGAACATTTTGCCAATTTAGCCAAACCATTTGGTTAGAATAAACACACATTTGTTAATTTAACCAAACTCTTTTGTTGATTTTACTATGTTATTTTTTAGCCGAACAGTTGGGGTGGAAAGTTTCAGTTTCATTTTAGTGTTTTTATACATCTAAAAGTTTAATTTCATAGAAATTAAACGTTTAATCTAACGTTCGATCTAAAAGTTTAATTTCAAAGAAAAACACCTGAAGTTCAACTTCAGGTGTTTTTCTTTGTTTGTGTTTTCCTCCATAAGAAAAACTTCGTAAGATAACGAGATTATTCAAAACATGATGATTGTTTGTTTTTGTTTTTTGTTGTTGTTGTTTTGTTTTGTATGTATTCAAAATAATTGAATGCCAAAAATGGAGTCAATATTTACCACTTGTACATGAAAGCAACCAATATCGTTACGAATTTTTGGATGGATCTGTCCTTCAACTAATATACTCAGAAAATAATTAGCTATCAAACAGTTATACTTATATTCCAACAATTAGTTAAAAATTCCTTTTATCTTCATTTGAAAATCAGTCGCATTCACCATATACTAAATTCACTTTGATTCAAGCTTGAATTAAGACAAAAACTTTAAAAAAAGAAAGAACTTAAAATTTAGTACATTTCTCTTACTTTTAAAAACCAATCTCATGGAACATAACTGCAACGACGATGTCATGTCTCAAGTTTAAATATGAACGCAAACCAAAAGTGTCAACTAGAACAATAACTGAATGAGTGCGACGATTTCTTAGCTTCGCATGCAAACCTTCAGGTACATTTAAAATTATAGACAAATTTATAAAAGTAAATCGAAAAGGGCATTTGTGTACTTTGTAGCTGCATGAGAGATACTTAAGACAGATAAGAAATACTTAAAATATTCATTAATAAGCAAAGGATGCATCATGACCATAGGCGCACCCACGGAGGGGGCTATGGGGGCTAAAGCCCCCCCCCCCCCTAAAGGTGAAAAGTTAGAAGTGAAAAGCATTGAAGACTTACCCTAATGAAGTACTTTTTTTTCTTTTTAAAAATTGTTTTTAAATTATTTCTAAAATACTTTCACACACAAAAAAAAAAAAAAAAAAATTAAATAAATACCTACAGTTAGTGTACGTAACACACTTAAACTCGGTTTCAATTATACTGAAAAGATCAGATAATTATTCGACTATAACGAGATACATGGCTTGTGCGCGTGTTGTTCTATGGGCATTCTATGGGCAAGTCAAGTGGCACAGGATATTTTGACGTTATAAGAGAGTTATAACTATGATCGAAGTCACTATAACAGAGTTCAGCAGAATTTGCAGCCCAGCCCCCCTAAACTAAAATCCTAGGTGCGCCACTGATCATGACTGAACTTGAACATGATTATACTATACAAAGTGTCCCCAAAAGAGGGTAGCATGCTTTAATTCTTCCTCTAGCAGAGATAAGTGGGCAAAGTCGATTGAAAAATAATGCTCAAAATAAAAGGTAGCAGAGACGAGAATGCACGAACATGAAAAAAGAGGAAAAAGTGCGAAAGCTTGAATTTAACAATTAAAAAAATGTCAACGCGCGTCGCATCCTTCCATTTTCAGCCACAGAGCAAGTCAATTGCTTTTATCCTGAACAAAATAATACCCAAGTAGTCATATATAAATAAGTACTTGATAATCTGTTTTAGATGGAGAACATTCAACAGAAAAACAGGCTATCATTATTTAAGCAATTTTGACTGCCCCTTTGAGGGGCCCTGAATTCTATGAAACTTCCAGAAAAACTAAATAAATAAATATGGAATTAAAATTTTTCAAAGAGTGACAGATTCTGCAAGATTTTGTCTTTTGAAGATTTTTTTTTCTAAAAGTCTCCTGACTGAAAGGTTTGTTGTTTATTTCAGCGTAGAGGGCAGGTAGTCAAGAGACATTTTGAAAATCCTGGAAGGACTTTTTGTGTGTGTGTGTGTGCGTCTGTTTGTGTTTACGGACTAAAATCGGATGACTTTTTTGAAATCCACCGTTTAAAGGAACTGACTGAGTACTGTAGTAGTTCACAAAATGACAATCGATTAAAGCGGCCCCTTCACAAAAATGCAATCGATTCAAAAGATTCCTTCACAAAAAATGACAATCGATCAAAACGGGCCCTTCACAAAACATACAGTGGATTAAAACGCTTCCTTCACAAAATTATAATCGATTAAAACAGCCTCTTCATTGGCATTTTACCCTATATTTCAATATGTCCAGGGGCGTAGCCAGAAATTTTTCCATGAGCGGGGTTCCGACTACTGCAACTCACATATATGCATACATGTGTGTGATAAGGGAGTGAAGAATATCCGTTTGTACGGCAAAAAATTCATCATGGGGAGAGGGAGTTATGACCCCCCTAATCCCCCCCTTGGCTACGTCTCTGAATATGCCGCATTATCTTAACAAAAAAGTAAGTTTTAGGGCAATTCCATGGTGTCGGACATAAAAAATGAACAAAAATTTCTCAGATAAGTTCATTTATAAAATGTAAATTTATTTAATATAATTAAATTTGCATATATATGATACTCAGCTCATCATACTTAATCAAAAAACATATCCATTAAAATATCAATATGTTCCGACGTATAAACAGTGTTTACGTCCGACACCAAGTATTAAAACCATTTAAATTTAACTTAAAAATCTTTTTTATTTTAATTGATATGTTTTTTTGATTAAGTATGATGAGCTGAGTATCATATATATGCAATTTTAATTATATTAAATAAATTTACATTTTATAAATGAACTTATCTCAGAAATTTCTGTTCATTTTTTACGTCCGACACCATGGAATTGCCCCTTATTAAAAACTGGCCCGAACCTTCCCAAAAAAAATTAAGCATCGAAATTCGCAAAGATTAAGTATCGCAATTTACGAAAATAAGCCATTTTTACAAAAATGGAGGGAAAAAACCTGGATCGAGACCCCGGTGACTGATAAGACAAACACGGGCACACAAACCCTACTCGCAGAGGGACGCTAGGGAGAGAGAAATTTCTATGGAGAGAAAAAAGGAAAGGGGGGGGGGAAGGGAGAGGAGTTATCGATGGGAGAGAGCGAAAGTGTGCCACGGCGTCCTTGGTCCGGGGAGAAAAGCGAAAGTGGATCACCGGGTTACTGGGTCTCTGCCAAACACTTTCCGGCGAACGGGGACACAACACCAACTGACCAACGAGACCCTCTGGCCATCTCATTATTAACGGAATAATAATCATTTTATTTTTTATTTTTTAAAGAAAATAACTTTTATTCCTTTTTTCTTTACATTCGTCGCCATTTTTCCGACATACAGGACACCACGGCACTTTCGACACATGCGGAAAAGCCACGTCGTGTCGAAAAACACAGAAAAAGAAAAGGGCCACTCAAACAGAACACCCCCCCCCCGAATGTATTAAGTAATGTAATAATACCCGTGACAGGAGGTGAGGTACGGCGCGTTCCCATTCGGAACGGTGGATTATCTCGCAGCGATCGATGGATGTTTCGGGCCAAAATTTCGTCCTAATTATTCTCTGCCCCCCTTTATTCCTCCACGCCACGAGATATTTAAGTCCTATTTTGACGTTCTGAGCAGTTGAAACAGAAGGAAGAAATGAAGTCCGTAAAGGTAATCGAGAATTCAGTTCATGCGATTAGCTAAGGGAGTAGGATATACTTTTCGGTTTAGGCACGAATCATAAATAAACAAAATTAAAATCCTGAGAAAAAAAAAAAAAAAAAAAATATATATATATATACAGGGCCCCGATGAGGACGTCGAGGCACCTCATGACCTCGATATTTCGGGGGGGGGGGGGGGTGCCGCTAGAAAAAACAGAGATAAGTTAAACATATTTTAAAAATTATAACACTTTCTCCAAACTTTTCCTGGCACATATTAACCCTTTAACGCGCAGTGTTCCCGCTCTGGGAACACCCAACTCTGACGTTTTGACTGCTGCCAGTTACGAAGAATAGATTGGATTTCTATAAAAATAGTGGCGGGTGACGGAGCTCCACGAGAATCCTTTACTTTTTAGCACGTCATAGCTCCGTAAAAAAATGGTCACGATTCTTTTTAACAGCACTGACATCTGCTGAAAAGCAGAAGAATGCGAGAACAGCTGGATAGATGGCCCCATGCTGAATAAAGGGCAGCCGTTGCCATCGCTCTACTTAATGACCAGCAAGAGGGCGGACGATCGAAACGTTCATCGCGTGGCACAGATCTAGAGACACTTTTTGACGACAGCTGGCTGTGCCGGCACAGCCAGCTGTCGTCAAAAAATTCAGCATTGGGAAAGGGTTGCGCCTCAAAGGGTTAACGCACGGTTCCCTGCTGTGAGGACGGATTTCGATGGAAGTCTATTCAGGTAGGTAGAAGAACGACTGAATAGACTGTCCAATGCTGATAAAAGGGCAGACGTTGCCATCGCTCGATTTTACTTCCAGCAAGAGGGCGGTCGATCGAATCGCCCGTCGCGCGCCACACATCTACAGTCCCTTTTTGACACGGCTTTCTGTGGCACGCAACGGGCGATTCGATCGACCGCCACCTTGCTGGTAGTAAAATAGAGCGATGGCAACGACTTCCCTTTTTCGACATTGGTAAAGGGTTGTGCGTCAAAGGGTTAAGCATATACGCATCCAGTCTGAAGAAATCTATGATCTCTTCAGCCTAACCTACCAACAATAGGTCGTCATTCCACGTGTATTAGCTCGCTGTTACGGACCCAGTATTTCAGTCAGTCACCCTCAGTGCTTAGCATGTAAGAGTTAATAATCTTTCTCCCTTGATTTTACACAAGCAGATTCGTGAATTGCATCACTTTAATCTAATTTTCTATCGAATCCCGCAAGATCTATTAAAAGTTGTGACATTTTCGGATCCCCGCACTACTGTATCGTATCCGGACGTTGGCATGATGCCATTTTTAAATCAGAATACAATAGATAGTCACATTGTATAAATATTAAGCGTCCGTGGTGAAGAGTAAGAAAAAAACAGCTTATTTTAATAGGCAATGAAAAAAGCTTCATCATTTCTAAAATAATTTAAAATTCTGCCTAATACTCTATGGATATTATTTCCGAATTCAAACTATTAGTAGAGTGAAGCGGTTTTTTTTATAAAGATGACGGCCTTACAAGTCTGGGGCCTCAGGTAAAGGCCCGAATGGCCCATGCGGTAATGACGCCCTGCACGTGAGCATGGAACATAATTATAAATACAATCGAACTCGCTCGAAGCGCGAAGGGATTACGGGATTTGCTTGTTATAACACAGTGCTCGTTAAAAAAAAAGTTCTTGAGAAAATCATAAAAATTTTATTATTTCTGTACTGTACAGAACAAAAGCTGGTTAATTTGCTTTGAACTGTCTTACTGCGTTTTGCTTGCAATATTGCCCGAAAAAATACATTTTGTATTGCAAGAATAGCACATGGAGCCCCTATAGTGGGGGCTAAAGCCTACCTTGGCAACAGGGCTCGTTGATTTAAATCAGCGTGATTTAAATCATGAATAAAAATCACGATTTAAATCACGCGATTTTCTCTTTTAATCTTTGATTAAAACCATTTACTTTTCAGTAAATTGATATTCCAGCTTTAGTAAGTCCCCCCCCCCCAAGTTGCATTAACAATCTTAGTTATATTTAGCAGAGCTGCACAGGTCTCTCTGTTATGCGTAAAATGGATTTCAACACTTCAGAACAAATAACTTTTTAAAAATATATTACATTACAATATACTCTTTTTCATTGAAATGAAAAACAAAATGAAAATATACAGATATGTTACCACTACCATGGTTTTGAAAAGTAATTATTCTATATAGGATTTGACACTGAAACATATATGGTCATAAAAAAAATAATAACTTTATATGTATATATAAACAGAGCTTTCAAAACCATAGCTTAATATTACAGCATATTTGTATGTTTTAAAATATTTAGTGAAATTATCCTTTTAATAGCAAATTACAAGGATATGCCAATTCATTTTGCTTTATCACACAGTTTTTTCGGTAGCCAACAACTACAAAAAGGGGAAATCCCTTTCCACAACTTTCATAAACATCCCTTTGTAAATTTTCGAATGTTTACTTTTCCTGTTGAAGCTACGGATTGAAAATTATTGTGAAGTACATTAATCACTCCGATGCAAACAACGTATCTACCCATTATTGCAACTAGTCAAATAAATTTTACGGGGGAAAAGCAAGGACATTTTGACGCAAACACTCTCCAACTTTTTCTTAAAATTATACAAAACTTAGGGAATTTTCTCCGATTGGCAACATATAAATGTCTACACAGATGCAGTTAGTGGGGACTTGGTCTCTTGAAATTTAGATTTTTGTTAACAAAATGACAATAATCAAGCTTTTTCGCATCTAATTCTACCTCTCAACCCACCCTTTTTTTAAAGAAAAATTCTATCCCCCAATTTTTTAAAATTTATTTATTTATTTATTTTAGTGTGCATTACACGGGACACAGAGTAAGATTAGACGAAATGGAAACTAACGAATTAGAATTCTGATAAAATGGTTTTGGGTCCACTAGAAAAAAGAAAAAAAAAAAAACCTTTTTTGTGTTTTGAAATTTTCAATAAAGATAGATATCTGGTTGAAAGAAAAGTTTCACCTTTTGCTAATGAAATGAATAAATGATTTCACTAAACGGTTGAGGTAGAAAATCTTTATTTTATTTATAAAAGAGATAAATTATTTAATTGCACAACTTAGTATAAAAGTAAGTGTGATATAAATACAACACAATTGTTTATTTTCAATCTGTAAATGTTAAGCGAGAATTCACAATATCAAATTTAATTTGTTTTATTTTTTCTGTACTGACAGTATTTACATATTTGTACTCCAAGTGCAAATTATTATTTCTGTTGTGTCAAATGTTAAATATGATTTGGTGAATCATTTGCATTTAATTTCATATTAAACTTGGCTTATCCATGGATTTACTAACAATAGCTACAGTCAAACTCTATGAAAACACAACTTAAAATATGTTTTTCTACATTCTAAACAAAATAGCATATTACTTTCTAACGTGTACCTTAATTCAGGGGTACAGAAAATTAGGGCCCAATATTTCCGCAGAACACAATTTGTTTTGTCCGAAATTTTCCCAAAACCGAAGCATATTTTCAACTAGTTCAAACGACTATCTATCGCTAGCTTCTTTTAATAACAACTGCTTTGCTAAAAAAAAAAAAAAAAAAAATATTCTCACCTTTTTCCTTTTTCTTTAAATACACTCGAGACAAAAAAATTTCCCAGCGCTTCAGAATCCCCCCCCCCCCGAACCTCGTTTGTGGGTTAGGACATATTCTGCACTCCTGCCTTAATTCACATGGAGAATTTTTAGAACAGTGTTTAAAAAAAAAAAAAAAAAAAAATCCGATTTAAATAACAAAAACTTTTTTAAATTAAAAAAATAGTAAATGGAAAAAAAAATATAAAAATCTGTTGAAAAGGTTATTTTGGGCGAAAAATCACATTTTTAATTTACCGTCTCAAAAAAGGACCTATCCTTTAAGATTCTAAAACTGATTTTACTTTTATTTTAAATGAATTAAAACGCTTGCTATGATCCCTTAAATAGCAACCGACATTTGTCGAAGAATACAACATGAAACGGTAAGTTTCTTCTATTTGTACATGATGTCCTTCAGAAAAAATCAATTTCTATATTAAAAAGAAGCAATCAAACAAAAAGACAACAAACAATAAGTTAGAAATTTTGCCACAGGAGTTCCGTTGTCACCGTGAAGTTCCTATACCACGTTTACTTCAACATAACGACTTAACGATAACTTGAAAAATCCAGAACTTTGAAGATTTGCCCGGCCACGTATCATTTTTGTGTTCATAAAAATTTTAAAGTTTAAATAATTTGTTTTACTTATATATCATCGTAACTTCAAATTAATTTGGAACCAATCCTAGAGCACTCCCCTTTCGAATAAATAAATAAAAATAATAAAAATTAATAAAAAGAGAGAGAGAATAGTCAAAATTGGTCCATGTGGTAAGAAATTATTGTTGAACATATCCGCCCCCCCCCCCCAAAAAAAAATAAATAAATAGAAGTTCAGTTGGTCTCTTGTTGGAACTATCGCGGGATAGACTAACGTAGGGTTATTTGCCGTTTAGTTAGTGTTAGAAGGCGTCTGATGAACACTTTTAATTAACATTTTTAAATATACATTTATAAATATGGTATGTTGCGCTTTAATCCAAATTATTGTAGCAAGTGTGACTGCGGCGCCCCCAGAAAGAGACACACAGGTCTAAAAGTTAGGCTCTGTGCCCCATTTTTACGATGCACCGCCCAATGAAACCATATCCCGAGTATTTGCAGGCCTACCACGATTCCGAAACAAGTCGGCAAGAGCCATATTAAAACGCATATTTAAGCTTAGCAACGACCAGGTGCAACTTACTAATTCATACCCGCTCTCAAGCTAAGCAACTACCCACAGAAGAACACTAAAAGGCATGAGCCCTTTTATGAACCCATGTGGACTTTTTATAAACTCATAACAACTAATCTTCATTTTTTAATCCCATATTTTTTTTTATGATTAATGTAGCTACTCTCCCACTCTTTGGTTTAATCCGGACTAACATGTGTAGATTCAAAGCTGGCTTCGTCTGCCAAGCTGTCAGTTTTCCCTTACATAAATAAATAAAAAATGTTATCGTAACAGAGCTTCCACCTTAAAAATTCATAATCTAGAGTTGCAATCACATAACCAAAAAAATTTGGAGATCATGCTCGTGTCTTAAAATAAATATGAAATACTCAATTTGAAATTTAAATTCCCATGATTCAGCAGAAGAAAGTAGCTTGTTTTTATTTTAATCTCGCAAAAAATGTCAACCTGCATAATTTTGAGGAGCTATTTAGAATCGCACAAATTGTGAATTTACTTAGACATGACGTAAACTTTACGTCAAATTTTATCAATTTCACGCAATTTTTAATTTACGTCACCTTTTTTTAAAATGCCGTGAAAGAAATCCCAGTTAGTTTTCTATCGAAGGAGTAGCATTATAACTTGGGGGGGAGGGGAATCTTGACATAAGACCTTTATGAATGACCATGATCCTGTGTTAAAAATAAACAAATAAATGCAATAAGCACGTTTCAGTCAGTCTTGGGTCTTACGTACTACCCAATAGAATACTTTTCCGACATTGTCAACCCTTTGAAGGGGACAGGTATATATATATTAGATATCTGTTACCAGGGTATAAAAAAATCGTGATTTCGGATTTTTTTAAAAATTTGAATCAGATTTTTAAAAAATAAGGTTAGGTTAAGAATTAAACAAGTTTAACTACTTTATAAAGAGCATAGACATAGACTACTGATAAATATCTACTTATTGATAGAATTAATTCTGTAAATAAAATATTTCTTTGACATTCAAATAAAATAATTTTGTCCCAAGTGGATGCTTTTGAAAGCATAGAAGACTGGTTGCATACTGGCTTAATTTGTAAATTTAAAAGCAAGGATTAACAAAATAAAAGTTTACAGAAATGCTAATCACGTTCAATAGCAATAACAGTATTAAGCACAGCCTCTTTCCGCTTGTGGGCCACAGACATTTAAATGAACGGTATCAAGGGCCAATCGAGTAGTGCGTTCTTTTAAGTACTAATGGATGATTGTAATGACACCATTCCAAGCGTTTATAGGTTTCTTTGCAGACGAAAAGTCCTTGAAAATGGGATGGCACACATAGGAAAAGCAAATTGGGCGATTGCACAGTACTGCGAGCGTTTCTGTCATGCCGTCAACAAGATTGATATATCATAACAAAAAATTAAGTTAACCCTTTGAGGCGCAACCCTTTCCCAATGCTGAAAAAAGGGCAGCCGTTGCCATCGCTCGACTTAACTACCAGCAAGATGGCGGACGATCGAAACGTTGATCGGGTGCCACAGATCGAGAGACCCTTTTTTGACGACAGCCTGCCCTTTTTTCAGCATGGGGCAATCTATTCGGCTGTTCTCTCATTCTTCCATTTTTCAGCAGATGTCAGTGCTGTTAAAAAGAATCGTGACCATTTTTTGACGGGAAAGGACGTGCTAAAAGGTAAAGGATTCTCGTGGAGGTATGTCATTCGCAACTATTTTTATAGAAAGCAAATCTGTTCTTCGTGACTGGCAACAGTCAAAACGTCAGGGTTGGGTGTTCCCTGAGCGGGAATACGGCGCGTTAAAGGATTAAGTGGATAGATTTCCTTCTTTTTTAAAATTTATTTTTATTTTATTTTATTTATTTATTATTATTATTATTATTTTGGTAACTAGTACGTTTACATTTATAGAAGAAAGAAAAGAAATATTGTTCACCTAATTCAATATTTTGTACTGTTGCGACCAATCGAACTAATCGACTTGGAATAAACGATCATAATTCTGAAGAGTCACGCAATCATCCAATAAAAGTTCTGAAAATGTAATGGCACATATTAATTCATTGAAGTCAATTATTAAATTATAACTTAATATTTTCTGGTGCCGTGTTTACGGCAATTGAAAATAAATGTGAAACAATTAAATTTTCACAATTAATTCCCATTCTTAAAAATTGATTTATGGATACTGATTCATATTTTTCAACGTGCAACTGGGTTGGCGGGTAAAAGGAACAGGTGTCATGACCAATAATGCCCCGTTGGCCAGAGGTTGTGCATCGCTGATTTAAATCAAAGATTAAAACAATAATCTAGTGATTTAAATATCTCACACCCTATCGGTTACGGCCTGTTGACTAAAGAAATCAGTAAACGGCAGTTAATTTTCTTATTCTTGTGTAGTAATAATGGATAAGTAATTTTACAAAAGGCACAGATACTAAACTATATCTGTCATACGAACTTTCTTCCGATTTCTATTTTAAAAGAAAAATCAAATAATTATTTGAAATGAACTTAGTTTTTAATTATACAAAGTGTCCCTGAATTCATGGGCCAAACTTTATAGGTTGGTACAACACATATAAAGAAGCGTTTTTGGTAGAGTAACATAAGGTCGTGAATGAAATGCTGTGCGGTTCCAGCAAGACAGAGCACCAGCTCATTTGCGCCATGATTCGCGTATTACCTACGGCCCTCGGTGGATTGCATGGCGTGGACTAGTTGCTTGGCTGATAAGTTCACCAAATTTCTCGAGTATTTTTTTTTTTTTTTTTTTATGGGGACAGCTACGGAAATGTGCTAGTGCTCCATCTTGAAGTTCCAATTACACCAAAACAGTTTATGAAAATTATTGGTTACAGTGAATAAAGAAATTGCATTTTTTTTTAATACAACCTACTAAAAATTACATGAAATTCAATGGCTCCAAATTAAATTTCATTTCAATGATGTATGACAGTCTTTGAGTATATTGAATACTAACGGAAAATTCCTTTTAGGAAATGCTATTTAATCCATTCAAAGCTATCTAAAGTAAGCAGAAACGCACAATGGACTATTTTCTTGATTCATTTAAGTAATGCAAGAGTGTGTTCATTATTTTTCATACAAAAAACTTCATGTAAAAGTTCACTTTTTTTAACGAATACGCATTCATTTTTACAATACAATTATTGTTTTATTATATAAAAATGCAGTGCGGCATAGAATACCTTATTCTTTATATTTATTTATTTTCAGTATTCACTATTACCATTTCATCTGGTTTAAAGAGAACACTTCGGTTTTAGTGAATTTCGAACACTTATTTTTGTGAATTTTCATACCAATTTTAATATAAGTCACTTAAAAAAAAAAAATATTTGACAAAACAGATTAAAACGCAAGATAGTTTGGGTTTGTTTGTGTGATTATAGCAACGCTATGCTAGGGCGATCTGCCAAGGATGGGGGGGGGGGGGTTGCCTTGGAAGGACTTTCTAAGGGGTTCTAAGGCGTATTCACGTGACATCTAGAGAAAACCTACCAAAACTCCAGACCGTTAGACCAACAGCGGCGCGATGGGACCCGAACCCGGGACCTTCCCACTTCGGCCGTCAACCATTTTCAGTGGCATAACCACTGCGCCATGGCGAGGCTAAAATGCAAGATAAAATACCAACGGAGGGACGTTCTAATCAATTGTATTTTTGTGAAGAGGCCGTTTTAATCGATTGTCAGTTTGTGAAGGGCCCAGTTTTCGTCAGAATCGACTCCGGATATATATATATATATATATATATGAAAAAGAAATGCTGTTTTGCAGAAACTTTCATAAGCAACCCAATTGGCCGATTGAAGTGTTTATTTCTTCCTATTTTTTATTAATCCTATCTTCCTTTTTTTTTTGGGGGGGGGGGGGGGGCTGGAACCTGTCCGAGGACCCAAAATTCTGTCGTCAGGCCTGGCTAAGAACCAAAAGCGTAAAGTTTTCAAAATTATTGGGGGGGCCGGCCCCAGAACCACATATATTCACGTCAGTGGCGTAGCCAAGGGGGGGGGGGTGTTAGGAGGATCATAACCACCCCCCATGAAGAATTTTTTGCCATACAAAATGTATACATTCTTCACTCCCTTATCATACACCAGTATACATGTATGTGAGTTGCAGAAGGCGTAACCCCCCCCCCCACACCACCACCACCCCCCATGAAAAATTTCATTCAGAAAAAGAAAAAAAAATCATTTTCGATGAGATGGTGCATTTTAGACACATCTGAACGTTTCTTCATTTCATACTTCACATTGCATAATCTGATTTTAATGAACCAGAGCCTGGCGAGGGCAGCTTATAGTAACATTATGTGTTAAGTGGCGTCACAATGAATACTAAATCATGATTGAAATCAAAAGGAGAAAATTTTTAAAAGTACAAATAAACGTTTTTTTTAAACGTTTGTAAATGGCGTGAATACTTTTTTTTTTACGTTAGTATAAATGAGTTTTCTGTATTTAGTGGTAAATTATTGGGTGGGCTCAGCCCCTATTCACAATTTATTGGGGGGGCTCGAGCGCCACGGGCCCATATAACTCTACGCCTATGCAATCAAGCTTCGGCTTCAGTCATTAGAGTGAGGAACATAGCGTTATTTTCTCTCCGTCGCAGTCGATTTTTTTCAGTGGCGGCGCTGCTATCCACTTTACTTCTCATGACGACTTGCTTCGGAATTCCGGTTCAAGGTGACAGCGGCAGGGCGCATGCGCCATACCTCTACCCCACATCGCGCGCGCAAACGGAAAATTGGGTCACCCACTTTTTTCCCCCCGGACGATCTTGAACTAATTGCTCGCACAACAGAGCCGGACTCGTACAAAATCCGGCTGCAGTCCGGCACTATCACACGCATGATCGAACATTAAAAGCTATTTTCGCTTGCCGTACGTCGTGTTCCTAATGGATTCGTGTGTCGCCAGCCAAACGCTGCCGGCAGGGCATTCGGGGCAGGAGCCCCCTCCCCCCCCCCTCAAATTATCTTTTAACCCTTTATCGCAGTGTTCCCGCTCTGGGAACACCCAACTTTGACGTTTTCACTGTTGCCAGTCACGAAGAATAGATTGGATTTCTATTAAAAAAAAAGTGGCGGGTGACAGAGCTCCACGAGAATCCTTTACTTTTGAGCACGTCCTTTCCCGTCAAAAAAGGGTCACGATTATTTTTATAACAGCACTGACATCTGCTGAAAAATGGAAGAATGCGAGAACAGCCGGATAGATGGCCCCATGCTGAAAAAAGGGCAGCCGTTGCCATCGCTCGACTTAACGACCCGCAAGAGGACGGACGATCGAAACGTTCATCGCGTGCCACAGATCGAGAGACCCTTTATTGACGACAGCTGGCTGTGTGCCGCACAGCCAGCTGGCTTCATAACAATGATAAACATTAACAAATAATTAAATATTTTTGTTAAATAACGCCATAAAAGGTAAACGATAGCTTATCTTTTATGGCGTTAGCTTCGGGACGTACAAAAACAAGGCCATATTTAAAGGGTGTGAGTATCCAGACCGTCCCCCCCCCCATCTCCCTAGGAAATTTTTGTTAACAGAATGATAGTGATGGAAAATTCTGCATTTTACACCGACTGAAATCCCTCCGAAATTTTTTTCCTGGATTCTTGAATACGTCCTTGCACAGAAAGGATCCACTCTTCAAACTTTCTTGCAACCGATTCCTATAATTATACATGTTAATAAATGAAAGCTTTCATGCATTATCAGCTGTGCGTTCATTGCCGGTCCAAAAAGTATTAGAATACAAGCAAAACTTCTTATGTCCATTGCATATATAAAACATATGAAATGGACATTCATTACAAATGACAAAAATTATTAATCGATTCTCTCTATTCTAAAAAAAAAGTAAAGGCCGCTGGCACTGTCAAAGCTTGTAGCCTATCTCCTCCTAAACCGTGGGGATCTGAGTTTCGACTAAGGTGCCCACAGATTCGAAAAATTCCGAGGAACCTTGCTAAGCTGATTTAAATTTCGAAAATCGAATTATTTTAGAAGATATTAATAAAAAACTGAAAAAATAAACCGAATGGTTGCCAGATTTGGCATAAAATCATTCATTCCTTTGCAACAAAGCGTTTCCAAGTATGTAGAATCGCGTAAAATTCACAAACATGAGTTAGAATTACGCCCATTTTACGCCAAAATAAAAACTATATGAAATGAATAACTCAAAATGTGTTACACAAAGTTGACAATTTTCAAATAGTAAGTTCGCTTAGACAACAGGAGTTTAGAATGAGTGATGATCCGATTTTCCAGGGGTACTATAGCTCAGGACCCGTACAAAACGGATTCCCATAACAAAATATCTTCCGTGTTATGAGGGGAGGGGGTCTACTGTAGTGTGAAGTTTAATTTTTATGTACCCATGAACATGCAAGAACCAAGCAATGCGTAGGCTCAGTAACATTCTATCTGATCCAATCTTCGGGTTTTGTCTGTTGAAATTATGTCTTTTTTACGAATAAGCCTGATTAGGGGCCGAATGCCTCATACGAAAAGCGAGCATAGCGAGTCTGGGGGCCTTGGCCCCTAGTATTATTAAAAATTATTAATTTTTAATAATAAATGATTCGTGTGACGAATAATAAAAATTTCACTTATTTCTTCCAAACTGCTGGCTTTTCGAAAAATCAATTAATCGTTTACAAAACTGAAATAGAAATTTCGGATTACACTATTACGAGCTTGCACAGGATTGCCACCGAAAGTGTCAAAATGTAGTGCTACTTGTAACTATACCACCAGCATTGATAGCTTTTTCTCTTCCCCCTGATCTTACCCATGAAATGACCACTGCTATCATAGAGAAACTTTGATACCATTTATAGCATGCACTGATTACCAATTTCCCCTCCCCCCTCAGCCTACATCACTAGAGTTGGTTTTAAATTCATTTTTTTGAACCTGTTATTGGTTGATACGACATCAAAAGACAAAACAATGAAAACAGTCCGTAAATAATACCTCTTTAATGTGCATTCGATTTTTCTAGAAATACTAATATTTAGTATTAGTACATCTACATAAAAAATTATTCGAGTATGAGAGAAATTTCCTATATTAGTTTTGTGACCAACTGATTATTTTTTTTCCGGGGGGGGGGGGAAGCATGCATCAGATGATAATTATTAGAATTTATTTCATACCACATAATCCACTTTTTATAAAGGGCAACTTTCTAATGAAGCCGACATAGGAAAATGGACTTGCAGTCGAAGACTGCTTGAAAGAATGTACCGGTACATAGCTTTGCGTGCAAAACTGCAGGGTTGACCCTTTGAGGCGCAACCCTTTCCCAATGCTGAAAAAAGGGCAGCCGTTGCCATCGCTCGACTTAACTACCAGCAAGAGGGCGGACGATCGAAACGTTCATCGCGTGCCACAGATCGGGAGAACCCTTTTTTGACGACAGCTGGCGCACTGTGCTCGCGCCCTCTTGCTGGTAGTTAAGTCGAGCGATGGCAACGGCTGCCCTTTTTTCAGCATTGGGCAATCTATGCAGCTGTTCTCGCATGCTTTCATTTTTCAGCAGATGTCAAGTGCTGCTGAAAAGAATCGTGACCTTTTTTTTTTTTTTTTTTTTTTTTTTTTTTGCGGGAAGTGACGCTCGAAAAAGTAAAGGAATCTCGTGGAGCTCTGTCACCCGCCACTATTTTTATAAAAATCCAATCTATTCTTCGTGACTGGCAACAGTCAAAACGTCAGAGTTGGGTGTTCCCGTAGCAGGATCACTGCGCGTTAAAGGGTTAAATAATCGTTTAACGGACGAGTCAAAGCTAAGAGCGCTCTAATTTTTGTATCGAAAAAAAAAAAAAAAAAAAAAAAAAAAAAGTTGTGCCGATCTGAGAAGAAGTTTCCGCGATAGAGTACACAACCCAACATGAGCACCGTCCCCCAAAACGAAGAGAAGACCATCGATGAGTGTTCGTTCGAGCTGGTGTTGCGGTAGGGTTGACCCACATGCCGCGGCCTCAGGGTCAGGGCTCCCTCGGGGACGACTCGGGTGAAGGCCGGCAGACGATGCGGGTGCGTTCGCGAAGAAATCCCGATACGCACACAGAAAAGGAATCCGTTCCCGAACGAACCGCATCCTCACTTCCTCCCGACGGATTTCATTCAACCACTTTCTTTTTCTCCGCCAACGACAGACAACCGAAGAGAGCATTCGGATCGCCGCCTATCGGACACCAGCGGAACTACCGTCTGTAATCAAATTTTTGACACAGATAAACCTCTAGTCAAGAGGTCATTACTCAACAATGTAGTTTTAAACGGACGACTTTCTGTTCAAGAGTTTTATTGGGCATGACGCGTTTTATGAAGCACTAAAGGTCATGGTGACAATGCTGTGTCCGACGAGACTGCAGGGGGACAGGGGCGTAGCAAGAAATTTTTCATGGGGGGGTTACGACTACTGCAACTCACATATATGCATACATGTGTGTGATAAGGGAGTGAAGAATATACATTTTGTATGGCAAAAAATTCCTCACGGGGGAGGGGGGTTATGACCCCCTTAACCCCCCCTTGGCTACTCCCCTGGCAAGGGGTAAGAGGGCATTCTTCTAACGAATTTTGGGACTCTTCAAATGACCAGTCGAGATCCACCGACAAAAGAGTAACACGTTAAACAGCTTACCCCCCCCTTCACACACACACACGCAGAATGGAGAAAATGCGTTTCTGCCTGCGTCTATTTATTCCAATACATTCATTACCCTGTCAGCGGCAAAAGATGCAGTTGTGAGCGGACTTCGAAACAATTACAATCGAACGTAATCGACTACAAAAATACTCTCTTACAAACTCTACAAAAAGACTTTAATAAAATTACATTAGTATTCCAGAATATTTGGAATATATCATTTCATTAAGATCAAGATCAGTGCCTTTTTACAATTATAACAGTAACTGACCCTAATCGTTATCGTAATCCTCATTAACAATTGTAATCGATTACAAATATGGCTGAGTAATAATCGGATGTCTGGTTGTGAGAGCCGGCCTTAACACATATTTTAAAGGAAACTACCCTTAAAAAAATTAATTTTTTTAATGACTGAATTTCTTTTGGATGTGATATTAATAAAGGTGCAACGAATGTACTTAGTGGGGAGAAAAATGTTTTAAAAGTGTCGAAATGCGAATGGAATACTATTTAGAAATAAATCCCGTTTTACACTCACGGGCACTGGTTCTACAAGCTCAATAGTTCAATCATAGAGTGAAGACTAGGGGCCGTCTATAAATGTCATAACGGACGTATTTAAGGCGATTTAGGGGGTCTCCCCCCCTAGTCAACGCAAAAATGCCGAGTTTCGCCGAATAGCCGCCTGTAAACTCTATATTTTAATGGGTAATAAAAAATTACTATAAAGATCAAATTTTTTTAAATGTAACTGAATTTTTTTTTACAAGTTATTTATAGCAAAATTTACAGTCAATCAAATTTTACAATAAGAATGCCCCCCTCCCCCCATAGCTGAGCCCCTCCCAATCCCATGTGAAAGCTATAGCTATGTCCGCGGATGTCATACCCTTTTTTCTTAATATTTCTGACATACACACCGCCCCTTTGCTACAAAGTATCACCCTTCACCATTCTCCGCCTTTTTGTCACACGTCATCAGGGACTCATTTCCAGCAGGGAATTCGGGGCAAGCGCCCGGGCACCCAAATTATCCTTTAAGAAATTGCAATTTTTTATTAATTTAATTAATTAATTTAAAATACGAGACAGAGTTACTAATTTTTTGAAAAAGAATAGTAATAGCAATTGCTCTGTTGCGATTATTTTTAAACTTTATGTGTTTCACGACATTAAAGAGTATAAAATTTCTGTTAACTGAAAAACTTCCGCTGCTACCTTATTCTCGAAGCCAATCCCGAATGTCTTTAAAAAAGAAAATAATATAAATGAAAAATTAAATTAAATCAAAAACATTAAAATGGTTTTAACTTCCATTTAAAAAATCCTCTCAAATTCTGGTTATTTTAAAATAACTTCAGAGTTTGATTTACTGATTTTAAATGTTATTTCAACCAACATGTGTGATGTCACGCTTCCTGTGAATTCCTTCATTTCCCCCCCTCCCTTGTCACAAGCAGTCACAATATCATGACCCTCTCCCCCTCTACCTCTAAGCGTGACATCATTTGTGGACAGCACCCGTACTTGTGTACACGCGGTGTGCTGCGTGCACATGGTTCCGAAAGTCATCTCGCGATCGTGCCAACATCAAAAGTTCTCCGCACCTTCCAATGAAGATCTAAATTGCGGTGGAAATTCCAAGAAGAGCGCCAGTCAGTAGCGTAGCTACAGTGGGTGACACCCGGAGCGGATATAAGTGGTGTCACCCCCCATACGAGCATTTTTGCCCCCCCATACATGCGATATTTTTTAAATTTTTGCTCTAAAAGCCATCGGGTGTCACCCCTTTGAGGGTGACGCCCGGGGCGGACCGCCCCCCTCTTGCTACGCCACTGGCGCCAGTAACTCTAAAGAACGCAGTTGGTGACGCTAGCTGTCCTTTCCAGGCAAACCATCACAGAGGCACTGTGAAGGTTTGTTTCTCTCTAGAAAACAAGCATTTTTAAAATTTTCATTCGTACAGTGTACCTCTAACGGGAGAAAATTCTCGAATGCGCCTGCTCATCTCTAACATAATTACCACCAAGGGCCGATTTGCAGAGATGGGGTCCAAAAAGCTTCATTTGTAGGAAGGGGGGGGGTTATCTTATGAAATGTTTTTTTATGGCCTACAAAGCAACTGCCCTATCACACCCTACAAAGGAAGATGTTATAACAGCATAAAATCGATTATTGAATCAAGATGCAAAGTGAAACACGATAGTTATAATATTTATGTAGGCTGATAATATTTGAACTATATTATTATCTAATTTTCAATAGTTCGTGAGTCATTATTATTACTATTATTTTTCATAATATAAGTGTCTCTGTTACTTTAAATTAAAATCAAAATTTGTAAATTTTCAAACTCAGAGGGGGCCCCCTTTTTAGGTGGGGCCAAGGCGCTTGCCCCGAATGCCCTGCCGGAAATGAAATCAGTGCCTGGTCACTGCATGTCCGATCCTCTTTCCTGAAGTCGGTGAACTTTTTAAAACCGTTATATTGAAACGTTTTCAGTTACTTATAAAAAAGGGCTCGACACCCCCCCCCACCCTATTTTAACGGACACCACTGTTTGCGTTTGTGGATGGAAGCCGATTGATTGCATTAGGGTCCTAGGCCTATAGGGGGAATGCCCTCCGTGGGGGACCCCTGTCCGTAATGGACACCATACCTTTGTGGGAATTTTTTATTTGGCAACCAGCATTTTTCGCAGCAATGTGCCATACTGAAATCTGCAAGGCCATGGGCGCCCATAAGAGGGGGCAAGGTAGGGCACGTCCCCCCCCTAGAGTTTTAGGTTAATGTCTCATGAGTTAAACAAATGGCAAAACCAGAACTAAATTTGTTAAAAGTTTGAAATTTGCCCCCCTCCAGAAAAATTTTTTGAAGTTTCCCCCCCCTAGAAAAATTTCTATGGGCGCCCATGTGCAAGGCCACTAGAGTTTAAATCAGTCCCTCTAGTTGCGGTTTTGAGTACTAGACCTGATTTCAAACATGTCTAGTCCTTGGGTAGGTTTTTTTTTTTTTCCGGGGTCCCGATAGGTTCGAGGAACGGCTTTGGTTTTGGCGATTAGATTTCTATTTTAGTCATTTGAAAGGAACGATCCCCTAAAAACCAGAGGACCCAAAACTGCGGCCTAGTTGATTTTTGCGCCATCAGGCATTCTGTGTGGGTACTGATTGAAAAAAAAAAAAGAAATCTGTACAAGTCTTGGAAAGTAACAATAAACGCAGAAGGAAGCACGTATTTAAGGGAAGAGGCCCGCACCCACCCCAAATTTTGGAATTTTTGTACACAAAAGGATGATGAAGTCTTTTCACGAAAAATTCTGCCTCTGTCACCCTTTGGACACCCTCCGAAATTTTTTTTGGGACACGTCCCTGCGCAGATAATAAATTTCTGTTCGCATCGTCACGAAAGGGCGTGACTAAGTTAATTATTCTTAAAAGACTGTGCTGGATGTGGGAGAATTTCAAAATCAACAGTTCCCCCCCCCCTCCCCCTCTCCCTTCTCTCCGGGACCGGAGCGACCGCTCTTCTGAACCGGTGATTATTGAACGGTTCCGAGAGAACAAACCGCGAGAGCCGGATCATTTGACTGACTCAAGAATACGGATCGGGGAGGGGGGCAAAAAAGAATCGGAATGCACAGTGGCCACCGGCGAGACCGGTCGGACGAGAGTGAGGAGTCACGTGAACGAGGAAGCTCCGACTCTCCACTTTCGCCGAAGAGTTAGTTAAAAGAGAGGGGAGAGAAGGAAATGAGAAGAGGCACATACACACACACATATACACAATCCCGTTACTTTCTCTCTATCTCCCCTCGTGTTCGGAATGGACGATGCAGAAGGATGAGACTGGCTCTTTTTTTTTTAATTCATACCACACGGCTCAATGAAGTTAACTCTCCTCTCTTCACCACACCGACATCTGCGGGCACGACTGCTTCTTTCTGAAACGGGCGAAAAACGAACGCCCGATTGCAACGGGTACAAAACGAAAGAGGCTTCACGAATTCAGATTATTAAATTAGAATCAGTGGCGGCTCGTGGGATACAGCAAGTACAGCCAGGCTGCACTTGAAATTATCAGCACATACTTTAAAATAATTTATTCTACTAATTTTCCTAAATTCAGATTAGAATTGTGTAATTCCTACGGTAAATTAAAAAAATCTCCGGGAAAAAAAACAAACCAAAAAAAAAAAACGTATTGTGGCCGGATCGCTCATTCAGAAAAAAAAGCACTTTAATCTTCCCGCAATTCAATTGGGAAAATCTTTGGTTCAGCCCAGAGCGCTGAAAAGAAAATTGGCAGCACCGTTGCCATGACAACGACTACGTCAGCAGCCTCTCCGGCATAGGGAGTATGCAGCTGATACAGCCGATCAAAGATTTTCTAACGGCGCACAGTGGAGTATTCGTATCAAAATCCTGGCCAAAAGTCGAAAATTTTAAATTTGTTTAAAAACAGTAATATATATGTTTTTGGATAGCCTAGTAACTGATGCATCATGTAATGATGTTTTTCGACCATAATTCATATCCAAAAGATGCAACACTCGGTTTAAAAGCAAGTTTCTTCATTTACGGCAAGAGATTTCAGCGTTTTCTATTACTTCGTCTTGCATTTTTTACGGGCTCTTTAAATTAATTTACTGGTTTGATACTTTGTATAATTGTAGTAAAATATATGTATTTTAATTATATGTATCTATTAGCTTGAAAAAATAATATGACTTTATTTTAAAAAAATTGTAAACTTTTTTTTTCTAATTTTTTTTCAAAAATTCACATTTCAAAAAGCTTTTTGAAGGGGTGTCGCGGCTTGTCGCGCCCAATTTCAACTATAATCGTAATTATTACAGTATTGAGTGTCTATTCCAAGAAAAAAATGTTCCCCCAACATCCACCATTTTTATAAAAAAAATTATTTATATAGCGCCATTTTTATTTTTTCGATAATTTTTCGACGGGTGATCGCAAAAGCTATACAAACATACGCACTTGTATTTCTCATAAACTATAAGTTATGTGCAGGTGTTTGGATAAAGGTATATAAAATTCATTTTAGTCAAGATTTAACATCAGTATTTTAAATTCAGTATGTAATTTCTTATTTTTCTGATGTAAATTTGCTATAAGAAGAAAATTTCTACATATTTCAAAATTGCCCTTTCTTAGTCATGTAAATAGTCCCATCTATTTACAGCTTAGTTTTCCATTTATGTAGTAAATTGTGTCCAAAGCAAAAACTCCCCATTTTTGGTTCTCAAAGGTTGGCAACTGTGACTTCGGGTCATTGAAGTGTGAGTGTGTAAACAGAAAAGTGCTGGCTTGAAATAAATTACTTTCTCCTCGAGCTTGGAATGAGATTTTATGGGTTTGCAAAGGGGGGCATCTTTTAAGCAGTGCCCTTATATGATCTGCTCTAGATAAAGGCCAATGAAAAAGAGCAAGCCTTATAGCAGTGAGACCCTATAACTTCTTCTTCCAGAGGGGTCCGATGGTGCTCTATATATATATATCTATCTCTCTCTCTCTCTCTCTCTCTCTCAAAAAAAAAAAAAAAAAAAAAAGGGAAGAAGGAGAAGAAAAAGAAAGTGATTCTGAGTGAAGACGAATATCAGAGTTCAAAAGAATCGGAATGAAAAAGTTAATCTTCAGAAGTCATTAGAAAACTAAGATCCAAATAATAACTACATTTAGAAAAGTGGAAAATCTGAAAACTTTTATGATAAAAATTGATTTATAGATAAGTAGTATTATATTTATAAGTATTATTATAAGTAAAGTATTACATTTATATATTTTTATTGTGGTTAAGGCAGCGTTTCTCAACCTGTGGGGCGCGCCCCCCAAGGAGGCGCAGAGCGTTTCCAGGGGAGGCACGAGATAAACCAAAGAGCAAGTAATGATGCACGATTTTTAAAAATCGCCTAATTTATTCTCATTTTTACTCAAAAATATATCCATTTTCGCTTAAAATGGTTATTCAAACTTTACTGATAACATTATTTTGTAGAAAATTCGACTCAATGTACATTGTTAAAGATTAAAAAACTGAATGTATGCTGAACAATGTGAAGGGGGGGGTGCTATCGTAAGTTAGCCTTTATTGAGAGGGGGCGAAGTTAAAAGGTTGAGAACCGCTGGGTTAAGGCACGGCTATTTTCCTCACGGGAAGGTTGCCTTGGCGGAGGGCTTTTTAAGAGGCTCTAATGCGTATTCACGTGACATCTGGAGAAAATCGCCCAAAACTCCAGACCGTTAGATCGACAGCCGCGTGGTATTACATTTATAAGTGGTATTATACAAAAGCAGTACTTCCCAGTAAGGGACACTCCCCGGACAAGACATTTGTTAGAAACAAACTTCGAGTCGTTTAGCGATATATCGCCAAATTTGGCGACAACACGCTTTTTTATACAATTTAAGAAGTATATAATACTAAAAAGTAAGTCAAAAGTCAACAGTAATGATTTTAACGTTAAAACACATGAAAAATATTTTTGGCCAGGATTTTGACACAAATACTCCACTGTGCGGCGGCTGAACTTGAGAACTCGACTCACCGATTGGCTCGCACGAGAAGTGAGGGAGGGGGTAAGGAGAATATATGTTTAGAAAACTCTCGACTTTATTTGCTGAATTTATCAAAAAGGTAAGCCTGAATAGACGCTTATGAATGGACAATGACCTATCCAAGCAGTATTGTTTTTAAGTAAGCAAGAACTGGCATTGAGAGGACATGGCGAGCGAGAAAATTCTTTAAACATGGGAAATTTTAAAGAGCTTTTAAAATTATGGATATCTGAATTAAAACAACGCCTTTTTATGGGGACATCACTGACCGATTCGGATGTTTAAAAGAAAGGAGGATTGATTTGACTTATAGAAAATAAGTTTTCTTTTCTTTTTTTTTTTTTTTTCTTTTCTTCTCGAGTTATCGTTACAAAAGAAAATTCTAAGGAAACTTCGAATCAGACATGGATTCATGCAATTTTGAGGATAAGAGCGGCTGGTTGAAATTTATGTCCATTTTATGGAAGTAAAATAGGATCTCTTACATTTTTTATGCAATTTCTTTTTTTTTTCCCGGTGAGGGCTTTCGAATTCAGTAACAAAGATTTTCCAATCCTGTCCGGAGGAAAGGGGGGGGGCTCATATGCTTCCGGCTGCACTAACAGTTTTGACCACGGGCCGTCACTGATTAGAATTTAATGTTAACGATGGTATTATCTCGAGACCTAAACATGGATGCGGTAGGCGGGCGTGTCCAACATGTAGAGCCGATTTAAAGACACACAATCAGAAGGTGTGACGATCATGAAGACACTCGCTTTGTAATGGGCCTCATGACTGCTGGGGCAGAAGTTCTCTGCAGCGCGATGTCAACAGATATCTGCAATCGTCAAAAATTCAATGAGAAAGTGACTGGAAATGTCTTTTAGATACGCACATGCAGTGATGTAGCTTGCGTTGCCAGGCGTCCGAATAAAGCCGGACATCGTTAGGCCTTTTTGATTGCGTGTCCGGCCAAACTGAACGATGTCCGGCTTTTGTTAGTCTTTTGACTGGTAACTTTGGCTGATGAGTCATAAAGAACTGGAACTGATTTGGCATTCGATGTTATTTATATTTCATTAGATTTTAACAAGATTCATGGTAACAATCAAAAAAGCTTGATTTTACATACAATTTTTTTGTTGTACCTATTAATAAATACTGAGACAAAATCCTCAATATTGTAGGCTGTCCGGCCAAACTGGCTGGTCTGTCCGGCTATTTGGTTTGGCGACCTGGCAACCCTGGATGTAGCTGGGGGGAGGGGGAAGCAATGGCTCCCCTTAAGACTTTAATTCGCTTTTTGGCGCCTTCGCATACATCGCGAATTTTCGAGCCTGCGCCTTCGAAAATTCCTATCGCACATGAAACCTGACTGCGCCACTGCGCACTAGAGATGAGTTCGGGCTAATTTTTTGAAGCCCGAGCCCGAAGACTTTTAATCCGAGCCCGCCCGAGCCCGAGCAATATTATTAAAGTTGCAGCCCGAGCCCGAAATTTCAGCTAAAGACAAATAAAATTAACTACTTCATTAAGAGGATACAATAAATTTTGGAGCTTCACACACCTTCTAGTCCCCCGTGCCGCTATTTTTTGAAATAAGTACGTCTATTTATCCCATGAATCACTTTTTAAAATCTGTTTCAAGGAGTATGTTCAACAACGAAGAAATCTTTCACGAGCCCGAGCCCGAACGCAATCGTGAATTACAGAGCCCGAGCCCGAGTCGGGCCCGGGCTCGGGCTCGGGCTTTCGGGCTCGGGCTGAGCCCGTCTCATCTCTACTGCGCACATCTCATGACTTGCGAGACAAGACGCGACAGGGATTTAAGAGTGATCGCGCGAGACGAGACGGACATTTTAATCATTATTACGCGGGAACTTTGTGGAACAAAAAATTAGCTTTGCAATTATTTTGCGAGATGAGGCATGCCATCGCGTCTTCGTTCCAGAGGTCCAACCTATGTGGACCTTTTTGTTTCCACTGTAAAAAGAGGAGGGCTTTGAACTTTTAACATAAGTCTATAAATTGTTCAAATGCAAATAAAACATGTGAAATCGTGAAGTATGCGAATCTAAAGTTGTAAAACAAAATTTCGGAGGGAACCATGGCCATCTCACTGTGAGCCGCCCTTGGGAATCGTATAATGTATACTACCCCCCCCCTCAACATTTATATCAAATGCAAGAACACGTATAAGTACAGCATATTCAATGGATTTTAATTTTGATCATTTTGTCAGCCTCCCGGACCTCTTACCGAAAAGAAGAAAGGACTAAATATCAGTCCCGGAACTACCAAATAGAGAAGCTTGAGCCAATTTCTAGAAGCTACTGCCAACCACAGGCCTTCATTTCTTAGTTACAATAAAAATAAAATTCCAATATTTCTAAGACGGCTAAATAATTTATTTTCAGGAGAACTCAGTCTTATTCCCGTTACGCCAAATATTCATTTGTGTTTTTGCAGCTGCTGAGATTTCCAGAGATAGGCTTACCAGACGTCCGGGATTAGTAGCCCTTACCAGTGGCGTAGCCAAGGGGGGGGATAGGGGGGGGTCACAATACCCCCCCCCCCCAATGAGTAATTTATTGCTATTCAAAATGTATGTTTTTCACTCCCTTATCACACACACGCAGTGAGTGTGATAAGGGAGTGAAAAACATACATTGTGATATGTGAGTTGTGATATGTGAGTTGCAGTAATCTTAACACTCGCCCCCTCCATGGAAAATTTCTTGCTACGCCCCTGCCCGGGACAGTCCTGGGTTTTTAGTACTGTCCGGGATAACGTCTCGGATTTGAAAATGTCCGGGGTTACCGAAATTCGAGGTACAGGTTCGTCATCCCATTTTTAAATCCACGATGACGTCACTCAGTGCAGCGGTGTCCATGCGCCGAACAGACATTCCATGCCGCTGCACTACGCTTACTGACGTCCATCTCGTTACATTGAACTAAACTTTTACGAATATTTCAAATGAACGAATAGAGTACTTTTATGAAATAAAATCATTAGAACTCATTAGAACATTGAAATTTGACTTTAAGGCCAGCGTGCACTCACGTGCGCTTCAGTAGGCTAGGATGGGAACTCAATGTATTTTTCAGAATCTTTAAGACGGATAGGGGAGAAAAGTGCCCCCCCCCTCACTATGCAGTGGGCGTGTTTTCGTGGTTTCACGCGTTACCCTTTGTCGGCGAATCCCGACGGGTCATTAAAAGCCAATAAATTCTTCATCCCTGTACTGTATCCCCCTTTTACAATGCCTTGACCATTAAAAAAAAAATCCCGCTGCGTCCGGAAACGCACGTGAGTGGACCCTGGCCTTTATATA
Source organism: Cheiracanthium punctorium (assembly GCA_038373885.1). Classification (NCBI taxonomy): domain Eukaryota; kingdom Metazoa; phylum Arthropoda; class Arachnida; order Araneae; family Cheiracanthiidae; genus Cheiracanthium; species Cheiracanthium punctorium. The sequence continues at coordinate 377,013 of JAWZYV010000946.1, read as the reverse complement.
CTCCAGTTATCAGTGGCGGCTCGTGGGATACAGTAAGTACAGCCGGGCTGCACTTGAAATTATCAGCACATACTTTAAAATAATTTATTCTGCTAATTTTCCTAAATTCAGATTAGAATTGTGGAATTCCAACGGTAAATTAAAAAAATCTCCGAAAAAAAAAACCAAAAAAAAAAAAACAAAAAAAAAGGAATTGTGGCCGGATCGCTCATTCAGAAAAAAACACTTTAATCTTCCCGCAATTCAATTGGGAAAAACTTTGGTTCAGCCCAGAGCGCTGAAAAGAAAATTGGCAGCACCGTTGCCATGACAACGACTACGTAAGCAGCCTCTCCGGCATAGAGAGTATGCAGCTGATACAGCCCATGAAAGATTTTCTAACGGCGGCTGAACTTGAGAACTCGACTCACTGATTAGCTCGGACGAGAAGTGAGGGAGGGAGTAAGGAGAATATATGTTTGGAAAACTCTCGACTTTATATTGATGAATTTATCAAGAAGGTAAGCCTGAATAGACGCTTATGAATGGACAATGACCCATCCAAGCAGTATTGTTTTTAAGTAAGCAAGAACTGGCATTGAGAGGACATGGCGAGCGAGAAAATTCTTTAAACATGGGAAATTTTAAAGAGCTTTTAAAATGATGGATATCTGAATTAAAACAACGCCTTTTTATGGGGGCATCACTGACCGATTCGCATGTTTAAAAGAAAGGAGGATTGATTTGACTTATAGAAAATAAGTTTTCTTTTTTTTTTCTTTTCTTCTCAAGTTATCGTTATAAAAGAAAATTCTAAGGAAACTTCGAATCAGACACGGATGAATGCAATTTTGAGGATAAGAGCGGCTGGTTGAAATTTATGTCCATTTCATGGAAGTAAAATAGGATCTCTTACATTTTTTTTTTTTTTTTTTTTTTTTTGTAATTTCTTTATTTTCCCCTCGGTGAGGGCTTAATCCGCCAGCTTTCGAATTCAGTAACAAAGATTTTCCAATCTTGTCCGGAGAAAAGAGGGGGGGGGGCTCTCATATGCTTCCCGCTGCACTAACAGTTTTGACCACGGGCCGCCACTGCCAATTATATAGACGCCACAGATAGATTTTCACAGGCATTTAAAGGACAGAAAAGAACAAAAAAAAAAAAAAAAGCCAGAAAACCGCCAACTTGTCTCAAAATCCAGATGAGCGGTCAGGAGGAGAAGTGGTTCTCTTTCGAAATCAGCCAGTTACTTCCGTACGCACATTTTATTCCCGGTGATGTGGTAATCCCAACGATGAGGAGGAGGAGGGGCCTGGAAGAATCATAAAAAAACGCTGCCCCCTCGAGGAGGCCCCACGAAAAGTGTGTCACGATCTCCTCCCGTACAATATAACTGCCTATTGTGTCATCTTCGGCAATCGACTTCGCTTCTTTTCCCACTGCTCTCGCTCGGATCTTGCAACACACCAAAAACCCGATTTCACTTTTTTTTTTTTTTTTTTTTTTCGGGAAATCATCTAACAAGGAATATACACGATGTGGGAATGATAAAAGATATATATATAGTACTTTCATTATAATGCTTTTGAAATTAAAAAAAAATAACAATATAATAAAACATTCTGGGAATAATAAACAAAATTATAGCGAGGCAATACACAGTGTATACTGCATATTATACACACCCCATACTTGGCCAGCATCTACAAAAACCAGTAGATTTAATTTGTATTACAATCTTACAGTCATATAATTACTTATCTGTGCCAAAAAACACGCTTCCACATTTTTTCGCACATTGAATTTCTCTCTCTATTCAACATATAATTTTCTTGATATAAGTTGATGTGACACTCAGTTTTCTAAATGAGTTAGATTTTTATAGCAATTTATGTTGTAACAATTTGTGCTTGAAATTTCAACTTCACATAAGGGCATGATGTTAAAAATAGAATTTGTAAAAGAGCTCAAAAATAAAAGATTTTTTTAAATGCGAAATAGATAAAAGAACATTTATTATTAAAGAAACATTTATTATTTCATATTTTTGCAATTACTGTATGAGAAACTTCATACACCAAATGTACATATTTTTCAAATGATATCACTACATTATATTAAACGTTCAACTTTACCATTTCCATTAATAGTATAGGAATCTAATTTTCCATTTTTAATGAGAAAAGTAGCATTTAATTGCAAATTAAATAATACTTTGGTGTACAGTGAAAAAAAGAAAAATTATTTTTCAGTTTATACCTTCTAACACACTGTTTTTATGAGAGATATTGTTAACATGAAAAAATATGTATTTAAAAAAAAAAGCATCAGAATGACACAATTATTATAAAACTACAAGTCAAAGCCTACTGTGGAGGCAATCAGGGCCTGACTATAGCATGTTTGTGCCCAGGGCAATTTTCAAATTTTTTGCCCTTATAATATACCTGGTTCAATTTTTGTGCCCCTATATATCACTCTAAACTCATTTTTCTGGCCTATTTTTGGATGTGTGCCCAGAGCACGAGCCCTGAGTGCCCGTGCGATAATCAGGGCCTGGAGGCAATGGTCAAAAGAAAAATAATTGGACGAAAATAGGTCTACACTCATTATAGATAACCTTCGTCCACCTAAAATAAACTCGCACAAAATTTTTATTAAATACTCAAATCGAATTTCCTACTCTTCAGGAAACGTGCGGAAGCTTTTCACATTTGAACAATTCCGTTTTGTGTAAACAGACCCTCTTATATCAAAGCTTAATTGTGGCAGACGAAATTATTTGTGAAAAAAATAACTAATCTACAATCTTTAATGAATTACAATTCTCCCCTCAAAGCCAGATAACCGTGACGTCAATAAATGTAGTTGTCACTCGATACTGCTAATTTTGTCATGCAAATGATAAACTTTTTTTACTCTCAGAAATAAAAGAACTGAAAATAGCAAGAAGTCGCTTAAAAATGAGGGATCGAGTGGATTTTCAGAGAAGCACAGATTGTTTTCTATATTTTTATACATAATTATGAAAATTTTCAAGCGGATTGCACAAACGGTGTAGATGTTATTATGCTTTTTCTGCTTAAATTTGTAATCTTTTTGCAGTAATAGCAGTAAAAGTTTTATCTTCGAGCAGGTTGCCCGAAACTGTTACAAAGTGAATCAGTAAGTCAGGGATGAGTGCAACTACATAGTAGGGTAGTGGGCGTAACACTTTATAAATGAAATTTTAAATTTTCCAGGAGTGAAAATAAACCCCTTTGAAAAAAAAAAGTGAAAAACCTTGTTTTTTCACCAAAATTTCCAGTTCCATGTGGAAAATTTCCACCTCTATTCAAGATTAATAAGGAATTTGGAGAGGGGGGGGGTGTTAATAATACATCTCTGCAGGCCTGGACTGGGAGGGTGGGGCCCGCCTGTCTCAAGAGATGGGGGGCCCGGGTTATTGTGTAATGTGTAACCGATAAATATTAGGATATGTTAACTTTCGGGGTATGGGGGGGGGAGGAATTTTGTTATTATTAATTATGATTGATAATGAATGCATTCATAAAATATTGATCTATTAATTAATACGCGTTATTCATATTAATGAATCCCTTGCTCATTCGGGAACCCTCTCTCAAAAACTTTTGAGAACTACATTTAAAATAAAGTGTTTGCTCTGTGTCTAGGGTGCAATTGCAGCTACAAAAAATTTTGCAAGTGTCAAACTTCTTTCAAGTGCTATCAGTATAGCACTCTTTTTTTAATTTTCTTTCTTTTTTTTCTGTTTGGGAGCCCGCTGAGGGTTGGGGGCCCACCCATCTGCAGACAGTCGGACACACTGGCCAGTCCGGACCTGCATCTCTGGTAAAATACTTCTTCACAACTTATCGCTTCCTCTCCCTGAAATTTTTTCGCACTGAAAGAGAGAACTTAATTGAACATTCACGAAAACTATTCATTTGACTTTCCCTTATACAGGATTACTCTAAATATTTTTTTTTTCGTTGTATTAAATATGCTTGACTTGTGATAGAAAACGTAACTGAATGTCGTTATAAAACTTTGTCTAATTAGAAGTGTACAGCTAAAGTCAATCATAGAAGTAAAGTCAATATTCTGAAAAAGCCAGTAAAATCCATACGTAGCAGAAATCTGCCTCTGGCTACAAAAGTTGCAACTGTGAAAGTTTCAGGTAAAATTCTTATTCACAGAAGTGTATGAAAAAATTTCCTCGAAATGTGACTAATTTAGAAATGTCTGTTTAAGATTTTTTCTATTTTTTCATAGCTCCCAAAGGCTTTATAAAATCTTAAGGTTCATCAACACACTGTAACAAACTGTGTAATAAACTATAATAAATGATAAATAATAAATGGTATTTTCCTGAAACTTTCAGAAAAAAAATTTAAACGTGAAATTGCACTACAAAAATTTTCAGTGCCACAGTTTACAAAATATTCAATTTCAGAACTTCTCATGAAAGTTTCATTACTGATAGAGGTTATTGTTTATTTCAGTAGTATGTAGAACAGCTAGTAAAATGACACTACATAGTTCAAGTCACTGACATTATTAGTAGGGATGCCCCAGATATCCAGAAAATATCCGATATCTGATTTTTCTATATCCGAAACACAATTACTGGATATCAGACTTCTCTATCGGATATCCATCTATAAAAAGGTCTCTATTTTTTAAATAAAAATTACTCATTATTCTTAAAATTATTACCTACACAGAGTTAAAAACTGTTAAAAATACTCTAATGTGATTTCCTTTGGAATTTTAAGCCACTACCAATGAGAACAGCAGTTTTGGGTTGAAATGAATGCGAAAGCAGAACTTAGTACCTTTCAAGGTAATAAGTTTTCAGGTTGCAAAATAAGATATTAAGTTGTTTATAAGCATATGCCTTTATATTAATTATTTTTCTTTTAAGTTAAACAATTAAACAGGGCTATTTTTATTTTTGTTTAACTTGTATGTTAAAATTTGATACTTATTCGGGGTGTCAAACAAACTCCCTGGCATTATCTGTCATTCAGACAGATTAAGTTGTATAAGGCTATGGTTGTATAAATTGCATGGACTATGCATAATCTGAATTTCTCATTTCACACCTGTATAAAACTACAAGGAAAAATACTAAATTGGAAATATTTATAAGTGTGATTTCTTTTTACTTAAAAATCGCTCAAACTATTTTAACTTAAAATAAAACTTCAACTTAAAGTAATGCAGTATTAAATAATTAAAACAGAAAAAAAGGCACTGAAAAATGCTTGGTGAAAATTACTTTTGAACCATGGGTATATTAGGAAATATATTATTCTTAAATTAAAAAAAAAAAAATGCTCTTTGTAACAATACTCTAAAATTAGTTATATTAATACATGTGTAATGGTTAAGATTTTTTACTTCTGTAAATATTGGGAAAATATTCCGTTAGCGGAGGCAGACTTTTTTTTTTTTTTTTTTTTTCACCAAAGTCTAACCTTGGTGACTTTTTTTTCTGGACAAACATAACAAACATGTAGAAAAAAATAAACTCAAAACTAAAATACACTTATCCAGACACCTTATTAAACATTTTTACACATGTTTCAAATGCAATAAGAACATAAAACACTAGTTCGGGGCTACGCACATGTTAGAAAAAACAAATTCTTGAAAAGATGCAAAATACTAAAATATATTTCTGCAGATGATTATATAACCAGTGATGTCGCTAGACTTTGGAAGAGACGGGTCCTTGGGACCCAGGACTCCAAAATTTACGGGTCCTTTTTTCCAAAAAGTGGGTCCTTATCGATATAAAAGCATTTGGTTAATTTCACGACTGATGTTATCATGTCTCACCCATTTTGGTGTGCTGATGCGTATGAATATCTTATTGATAAATAACCTAAAACTTATATTTCAAAAAATAAATAAATAAAATGAATTATAATTAATCAAAAAAATTTTTTGGTGACATGCATGTCATTTACTTTGCCTTCACGGCAAAGCTTTCCTAATGACACCCTGAATCCCAATAATTAATAAATCCTAATAATAAAATCCCCTTTTGTATGTACAGTAAAAACCGGGAGAAAGGCTGCATCGGTAGAAATGTTTAAGAAAGTAAAATGTACTCGCAGAACAGCCGCAACATCTTAAATTATTAAAACTACAATAAAATACCGTTCAAGCGCCCCTCCATCTTATATTAATTTTAAAAAAATAATTACTATGTATTAATAAATTTATCACAAGGAAAATCGGAATATATTTGAGGAAGGAAAGGATCTACAACAGTAAATATGGAACACCCCCCCTTTTCTCCTCTAGATTGTTTAAAATATTTACCGCTTGTATAGCTTATAGATTTCATTTCTAAATAATAATTGTCAGATTTAATATAAAACAAATCATTGTTTACATTTACACAAGCCAGAGACGGCCCTAGGGGCGTGCGTGGCCCCCGGCGAAGCGCAAGAGCGGGGCCTCTATAAGCGCGGGGCCATAGGCGATCGCCTACATTCGCACCCCCCTTGGGCCGGCCCTGCAGAAGCGAATATTAAAAATAAATAATGAAAAAACTTTATTCAATTCCAATAGTCCACCATCTCTAACGGAACAACCTCTAACATGAAAACGGAAGTGTGAGAAAGGGAGTGGGGGGAGGGAGAAAGGAGAAGAACGTCAAAACAATCTCTTTTTCTCTTCAGCTTAACCACGTGTGCGCACAGTACGATATATATCCCAGGTAAAAGCAGAGTATAGGGGAAAACTCGCAACGCATCATGGGAAAGCGAACACTCCTATGCCTCCTTTCGACTAGGGATCTTTCTACCCTGCATTTTACCCCCCATGTAGGGGAAGCGTTACTCCGCATTTGTGTGCATGTAAACGGGCCCACAAAGCCGTTCACGATGTCAATCTCCCCGAGTAAAACACGAGCAGTTTGTGTTTTACTAGAGATTTACCCAAAATTGGCAGTCTGAAAGCACCCTCACTCACCTTTTTTTTTTTTTCAAAATTTTGCATGATGGAAATTACGCGTCCCGGGGGACGCGTTGTAACTTTTCTTTTGCGTCCCATCATCGATTTTTTGCGTATTTGACACGTTATAGCACATAAGCGGCATCATTGATAACAAAATTTCCCTTAAAATGTTAAAAACAATGTTTAAAAATAATAGAAAAACAGAATAAACAGACTAGCTCCCACCCCCCCACGAGATTCTTACAACTTGAATGCCTTCAAAACATACAAAATGTATACTAGTAAAATGAGAATAAAATCAAAACTCACCACAAACTCAAAAATCCTTATCCATTGATTCACATAAAATCTAAGAATCGTACAGGAATTTTGTAAATTGGTAGCAAACCCATATATCGAATAAAATTATCCATCTTTCTTAAAACCTTAAAAATTTCCATTTGTTCTTCCCAATTCGCAAAAAATAACACAACATACTAAAACCTTTATATAACCAGAGCTGCCAAGTCTCCGGCTTTTTTTGGGAGATTTCCCACCACTAATTTTTGCTTACAAATTTATGCTTAAAATAAGTCCAAATATTTAATGTTAAATAAGACTGTCTAAAAATTGTGGTGGGAAACCCAAAACCCCTTTCTCGCTACGCCACTGTTTTTGAGGTTATGTTCAATATCTAGTCAAGTTTGACTATGATGGACAGGGTTGGCAAGTTTCTTCCAAAGTGGAAAAAAAACCAGCCGGAAGAAATAGGTTTCTTCCAAGTGAGAAATGAAAGAAACTTATCCTTTAAGAATTCATTATAAATTGCAACTTAGGAAGATACAATAAATACTCAAAAAATTCTTATAGAAAACCTCAGGAAAATGCAATTTGATATATAAACCTTTCATTAAATACAAAAATCGATTAAATACCATAAATACAAAACATCGTCATGGTAAATGAATATGAATAGTTATCATCTCATCATCTTGTCGAGAGTGAGGGCAGTTAAAGTAGGATTCAACCCTTAAACATTACTCAAGTATCAGTTTGCAACTGCTGTATATAAAATACTATCTGAAGTGCCGTTCTTCGCACGGAATGAATATTGTTAAACCAACTAATACAAATGAAAAATACATAAATTATACTAAACATATTCTGGTTATAGATTTAATTGCCTGCAAAAACTGTTTTACAATATACGTTAGGCATATTCTAACTATACTTTATTTTTTTAAATACTGTTTGGAATGTGCATCATATCTGTATGATGCACATTACAAACCATGTGCCGTATTTGTTTTCCTTGTTCCATGAAATGCTTCTTCAAAATTGAATCTACATTAATATTATCAACTAAAACTTTTTTGATATCCTCACCAGGAATATTCTTATGATACTCCATTTTTATTTACACGAATGTAGACACCATTACACCAATTAAATAAACAGTATGGTTATGAAATTTTTCGACAAGTATGGACGATATCGCCAATCTGGGTCCAGTTTTGGGGACTTTTTTTTATGCTAAACTTGACAATAAATCACCAAAAACGACAAACCTTGGCTAGTCTCCCATTTAATCTAGCAACCCTTGAAATGTGATTCACCCTTTCACCAAGTAGACAAAAATCTTGTCTGAAAGTAACAGCACTCAAGAGCTAAAAAAATATGTGAAAAACACCTTTTATTGTAAACTACCCCCTATTGAGATCGATTTTTAAAAAACCTTGAAAAAGATATTTATGAATTTGTATCTGATACTTTTTAATGCAAGATTTTTATGGCTATCTTCATTTCCCTTTGATATAAGAAGAGACGAAAATAACGTTTTGACCTCTAAACAAATTATGAAACACCCTGAAAATGGTTTTTAGGTATTTTGGTTAGTTACATTTCAAAGTAAGAATCTTATGATTATTTTTTTTCCTCTGAGATATGGAAGAAATGTGAAAAGAACGTTTTAGACCCTAACCCCCAATTGGGTGCAAATTCTAAACAACCCTGAATGCGAATAATAGGCATTGCTGTTAGTTACATTTTAAAGCAGGAATATTGCAGCTATCTTTTTTTCCCTCTGAGATATGAAGGGAAATGTGAAAAGAACGTTAAAGAACATTTTGGGCCTCTTACTCCCATTGAGGGGGGAATTCTAAAAAATCCTGAAAACAATTTTTAGGTATTGCTGTCAGTTACATTTCTAAGCAGGAGTTTTACACCTATCTCTTTTTCCCTCTGAGATATGAAGGCAAATGTGGAAAGAGCGTTTTGGGCCCCTAACCTCCGTTGAGGTGCAAATTCTAAAAAACATTGAAAATGATTGTTGGATATTGCTGTTAGTTACATTCAAAGCAAGAATTTTACAGCTACCTCTTTTTTCTTTTGAGATATGACAGAAATGTGAAAAGAACGTTAAAGAATGTTTTGAGCCCCTTAACCCTGTTTGGGTGTGAATTATAAAAAATCCCAAAAAAGATTTTTAGGTATTGCTGTTAGTTACATTTTTAAGCAGGAATTTTATGCTTATATCTGTATCCCTTGGTCATATGAAGGAAAAGGTGAAAAGAATGTTTTGGGCCCCTTACCCACATTGGGGTGCAAATTTCTCAAATAAACTGAAAACGATTTTTAGGTATTGCTGTTAGTTACATTTTAAAGCAGAAATTTTATGACTGTCTATTCCCCCCCCCCCCCCCCCCCCGAGATATGAAAGAAATGTGAAAAGAACATTTAGGCCCCTTACCCTTGTTTGTGTCCAAATTCTTAAAAAAAACCAAAAATGATTTTTAGGTATTTATGTTAATTACATTTTAAAGCAAGAATGTTACGGCTATCTCTTTGTTCTTCTAGGATATGACGGAAATGTGAAAAGAATGTTAAAGAAGGTTTTGGGCCCCTTACCCCCATTTGGGTGACAATTATAGAAAAGCCTGTAAAAGATATTTAGCTATTGCTGTTAGTTACATTTTAAAAGCAGAAATTTTATGACTATTTTTTCCCTCTGAGACATGAAAGAGACGTGAAAAGAACGTATAGGCCCCTTACCCCCGTTTGGGTTCGAATTCTAAAAATCCCCAAAAAATGACTTTCAGGTATTCATGTTAGTTACATTTTAAAGGCTATCTCTTTTTCCCTCTGAGATAAAGATAAATGTGAAAAGAACATATTGGGCCTGTTATCCCTGTTTGGATGTGAATTTTGAAAAACCCTGAAATTGATTTTTAGTTATTTCTATTAGTCATATTTTAAAGCAAGAATTTTATCGCTATCTCTTTTCCCCCCTGAGATACGAAGGGAAACATGAAAAGAACATTTTGGGCCGCCAACCCCGCCTGGGTTTCTTAGACAACGCCGTGGGCACAAAAGCTATAAGCTCCTAAAATTTCATGTCTGTATCTTCGGTAGATTTGGCTGTGCGATGATCGTCAATCAGTCAGTCAGGATATCTTCCTTTATATATAAAGATTTAATTTTCCAAACTCTTGAAAGCTTCATTATTACACTGTTCATAAAATTTAGCTTTCAGGTGATTGTAGTGAAAGATCAATAACAATATTGCATTATTATATAATCAGTAATAATTCAATTCTTAAGAAATTATTCCTATTCCACCACCAATATCTTTTCAGGGATTAGTTCATATTACCACCACCAGGTAGCGTGACGATAGTACCTCCAATAGCCTCCAAGTATATTAGGCAAGTTGGAGTGTATAGGCTGATTATTTTACCAACTATGCGAAAAATTCCAGAGCTGGGGCTCGAACCCAGGACTACCGCTTAACGTGCGGGTGCTCTACCACTGAGCTACTCTGGGACGATTCCCAGATGAAATTTCTCGCTTTTGAACCGTTGGCATTTATCATCTTCCTCTGCAAACCACAGATTGAACAGATGAAACAATTAATTCGCGACAACTCCATTACGCCGCGGAAGTTTTTATACATTTTCAGAAAGTGAATATATCAACCTTTCAAGTATATTAGGCAAGTTGGAGTGTATAGGCTGATTATTTTACCAACTATGCGAAAAATTCCAGAGCTGGGGCTCGAACCCAGGACTACCGCTTAACGTGCGGGTGCTCTACCACTGAGCTACTCTGGGACGATTCCCAGATGAAGCACGTTAAGCGGTAACCCGCACGTTAAGCGGTAGTCCTGGGTTCGAGCCCCAGCTCTGGAACTTTTCGCATAGTTGGTAAAATAATCAGCCTATACACTCCAACTTGCCTAATATACTTGAAAGGTTGATATATTCACTTTCTGAAAATGTATAAAAACTTCCGCGGCGTAATGGAGTTGTCGCGAATTAATTGTTTCATCTGTTCAATCTGTGGTTTGCAGAGGAAGATGATAAATGCCAACGGTTCAAAAGCGAGAAATTTCATCTGGGAATCGTCCCAGAGTAGCTCAGTGGTAGAGCACCCGCACGTTAAGCGGTAGTCCTGGGTTCGAGCCCCAGCTCTGGAATTTTTCGCATAGTTGGTAAAATAATCAGCCTATACACTCCAACTTGCCTAATATACTTGAAAGGTTGATATATTCACTTTCTGAAAATGTATAAAGCCTCCAAGTATTTGTGGAATTAGGAACAAGCGATCTTTCTCCCTGACCATGCGGCAAGTTGCACATCCTTTATATTAGTCCGTGGAACACATGAATCTGTGCAGTTTGTTGCCACTCAAATGACATAGTAAAATGTCATGTCAAAATTCTATTGGATAACATGACCTACAATAAAAATAATCAGACCTAACAATCAACTTAAGCACTGGTGTAACTGAATGAGCTTCGGGACAGGATGGGCTAAATTAGATTTTCTACTCCAAGTATAGATGAGAACTGAAACCTCCTAGAAATATCCAAAAAGTCTACTAGGTTATGCCAATGCAAGTAACAATACAAATAACTGTTCATTTATTTTATATCCGTGATTGCACTGACGCTCTATAATACAGGGATGAGATTGGCAAAAAAGAAAATAAACTGAAATCATATGAGGCAAAATATTTGCAAATGTGATATTTGTATATAATATATGTGAAAGAAGTTTTAAGAAAAACATCAGAACATGCTACAAGATAAAAAATATTGCACAGTTAATTAATAAATACTATCCTATACCTGGGAGTCACTTTTTTTTAGCCCCTGTACCTTATTTTATTTATGTATACACACTACACACCCTACCCATAGTCAGATAATGTAGATGCATGCGCACATGCCGTGAGTGGATACACTCAAAGGTCTTGCAGATAGTTTTCCGGTAATTCCAAATTTCTTTTTTTATTTTATAAAAAAAGATGGTGAGTTACCTAAAAGAAATATTTTTTTAGTCACTATAGCCAAGTGCGTTGCTCAGACGTGTGCGCGTATGCATATACATGTGCTCATACACGCACTACGTATTCAGTTATCGCGAGCTATTATAAACTTGCAGATAGTTTTGGATTATGTGCGCAGGCAGTTTTTCTTTTATCTGACTATGACCCTACTATGCATCCATATTCCCTACCATACATCCTATTTTTTACAATATACAAGCAAAGTGTGCCCATTCTTCATACAGGAGAAAGTTGCATCTTTCTAACATACATAACTTGGAATTAGTCCGATTGGAACATAATTTTTTAAAAATAAATTTATTTCACACATAATGTAAAATTTGCATTACAATACCTGAACCCAAATATTAAAAAGGGTAAGCTTCACTTCACTTTGTAGAACTATTGAAATTTTGAAATTCCATTTATAAATATTATATTCAGAATTTTATAATTCTCATTGAGTTGCATTCTGATGCTTTTTATAATTATTATTAGTAGTATATGTTCAGTATCTCTCTTGAATAAGTTGGAAAGTATAACTTATTTTCAATCGACACCAAAGTATTGTTTTATCAGCAGTATATCAATAATATTAATCAATGGAAACCATTAAGTTAAACATTTAAATATGATATAGTATCATTTGAGAAATATGAGCATCTGGTATGTATGCAGTTTTCAGATGGCATTCCCTAAAAGATTAAATATTATAATTTTACACATCCGCCCTAAAACATGCATTTCAAAATACATACTCTTTTCAGGCTCCTTTACTCTACCTTTCTACTGAACATAGATCCTTAAACCTGTCTAACTGTGTTATTTTACTATATAGACACTCACACACACATAGCAAAACTTTGGTAGGAAAAAATTGCTTTTATATTGAAAATAATAAAATCAGTTATTAAAAATTTTTTAAAGAAAAAATATTATTATAAAACTTTGAAATAATGGAAGATTTTGAAATCTGACATTTTTTAAATAATGAAAGAAAAAAAAACCACGTATAATTCTACTTAAAATTAGCAACATTTATATAGTCGAGTGAATTATTATCGATGCATGATTGATAGAATGTATCACACCATGAAAACTTGCTTTCAGGTTGCGATATTGATTTTACGGTTAATTTTTCATTTAATAGAAGTTATTCTTCTGTTCCTTTTTTATATTTTTACCTGCGTATTCTTTTATTATATCTATTTTTATTATATATAATTATATTGATAAGATAAAATTGTAGTGGTAATAATAAGAACTAATTGGCAAAAGTAATAGAAAATAGCAAATTGATTTATTTATTTTTATTTTTTTTAAGTGCCCTACAGAAAAGTTCCAGTTTTTTTTTTAATTAATGGAAAATTAGCTTTTAATAATTATTTAAGATCCCTGAAGTTCACTTTTTTTCGTAACCACTTCAATAATTAAGATTCTAAGTTATTGATAATTTTATAATCAACAAAATGAGTAGTATAAAATGTCTTAAATTTATCAACTTTTATAGTGTAAAACAATTTAAACTTCATTTTAAATGGTAACACACACAATTCTAAAAGCTCAATTTTGAACTTATGTTAACTTACTCATACCAGAAAAAAAAAAATATATATATATATATACACATACCCAAAATGAATGATTAAATAAGATATCACTAGGTTTCTTTGTTATAATTTTTAACAAGAAAAACCTATTGGCAATTCTGAGATAGAAAGGCTAAATTTCTAATAAGAAAAGCTATATATATGTACACATGTATTCATGTTAAGTGAAACAAGATTGCATAGATTTTTAAAATGCTTATTACTTCATACTTTCTTGTAAAATATTATTACGAGAAAAGGTAAGCAAACCAGTTTTTTTTTTTTTTTTTTCCCCTGCCACTTGAAAATATCAGGAAAAGTTACATTTAAAATTTCCGCCAAATTAATAAACAATTGTTTATAATATTTTCATTTCAAATCATTTATTATCAAAAATTATTAAAATTTGATTAAAAGAAATTTTCAACTATAAATTAAATTATGTAAAAAATGTTTCATAGTTTTCAGAATGCCTCCTCACTAGATCCACAATACATTATAAGAAAGGATAAACCTTTATCAATTATTAAACTTTCAAAAAAAAACAATTCGATAAAATGCAATATTTTGATTTTGTAAAATGAATCATAGTTTCCATAATTTTGCTACACAATTCCATGTTTTAAAATATTTTTTTATGTTCCTTGAAAGGCACTGATTTTTCTTTTATCAGTGTAAAGCAGTGCCAGCTCCTGATTTATTTCAGTAACGCACCCCTGCCGCCCCCCCCCCCAACACACACAAAAAATAAAATAAAACATAGTGCGCATTCAAAGAAGGAAAATATATGTGCGAACAGCACCCTACTTTTAATTAACCAGCGTAAGTATTTAAAATTCTTTGAATTGAAAATGATTACAATAGTTGTAACAACTTTTGCTGGTCTTATAGCCTAATTATGTTAATATAAGAAAAGTTTGCTCTACTATTAATTGAAAAGCCATTTTCTCCCAATATGCTTAATTATACTTTAGGCATTTATATTCCCCTGATAATTCATAATTTTTAAAGGCCTCTTTTTAAAAAATATATATTATTAAAATAAACTCGCCAAATTTTGTAAGATAAAATAATCGGTAAAAATATGACTACAATAAATGAAGACTATGAAATCTTAGCAACTAAGAAAAATTTTCAATCAAATAGGCGAGATTTCCTCATTTAATATTGAAGAACACCAGTAAGGGCTGTTTCCTAAGACTATCCCAAGTAAGCCACTCAGAAGCCAAGTCAATATGGCTTGACTACTAAATAGCAAAATATGCAAATTTGATCCACAGAAAAAGATTCAAAATTTTTTTGTACCAATGAAGTAGCCTCTGTATACTTTTAGACAGGGAAAAAAAACTGGCATCCATTTAAATGATTTTTTTAGCAAGATATTTAAACATCATAAAGTGCATATGCATGTTTCCAACGAAGGTAAATTATTATAGGAACTGTTGTGTAATGATAAAAACTCAAATAACAAGGGGACCAGAGAATGGCAGATCCAGATTTGTCTTTTTAAGGTGTTAAATTTTGAAAAAAGCTTCAATTTCACGCAAACAAAATGCACAATAAAGCAAAATTTTAGTCTAAGCCAATGTAAATTTTTTTGGGAAGGGGGGCTAAATTATGAAAAGAAAAAGATCTTCCTAAAGTGTATCATAAAACAGAATGCTTAAGTTTATCGAATAACACACAACTCAAAATAAATGTGAGAAATTATTATTTTATATCCGATTCACTTCTTATGAAGAATAAGGTTTTATGTATGAAATCAATTTAGGAAATATGGCTTACACTTTTTGAGAGGATGTAGATCACACCGACACAAATGTGTAGGTCAGAGCTTAAATGGATAGGGGGTAACGCTGACTGCCCAATAATAAAATGGTCGCAATACCTTTGGGCACTTGTAGTGGACAATGCCAAATCAGCAAGTGCCTGCCCGTTGAAAAAAAAAATTGAACTTGTGTTCCAGTTTACACCCCCCCCCCCATGAAAAACTTTCCTGACTGCCAATGACAGGAATTAACAGTGATGTCATAATAAACCAGCTGATATAAGCAAGGGCATTGTACGGAATGAAATAATGAAAATAAAAAAACCCTCTGCTAGAGTGTAGCTAACTGGGGGAAAAAAATGGTATTTTTTAATATAAAAACAGTTTATGAATACTTTCATAGTTACGACAGTTACCAAGTTTTTGAAAGGTGGTTTTAGTCATTACATCAAAAACACTAAAGTAAAAGACCTGACTTTAATGCTATTTCTTAACTATCAATTTTTAAACTAAATTTAAAAATTCCTCAGGCTATTTGAAATTATACAATAGTATTTTAATTACTTTATTCAAAGTATATTTTTAATTAATATTTTTTTCAAAAGGAATAACTTAAAAGGCTTTGAAATTATTAAAATTTTCACACTCATAAAACTTACAAAAATGAGCCTGGCTGAGTGAAATGTAGTAAACTTGAGCTTTCGAAAATTAGAATTCTGTGTGAACTCCCATGTGTAATTTTTGTAGATTTTGAATTTAAGTGTATATTCATGATCTTAAATTTAAAAGTGAAATAGTATTTTTTTAATCGTATTTTCTAATAATATTTGCTGTTTGAATATTTCCACATTATTTAATTATGAAATAGAACTTTTTGTACCAATTCAAAGATATATTTAATCAAAAACTCACTAATAATTGATCCTTCAACGTTAATCCTTTAATTGAACAGCTGTTTAAAATATAAAACAATTTAATTTTTGACGTGCGTTAGCACACCTCATTACTATTTACCTATATTTTTATTGGAAATAACAATGAACTTAATTGATTTTCGACGTACACGACCAAAACAAATTAATGCATAATTAACAGTAGTACGTAAAAAATCTAAACCTTATGTGCATAAAAATAAATACATGAGACGTCCCATTTGGGTAAAGATGATAGTAATTATAATAGATCAACGATAGCTTTTAAAATACTCTGCAACGGTACATAAGCAAGTTTCCTTACACTTCCGCATGACTCCATAGCTATCATTCAACTAAACACAAAAATAAGTAAAACGGGGTAGAAAGAGAAAAAAAAAAGTGAAAATGCATTTCTGAAATATTTTTAAATGACCCGTTTAATACACATTAGTGGAGTCATTCCGGAAGATTTCAGGCCGGCGTCAAGCCATGTGTGCATTATTCCCTTCCCAAATAAAAGCGGCGCCGGCGTATTTTTAAAAACGGCTCTCTGCGTAAAGGTCGGAGGAATTAAAACTCATTTCGCATATCTACGAGAGTGCAAACGAAAAAAGAAAGTAGAGGTAGCACACACCAGCAGCAGCAGCAAGCATAAGAGAGAATCGGTACCGACCTGTGATGTCGATGGGCTCCTCTTGCGTCACCGTAGAATCACTGCTCATTTCGGCTGTTCCGCTGTTCAGCCCATCTACCACCAGCATACCTTCCCAAGGAACGCGCCGAGTTTCTCTCTCGGGTGTCACAACAATCCGCGAACAATCATGGTCGGGGACGAGATGTAATCACCACAGCACCTCTTGTTAATTAGAAATGCACACACAATCAACACACAAATAAAAAAAAAACAGCCGCTTTTTCCCAAATCGGCACAACCTTCGTTTTCTCTCTCTCTCGTGTCTTGTCCCGTGGCGGAATATCAAGGGCAAGGCTTTTTCCGCTAATGTTTTTCTGGTTCTGGCTCTACTCGCCCGACGGGCACACAGCCACACAACTTCACTTTCGGACGCAGTGAGCAGGCGCGGAAAGTGGGTTACGTTTACGAAGCGGCGACGCACAACGGACGCACAAACCGACGGGATAAAAGTGGGTCACTGGTGTGTTTTATAATACAACAGCGAAGCAAGGGTGTTTTTCGCTGCGCGGCGCGGCGCGAAATGGAAAGTGAAGCGAGAGAGGCGCTGGCTGTTGCGATTTCTTCCTGGCGTCGTTTTTTTTTTTTTTTACCGGATGGAAGCGGATAAAAATCATGGGTATAAATGAAGGACAAGGAGGATCCGGATAGAGGGAAAGCAGATTCCTAGGGTGGTGCTTTTCTCTTCTCCCCCTCTTTTTTTTTTTAACCCTTGCTCGAGCCGAGTCGAGTTCTCAATAAACAGAGGTAGTCACGTGACAACGCTAGCAATCGGTTGCCAGTTTCAACAGATGATGTGTTAAAAAGAATTATGTTTTTTAGGGCTTTTTTTCCCTCACTGTCTAGGACGCATTGGCGTAACATAGGAAGTACATTCTCGTCACCCCCGTCGTTAAAAATTTATGGGCCCTCTCAGTCAACAAAAAGGCATTTGATAGTTTTGTATTGTGTTTCTAAAGCTGATATCGATCGTGGAATGTTTGTCGGAGGTCTTTTCAAGGGGGACGGAACAAATGATGCAGTCGTGGGGAGTTGAAATTAGCCGTTCCTTCACTTTTTGTTTTAAAGGAGGACGCTCAAATTTCTGCTTAATGAATTAAAATTTTGCATCTACTTATATAATACGCGTACGTATGCGGTACCAAACTTGGCGAGATTTCTTTGATGGGAACGGCGACAACTAGATGTAAACGTTGGCGTAATAACAATAACTTACGTGCAAAAATCCAAATGACGGCAAATGGAGCAAGCATATTCGTTGCTTTTATTTACGTATGCCACGCAGTAGCTAAATTACAAAATAACAATAATGAACACGTGAAAATGTAAGATCTTTCGAATCTTCTCACAGCTTTAAAATATCTAATTTACAATACTTGGCACATGTATCGCTCATCTAAAAACTTTATTATGCAGTGGGCTAAAGCTCATTTTGGCCATTTCCTCTTTCTTTCGTGTACTCTTGTAACTAGGGATACTTATAAAATAATGCAACCATACTAAAAAAGCAAAAACATCAGGTTTCTAACTTTAGCACAACATTGGTGTTATTCAAAGAGAAAAACACCTATAAGCGGAACCAATGAATCGAAGGCACCACACTCAATACTAATTTGAAAAAGCCTACAGTTGCTGAAATTCAGAAGTATTTATGTGGGAATTTGAATTTGTACATATTCCACAGCGTACCACCCAATACAGTCTTTCTATAATCATTTTATAAATGGAAATGTCACCAATTATGTCATTTTGTACATTTTGCAATGTCAGTACATGGCAAGACCAACACTGACTTTTATGATGACATCCAAAATTTGTAGTAACCTCAATAAATTTAATGACAAATACCGTTAAAACAAAGAAACTTGATTTTCGTTAAAATAAGTCCAACGATTTATTTGGGCAACACTACACTAATCATAAAAAACAGTAGGGTATAGGGCGGCTACTTACTACAATTCTGTGTCGAAAGACCATCTTGGACCGTCTAATCCTTTTGTACATTTTTAAAAAGTCTGGATTCCACTCGACTTTCGGAACACTTAATATTTACCAAGCGTTTAAATTAAATTTCACTCAATTCAATTGCATGTAGAGTTCAGGCACTGGTGCACTTAAAATGATTTGAGTGTATAGGCCGCAATGTTTAAAAATACTTCTTTGTAGCTCTGTAAAAAACTGTTGGGCGTACACTCGCAAAAACAATGCAATAAGACAGTGACTTATAATTTGCAGACATAATTTGATGTCAATCGAATGCACCATTTAGACACTAGCTCACTTTAAATGATTTGGCCGTAATCTATAAGAAATACTTTTCGCAAGCCTGTGAACAAACTATCAGCTTTACACACACCAAAATCTATGCAGGTCTTGAGACCGTCACCTATAATATAAATACCCAATTTGAGCCCAATCGAATGCACCCTATAGGCACTAGAAGAATTTCCGTCCATAAGCTATAATGTAAAAGAACACTCATTTGTTGATTTGTCCTAAAACCATAAGTCCTATACACAGCAAAATCTACACATGCTGTGTGACGGCAACCTATAATATACATAAACAATTTGAACTTCTTCGAATGCACCCTATTTAGACACTAGCTCATTTTTAATGATTTGCGTCCATAGGCACTAATCATGTAATAAGAATTATTTTTTGCAATCCCGAGAGCAAACTATCCACTCTACACACGTCAAAATCTATGCAGATCATGTGACCTTTTATATACATGCCCAATTTGTGCTCCATCGAAAGCACTGTTTAGACGCTAGCGTACTTTCAAGAATTTTCGTCCATTGGCCATAATGCAAAAGCTTGTTCTGCTATTTCCTCCGAAACCGTGGGAATTTGAGTTTCGAAGAAGGTGTCCACGAATTCCGAAAATTCCGGGGAAGCCGGTAAGCTGACTTAAATTTCGAAATTCTAATTACTTTCGACAGATGTTAATAAAAAACTGAAACAATAAGCACAATGGTTGCCAGGCTTGGCAATTTTCGCCAGCATAAAATCATTCATACCTTTGCAACAAAGAATTCCTTAGTAGAATTAAGAAACGTGAGGTAGAAATACATCATTTTACGCCAAATTAAAAAGTTAAGTGTAATAAGTAAGTCAAAATGTGTTACACAAAATTTACAATTTTCAAATAGTAAGTTCTCTTAGATAACAGGAGTTTAAAATTGACGCCAATTCGTTTTTCTAATACTTTTTCTGATAGTAATTGTAACTGATTTAAAAAGCGCCATTTTGGCATCAGGTGCGATCTGGAAAAAAAAAAAAAATATCTCAAGCAGGGTGAATCTAAATACTGCGTGTGTTCCAAAATTTTAGCACCCAGTAATTTGAAAATGAAAATTAATTCAAATGCATATTATAGGGATGCCGGTTAGGTTCAGCTGAGTATTTGCCACCAGAAGAAATATTTGGCTGCGTTAATTATGCCATTATAAAAAGTACAGCCTGGATTTGCCCGTGCGACGAGATGATATATTTCGCGGCGCTAAATAAGCCAATCTGCAAAGGATTATGCGAGAATCCCAGCAAACACACAGGTTCTCTGAACGTCTATTAACGTTCAGAAAACGTCTTCTGAACGTTAATAGACGTTCAGAGAACCTGTGTGTGTTTGCTGGGATGTAGGGATAAGTGTTTCCACGGCAACTTTACATGAACAATGATTATCTGTTATGGGCATGTGTAAATCGCCAAATAATGAAAAGTCGCCATTAGTAGCAAGCTATTCTAGCTGTTCGTTAGTTTATATCAAAGAAAACATATGAAGCACTGGTTTCTTAAGAGATAATTATTAACTATACGTATACATAAGTCGCAAATTATGAAAAATCGCCATGGATGGCCAATACGCAAAGTGTTCATAGGTGTTATGCAATTAAAAAATGTGTGTAGTTGATCCAAGGAGTATGCAAGAACCAAGGAATGTGTAGCTCGGTAACATTCTATCAGATCCAATGTTTGGGGGTTTTGTCGAATATGCCTTATTAGGGGCTGAATGCCTCGTACGAGTAGCCAGTCTAGGGCTTTGGCCCCTATTCCTGTAAAAAAAAAACTATCAGTCCTATACAGACCCAAAATCAATACCAGTGTTGCAAAGGTGGTCTGTAACACGCATATACCCAATTTGAGCTCAATCGAATGCCCCGTTTAAATGCTAGCGCACTTTCAAGGATTTCCGTCCAAGGGCCATAATGTAAAATACAAGTATTTTCGTTGCACTGTAAAAAACTTGTAAGTCCTATACATACCAAAATCAATACCGGTTTTGCGAGGGTGGTTTATAACATATGTCTCATATTTGAGCTCATTCGAATGCACCGTTTAGGAGCAGCTATCGTCTTTACACACACGCATACATCTCGTAAAAATACCATTAATAAATTCAGAAGACCTCAAAACGTGTCAATACACCAAAATCTCGAAGTCGAATTTTTTGTGTGACCACAATGCTTCCCTTACGTTGTACATGTTCGGAGAGTAAAAAGTAAACATATCCTTAGAGATAAAACGCATGTGTTATTTTGTCAAATGGAATAATCACTGGCAGAGGCGGCTCTTACATAGAGAACATAGAACTGCAGCACGCCCAGTTAAGTACCAATACAAAGTTTTCCTTTTCTTTTTACTTAATACTTGAGCTTTACACAATCATTGAGCTTGAACTCAGTAGCTATCACGGAGCAATAACAAAAATCTTCCCAAAAATGTAATTTTTTTTAAATCCGGAAAAATCTTTGAAAGGACGTGTTTAACCAACGCCCCCTAGAGAGGAAAGCCGCGGTGCATACTTGTGACGTCACACCGAGTAAGTAAAGCAAAGCGTTTCCATTGGGTTTCTCCTCTCTTCCGCGCCGCGGGAATGAGGAGACATCCAATGGAAACGCTTTGCTTTACCTACTCGGTGTGGCGTCACAAGTATGCGCCGCGGCAATCCTCTCCAGGGGGCTTTGGCTTAACACGCAGCTGCCATCAGTGATGCGTTTGATTCCATTGCGCCTGCGCAGGACACGCTCCGGGATAGTCAGTAAAAGCCGAGACAGGAGCTGCGGAATTCACAGCGCTCAATGTCAGGCGAACACCGTTGAATTACGAGGGCTGTAATAATTTAGCAGATAAAAGCAATTCTGGGCCTCGTTAAAAGTATTTGCCACTTAAGACCTGTTTTTTTTTTGTTGTTGTTGTTGCTGTTTTAAGTCTCTTTCACGTTGTCGAACGTTTTATAAATGCCAAAATTTTGTAAAAATGAGTATGGAAGTTACGATTTTATTTTAAAGAAGTGAATGTCGAAGAAACAAAATCTGCCTCACGGTATCGGCCCACAAGTTAAACTGTAATTGCTCCAATTCAATTCGATTCAATTCTATGTGATTAAGGCAAACCTAAGAGAGGGGGTATCTGCCTAAGATGAGGGATGCCTTGGTAGGAGGACTTTCTAAGGGGTTCTAACGCGTATTCATATTACATCTGGAGAAAACCTACCAAAACTCCAGGCCGTTAGATTGACGACCGCGCGATGGGACCCGAACCCGGGACCTTCACACTTCGGCCGTCTACCATTTTCAGTGACATAACCACTGTGCCATGGTCAGGCTGTAATTGCACCAACAACTCGAAAAAATGCCGGATGATTCTTCTTTATAAGCTTGCACTGCACAGTGAAATAAATTTTTAAAGCTTGTGCCTTTTTAAAAACTTTCAGAAAAAATTCGTAAGCATGGAAAAGTAATGTACTGTAAAATCTTTCGAAAAGTGACACAGTCTTCAAATTTTTCAATTGTTAATCTTTTTTTTTTTTTTTTTTTTTTTTTTCTGAAAGTTTCATTACTGATAGAGGCTTATCATTCATGTCAGTGTTTAGTACAGCTTATAAAGGGACATTTTTAAAAATGTTGAAGTGCTTGACATGATTAGTTTTTCTGTATTTATGGTCGAAAATCACATAATTTTTTCGAAATACACAGTTAACCCTCTGAAGCGCAACCATTTCCCAATGTCGAAAATGTGCAACCGTTGCCATCACTCACACGATTTAACTACCACCAAGATGGCGGTCGATCGAATCGCTCAATGCGTGCCACAGAGCTAAAGAACACTTTTGATGCAGCCGGCTGTCGAACCGTCTTGCCGGTAGTTAAATCGTGCGATAGCAACGGCTGCACTTTTTCGACGTTATGGGCAGTCTATCTAGATGTCCTCCTTAACCCTTTAACGCGCAGTGTTCCCGCTCTCGGAACACCCAACTCTGACGTTTTGACTGTTGCCAGTCACGAAGAATAGGTTGGATTTCTATAAAAATAGTTGCTTGTGACATAGCTCCACGAGAATCCTTTACTTTTTAGCACGTCCTTTCCCGTCAAAAAATGGTCACGATTCTTTTTAACAGCACTGACATCTGCTGAAAAATGGAAGAATGCCAGAACAGCCGGCTAGATTGCCCAACGCTGAAAAAAGGGCTGCCATCGCTCGACTTAACGACCAGCAAGAGGGCGGACGATCGAAACGTTCATCGCGTGCCACAGATCCAGAGACCCTTTTTTGACGACATCTGGCTGTGCCCGGCACAGCCAGCTGGGCAATCTATCCAGCTGTTCTCTCGCATTCTTCCATTTTTCAGCAGATGTCAGTGCTGTTAAAAAGAATCGTGAAAATTTTTTTACGTTAAAGGACGTGCTAAAAAGTAAAGGATTCTCGTGGAGGTATGTCACCCGCAACTATTTTTATAGAAATCACATCTATTCTTCGTGACTGGTAACAATCAAAACGTCAGAGTTGGATGATCCCAGAGCGGGAACACTGCGCGTTAAAGGGTTAAAAGGGAGGGGGGGGTTATGGATGTAATCTTAATGTCA
Organism: Cheiracanthium punctorium; assembly: GCA_038373885.1. Classification (NCBI taxonomy): domain Eukaryota; kingdom Metazoa; phylum Arthropoda; class Arachnida; order Araneae; family Cheiracanthiidae; genus Cheiracanthium; species Cheiracanthium punctorium. The sequence goes on along the minus strand of JAWZYV010000946.1, from coordinate 352,921 downwards.
AAAAGCGTAATCTTTATGTTGAAAAAAAAAAAAATCTGATGTGTCAACACATGACTTCCTTGCACGTCCATTAGAACAAAAATATTTTCGACGCACTTCCTCTAAACTTATTTGTTTGAAAGAGATAAAATATCAATAATAGTAAGGTTTAGCGGTTTCTAGACAAATATTTCGATATCGCCAAGCTGAGTTCAATTTGAAATATTTCCTTCTGACACTTTATTTGGCGATATTTCACCAAAAGCCGACAAACTTGAGATAGTCTGCGAGATTTTGGGGATAGCCAAAGTAGTCATTGACCACAGACTTTCAATGAATTGAATGCATCCATACACCTCAATGTATTTAAAGTCATTTGGCTCACCCTGTAAATAAATTCTCAGTCGATTGCTGTCAAAAAAGATATGGAAAACAGTTAGATATTACAATAGTTCTAAATACAAAAGTTCAAAAATCTACGGGTTAAAGTTTTAGTGTTATACAAAATACGAAATAATTTTTGGCGCCAAATTTGGCGATATTTCGGCGAAACTCGTCAATGTCGACGAAATTTGGCGAGATTTTAAGCATGAACCAAACAATGACAGATTATCGCCAAATTTGGCGATATTTCGCCAAAACTCGCCAAGAACGATGACAAATGGCGATACTTTGGGCATGGACCAAATGACTGACTATCGCCAAAACTCGCCAAGGTCGAGGACAGACGGCGAGTTTTTGGGCATGTACCAAACAATGACTGTCTACAGTTGTATTATATTGAAGATGTCCATAGACATTAAAGTACTAAAATTCTTTTCGGTGGTCCTGTAAATAAACTCTCCAGTAGATTGGAACCAAAAATCGAGATACACAACTAGATGTTACAACATTCTTATATATGAAATTTCATAATAGTTTTTGAGATTTGAGAGTTAAATATACACACACGTACACCAAAAGTCGCCAAGCTTGGCGACTTTTGGCATAGTTCTTGAGGGAGGCACGTGACCGTGGTCGGACCATTACCTAACTTATGTGGTAGGACGGTATTGTGCTTGAAATGGATGAATGCCCCTAAAATTGCCATTGACCGTAATGTATTGGAAATCTTTTGAGTGTTCCTGTAGCAGAACTACAAATGATAAAGACACTTTTTTTAATGGAGAAATTCATTTTCTAACTCTTTACAGCATACATCACTTCTGAGTCGTTTGAAATAGCCCAATACCTCTAAAAAACGCTTTGACGAATTTCGGCCCATAGAGCGTAATGTATTTCGAATCTTTTGGGCGGTTCTGTAGATAAACTATCCAGTCGAATGGAATCGAAAGGGGAGGTGCACAACTAGATGTTACAGCAATCCTAAATATAAAGTTTCAACATTCTACGCCTAATAGTTTTTGAGATATGCGAGTTTAATGAGTTTCGGCCCATTGAGCGTAATGTATTTCGAATGTTTTGGGAAGTCCTGTAGATAAACTATCCAGTCGAATGGAACCAAAAGGAGAGGTGCACAACTAGATGTTACAACTATCCAAAATATGAAGTTTCGACATTCTACGCCTAATAGCTTTTGAGTTAGGCGAGTTTAATGAATTTCGGCCCATAGAGCGTAATGTATTTCGAATCTTTTGGGCGGTCCTGTACATAAACTATCCATTCGATTGCCACCAAAAGGGGAGGTGCACAAGTAGATCATAGAACAATCCTAAATATCAAATCTCAACATTCTACGACACATAGTTTTTGAGATATGCGAGTTACATACATACGTACGTACGTACGTACAGACGGCATGGAAAAACTGGCCACAACAGACTCGCCGCTGGTCAAAATGAGTTGCAGACGCGTTAATATGATCGTGCATGCTAGCCTACGATAGGATGCATCGAAAAAATTTTTAAAATTAAATTTAGAGGTAGTCAAAATCGGTTTTTTTGTCGAAATTTGGCCCCCAAAAATTTTCGGGATCACATTACTTCCTTATACTATGTACAAGGAAGTAAAAATATGAACTTTATGTTAAAAATTCTTCGACAAATGGGGAAGGGTACAGGCCCGGACTGGGAGGGTAGGGGCTCGCCCGTCTCAAGAGAGGGGGGGGGGTTATTGTGTAGCCGATAAATAATAGGATGTGTTAACTTTCGGGGCATGGGGGGTATGGTGTTATTATTAATTAATTATGATTGATAATTAATGCATTCATAAATTATTGAACTATTAATTAATATGCGGCATTCATATAAATGAATCCCTTGTTCATTCGAGAATCCTCTCGCAAAATATTTTGAGAACTACATTTAAAATGAAGTGTTTTGAAGCCTCCTGGGGCGCAATTGCAGCTGCAAAAAATTTTGTATGTGTCAAACTTCATTCAAGTGCTATGAGTATAGCACTTTTTTTTATTCTGCTTCTTTTTTCTGTTTGGGGGCCCGCCCACAGCAGGGAGGGCCCACCCGTCTGCAGACAGTCGGACACCCAGGCCAGTCCGGGCCTGGAAGGGTACCCCTCCCCTTGGGTAGATCACTGGGGGTGTAGAGGGTATTCATTAATTTGTGAGTCTATTATAAAAATTTACTATTTTTTTTCAGTATCCCCCCCTTCCCCCCCCCCAAAAAAAAACGTAGAGGCGAAATGTGGTTAAATACTTATCTTTCATTGATGTAGACAGCTATACGTAACTATATTATTGTATATCTGTTTTTTATCATTGTATGTTTAGCATATCTTTTAATCACTTGAAATTTAAAGAATAAGAAAAATCTAAAACTTGTTATAAATTTTATTTATTTCAAACTCAACAGAGATATTTATAAGCAATATTCATTGCTTCTCTTCATAGTTATTGAACCTTTTCTTCCATTTCATATTATCATTCAATATTTTCTTCATGTCCAGTTTGTAGTTTGATTCGAACAATCTAAAATACGAACTAGACATGTTTCAATGGGTATTATTTATTTAGAGCTAAACATATGTTTACGAAGGATGACTTTTAATATTTAATATTTTCATGAATTATATACGAATATATCATCACGTTACCGTACTAAAAGTTTTAGTTATTACATGCTTGCAAGTTCATTGGGATACAGAAACTATTAACAAATAATCAATCAATAGGATGGGTTAGAAAAGGCAAACATTATTAAATCCATTAATCTGTCAGTTAACAAGTAGTTACATAAAATTAATAAAATTTAAAATTTTGTCGCAAATTTTAATAAAAATAGTAAAACGTAAAAATAAGTGCACGAGAAATCTACCAGTTTTCCTTTATAAACAAAAACTGTTTGAAAAATAAAATGTCATTTACTTTAAGACTTACTTGGTCAAATTAGATTAAACAAAAAAAAATAAATAAATAAATAACTGCAACAGATTAAAGCTTGAACCTTACACAACCATGCTGCTGTAGTCACAGCTACAGCAAATAAATTATACAAATAACTACAAAACTTTGCGTATTTAAATAAATCGATTTCTTTAACAAACAGAAGTATAATAGTCAATAAAATCGGATAGTTGTAGAGCTTTATTGTATTGCAGCAAGTGCCTATAAGTGAAAGTGTCAGCAAGAAAGAAATAAAACAATTTAGTACAAAAGGCAGAGCCTTATTATCGCATGGGCAAATCGGAACTTTGACCAGGGCCCCCAATTTCAAATGTTGTTCCGAAATATTCTTTTATATGTAAAACTTTATGAAAAGGAAAACAAATTTCATAGATTGGGGCCCCCAAATTCACCAATGTTGGTCATAATCGGGCCCTGACAAAAGGCACAGAAAGTGCTTTCTCTATATTTGAAACCTTTTAGTTTTGTATCCATTTTTTAAAATATTTAATTATAATTCTATCCAAATAGAGAGGGTTGTAACCAACATTAGCCAAGAATGCAATTTTGCAACAATGGAATGTATTAACATTTAGAATGAATGCTAGTTACAACGTGTCTGAAAAACGCTACAAATCTCCTTGGAAATGAGTAAAACCGCCGTTGGTGAAACAAAGTGGTATTAGTCTTTCATTTAATATATTCTTCTGTGTGATTTCTTGCCTTCATATTAATTCTTGTTCTGCTAGCTAAAAGCTAAAATAAGGAGGTAATATTAGCAGATTTTTAATACATTTTTCTAGTAAGGGAACGTACCCATACTACGTGACCTATTTTTTAAGATTTTTTGACCCCTCCCTCCTCTCGGTGACCAATCGTAGTATTTGTCAAGACCCCCCCCCTCCCCATTAAGTTTTTACGTAGTCTAAATCTATAAGTTATAACATTATAGTTATAACTTATAATGTCAAAATATCCTGTACCGATTGCCCGTAGAACAAAAGCAAGATGTTATAACTCTATTATAGATTAATGTTATAACTCTATAAGTTATGATGTTATAACTCTATAAGTTATATTTATAGAGTTATATATATATATATATAGCTCTATAAGTTATAACTTTATAAGTTATATATCGATTAATGTTATAACTCTATAAGTTATAACATTATAGTTATAACTTATATGTCAAAATGTCCTGTACCGATTGCCCGTAGACTAAAAGCCCGTATCAACATAACTTGTTATAGAGTCATAAATAATTACCTGATATTATCAGTGACATTGTAACCAAAAAATTACTATATTGTAAACACTATTGTAAAGAATTACTACAGTACATGTGTCACAGTAGCTGTAAAAATTTATTTAAAAACTAACGTCCTTTTATTTTAGAGATAATTTGAAGACAAATTTTAAAACATAAAATATTTTAATTAATTTGAGACAATTTTCAAAGCTTTTCCACTCCCCCCCAGCTTTAGAGGAGGCTTTCTCCCCCATAACCCCCTCTGTGGATGCAGAGGCGCAGACGGCCTAGTTGGGGCCCCGGGGATAAAATCTTCGGTATCCCTTTGCTATCCAGAAACCCTTTCGATCAGGCCCTTATTTTCAACTCGCCCATTAGGCCCGGGCCTAGGGCCCCCCGAAGACAAAATCTCAGTTCAATGTTTCTTAGTTTATCTTTTTTAATTGCAGATTTTTATATAACATTTCTATCCTTTCAAATGTTTTCAAACAAGTTGCCAATTTACTCGATGATTGGATGACATTTATAGCCAGGGTTTGAAAAAAGTTATGACTTCTTAGGCATTTTATATAAAGATTGAATTTGTATGTTAAATTCATCATGCAAGATAATAGATAATAGACGGCTACCATTTTGGGAAAAAAAAAAATAGCCCAGACTTTAGACAGCAGGACACAGCCTGACAATCATTTACCTTAGGAAATTTCACACTGCCTACATCAGTGTATGGGAGTCCCCCATCCAGAGTTGTGCCTATAGTCAAGAATTTTCTATTGCTTTTGGTGTCGTATTACATCAGTCTTTTATTCCTTATTAAAAATTATTAATCATTTAAAGAAACTTTAAATTAATAGTAATTGGAAAATAATTAATAGAATTAAAATTGTTAATTTAAAAGTATTATAATTTAATAAACATCCGTGCTCTAAAAAATACCAACATTTTATTTTGAAGGTTTCGTCACTTCCATAAAGAAACTGTATTTGGAACGTTAACAACATTTTTGCATGGCATGTTTCCTCAGTATTGAAAAAATTAATATTTTTATTCATAGTACTTCCATTCAAGCAGGCAGCCAAAAAATTTCAGAAGTCAAAAAAACTGGAAAGTTCAAAATTTCTCATAGAAAGTCTTAATCTTTAACATTTTGTTAAGGAAAAATAAAAATTTATTTGGTTGGGTGGGTCCATAGTCTCTCCTCTGGCTATGCCCTTTCTTCCACTATTTAACAGTGTGTCTCAAACAAAAAAAAAAAAAAAAAACTTTTCTTGAAAAAGAAGACTAAATCACTAACACTCCTCGTTTTTGTGAAGTTGGTGGATTATGCTCTAGCTGGTTTTTGTAATTTTGTTTAAAAATTAATTGGAAACTTCTGGGGACATATTCTGTATTTTGAAATTTTTTTTTAAAATTGACAACACACAATAAAGTATTATATGGAAGCAGCAACAGTAGGGCCCCTTCCCAAGGTGAGGCCCTGGGGATATTTCCCCTGCTCTCCCTCCCTCTCTGCGCCACTGCATGGATGCGCCCATGCTACGTGATCGTAATGGGCGACTTTTGATTTCAAGTTAGGGGACTTACGAATTCGCACGACGAGATTGTTCAATCTGTTTAGGACTGTCCCACAGGACCGTCCCACGACGATTGCAGCTTGGGAGACAGGCCTTTCCGTCGAGTAGGATTCCATAGCCAAACGTTGTCACATTCGTTGAACTCGTATCCCGCAGCCTTCGTGTCGTAGCAAGTCTTCCATCTTCTCCGTATTCGGGTCGATTCGCTCTCGAGCAAGACGACGCAAGTCTTCAAACCGTGCCTGAAGATTTTCTATGCATTCTTCTGACGATGAAGGCATATCTGGACAGCGACCTAACAGTATATTGGCGGGAATCTCTGCCGAATAGCATCTGGGAAGACGAAAAACCGGTGGTCTCATAGCCCAGACTCCTGTATGCCAGGAAAAGAAGAAGTTACTTGTCCCAGTCCTCTTGGTTCCTAGATACCAAAAGCGAGAGGTTGTTCAAAATGGTGCGATTAAATCTCTGCACCATGCCGTCAGATTGAGGATGCAAAGGCGCAGTCTGGGTTTTGTCGATTCCGAGAAATTGACAGTCTTTTAAAAACTGCAGAGGTAACGTTCGTTCCTTGGCCGGATGAAGTTGCAGAGGGGTTCCATGCCTGGAAATCCATTCTTGCATCAATACTTCAGCTACAATCGTAGCTTACTGATCGGTAATAGGATACACTTTGGTCCTTTTCGAGAAGTAGTCAATGACAAATAGGATGTACTTGTTGCTATCTGCTGTTAGTGGATTGAGATCCCAGGATATGGAGGGCAGTTCTATCAAAAGACGCTCCTACATAATACAGATGTAGTTTTCCACGGCTTCGTTTCTTCGGGACTTTACGGGCGGCATAGGCGTCACAAGCTTGACACCGCCTTCCACCGTGTCGAGCCCTAGGCCAATAGAAAAGCTAGCGAACTTTTTGCAGGGTCTTCGTCTTCATTATGCCGAAATGGCCCCCAGTTGAGCTATTATGTATGAAGCTCTTCTAGAACTCTTGGAATCCTCGAAAGAGGGAGTACTAAGTGTCATCGCAATGTCTTGCCTTCGTCCGACTCCCATTTACTGTAAGGAGTCCGTTTCTCAAGTGAAGTGAATCCCTTAAAGCCCAGTATTGCTTCGTTGCCGGACCACATGACGATATTTCTTGCCAGCTGGACTTATTACTGGATTTTTCCATTAACTCCATAATAGGTTTAATGTTGCTATCACCTAGCTTGCCCGCAAGGACTTTTTCGTCATTCCAGGGATCTTGGGATGGTGCAGATGTTGTAACTAACTTGGCGGGCTATGGGACGTTTCAAATGATAATTTTTCTCATCCCTGGAGCAATAGCGACAATTTTCTATACAGGGCCTTCTCAATAGAGCATCTGCGTTTCCATGAGATGCTCCTTTTCGATGACGTATTTCTATGTAACATTCTTGTAATCTCTGTATCCACCTGGCTCCACTGTGGCCCTCCGGATTCTTGAAGTTTAATTAAATTGAAGTTTAGTTGATATTTGTGACCTTCACAACGACAGCCCTTTTGTACATCGCAGGGCTTCCTGTCTTTCGCCTCGCACTTCCAACTTTCGCTTTTCTTGGCTCGGATCGCACTTGCCGCATCACCAGGTCTTAAAGCCTCTTTAATGTACCTGCTAATCTCTCCATTTCTGTATCAGCACGCTTCAGGACCGTCACGGCTATAACAGTGTACCGATCTTTTCTCATGGCCAACTGAGCTGCTTCCAACTTCATAGCAAATACGAGATCTTTGTTATCCGCCAAGATCAATGATTTTTGAATTTCTGAGTCTCGGACACCTTCAATAAAATGTTCCACAGCAATTTCTTCTCTGATATTATAAGGATAATTTACGTAGGCAAGATGGCACAGCCTATCTATGTCCGAAGCCAGTTTTTGAAGGGTCTCGTTAGGTCGCTGCATTCTTGATCTCAGTTCAATTCTGTACTCTTTCTGACACTTTTCTCTGAATCTATCTGAGCTCCAACCAAGGCACTAGCGAGGGCATTAAAATCTCCAATCTTCGCTTCTCCAATGGTTTGTAATAGTGTTATTTTCTATTGTGCACTGATGAGCAGTCGCTTTAATAAATTCATTAATAAATTCGGCAAATTAAATAACTATTAAAACAAATTTGACATATGGACTGTACACCAGATGTATTCAACGAAGTTTCTAAGAAAGTTTAGCTCAAAATATGCCCACTCGGTGGCGCCTTGCAAGGTGAAATCAGCTGTGTTGAAATTGTTTGTACATATCGAATTAGCCCTTTCTGTTGTTAAATTTGCTGCTTTTTCATTCGAAACGCCATCTAGTCGACATTTCTCGAACTAATTTTTTTTCCCAAATTCCTTTAGCACATCTCAAGTAAATAGTCTATATACCAAATTTTCCGTTCACTCATTTTAGATGTAGAAGCCAATTTAAACCGCAAGTTTTACTATGACGCGAGTTAACTATTAAGTATTTGCAATATCAGTCATTGTACTGAAAAACTCCATTTTGTACCCATATTCCGAAAATAGCGATGAACTCACAGAAACTTATTTTTCTGGATAATTTTTACATGTACCCAGTGGCGGACTGAGCAGAACTGGCGCCCGGGGCAACATACCTTTTTGACGCCCTCCATCCTAGTTTTTGTCAAGTTTTCTTTGTCTCAGCGACTATTTGACGCCCCTCTTCACGCAGGGGCCCCGGTTTGCCCACCCCTAGATCCGGCACTGCATGTACCATGTAAGGAAAGTACTGTAATCATGAAAAAAAAAAATCGACTTTGAGGTACTTACACGTTTTGAGGTCTTCTGAATACCTGTATGCTAATTTTACATTGATGTATGTATGTGAGTGAACGCGATAGCTCCTAAACGGTGCATTCGATTGAGTTCAAATTTGGTTTATAAATGATATACCACTCTCGCACGACTGGTATTGATTTTAATGTGCATAGTAGTGATGAGTTCGGGCTCATTTTTTAAATCCCGAGGTCTTGTTCGAGCCCGCTCAATATTATTTAAGTCGGAAGTCACGTCCAATATTATTTAAGTCGAGCCCGAAATTTCAGCAAACGGATCAATAAAAGTCAGTCACTTCGTTGACAGAATATCCTAAATTTTGTCGTTTGTGCAAATTAAAGACAAATGTTATAGCAAACTCTTAAGGCACTTTCCAATTCTTTATGCTTCTAGTCTATCAAATAATAATATTGGGTTGGCAACAAAGTAATTGCGTTTTTCTGTATGTCAATATTTCGCATGGCCAAAACTACTGAAGTTAATTATGCGAAATTTGGCACGTACGTGAGTTCTTCAACATAGGTGCTAGATCAGAGAGCATTTTCCAAAATTCGTAATCTTAGGGGGTGTAAGGGGCCAAAAAGTTCTTTTCACATATCCCGCGTGATCTCAAATAAAAATAGAGATATCCGTGAAATTCTTTCTGTAAAATACAGCAGTCACGAATACCTAAAAATTAATTTCAGGACATTTTTAATATTGTCCTCTAAGGAGGATAGAAGCGAAAAAAGGGGGAGGGTGGCCATCTTTTATGGACGAAAAAAAATACTGCCAGTGAAATTCTTACTTTAAAATGTAGCAAACATGAATCGTGTGTTCAGGCACAGCTTACCTGTAATTAAAAACTTGTTGAAAACTTATTTGCTTGAATTTTAAACAAGAAAACGCAGTTACTTTGTTGCCAACCCAATAATTAATGTTCATTTCTCCGATGAATCACTTTTTAAAATTTGTGTACAAGGAGTTGTTCAACAACGGGGAAATTTTTCACGAGACCGCGAACACAATCGCGAATCACAGAGTCCGCCTCCTCTCGAGTTCATAGGTCTTACAATTTTTTTATTTTTTTTTTAAGGGCTACAAAAAAGAACTGTTTTACATTATGGACTGTGGACGGAAATTCTTGAAAGTGCGCTAGCATCTAAATGGTGCATTTGATAGAGTGCAAGTTGGTTATATACAGGGTGTCCAGTGCTAACGGTGCCCAATGGCTATTTCCTAAACCGTCAGTCAGAGACGCATAGTCCCTGTTGCAAAAAAGCTTTAAATTGTATAATTTGTTATATCAGAAAAAAAAGTCAATAAATCAATTTCTATAAGAATTGCGGAATACGGTCCCCGGTCCTAGGTTATACTTAGAAAATTTTTCTTTATACAATGTGATGCACAATAAAAATAAATAAAATTCGTCCTTCTACGCCCAAAATTTAATAAGTTATAAAGCAGTACATATTTTGACTGAAGTCGCTTTCCCACGTTTAAAAATGTCCCGTTACAGTAAACCGTTAAGGGACCCTATCAATATTGAAATTTTAAATTATAGGTTATAATTTCATTTTGTGTCATAATGCGGAGCAAGATGCAAAACTAATGCTAGAATACTCATCTTTAAGCTAAAGGTTATGGTCAAGCTCTATAAAAAAAATCTATCCAGGGTCAGACTTACTAAATCGTATATTAGCACCGAGTACGCTACCCAAAGGACAGGAAGCGTTTTCTACACGGGTGCATATTTGTATTGCAGCCGAAGGAAGCTATTTTTGAGCAAATGTTACGCCAACAGAATTTGTAATATTATTTTAAGTTTCTAAAATGCATACATTTGTATTTTAAAATGTTTCATTTTCTAATTTAAGGTTTAATGAAGTGTTTTATTTCCTTATTTTATTTTAAGTTATTTAACACCAGCATGGGTGCCGGAGCATAGGGCAATGCACCCCCCCCCCTGGATTTTTGTATGCAGCGTTTTCCCTTGCTTTTTTGCTCTTTCCAACATGGTAATCATACGTTGAAGTAGTCTTTGCTCCCCCCCCCCCGGGAAATATTCTGCCGGCGCCCATGAACACCGGTTCATTAAAAAAACATTAAAGAAATTCTATTTTCAGTATGAGCTATATTTTTATGTTAATTTATTGGATACACATAGTTAAACGTTAATCTTCTTTAATGTAATCTACATTCATAAAATAGTTAATGAAATTGTTAATAAATATGTGAAGCACGTTTCTCGTTTATAAGTTTTTATCATTTATACGTTTCCCAGAAATCCAAAACTTCATTTATACGTTTTGTTTTTTAGAACGGAAGAGAGAAAATATGTGACGCAAGTTTTCAACAGGCTTTGACAGGTTCTAATTTTATGAAAGAATACCTAATTTACAACGGTTTAAGTGATAATGTTAACAGGCACTTAAAATTATGTACAATGAACTTTTTTCTGTGAATTCCCAAACTGCCATGCAGCCGAAACTTACAAAATACCATTCATGCGGAATGAAGAAATGAATTCAACTGCTAGCTGTACATTAAATTCAGAATAAAGCTGTTAGTATTACATACCTGTTGGTGTATTTTGTATTTCTCAAAATCATGGGATGCAGTATTTTAACTTAAATCTGATTCTTTATTGTTGGTTATTACGAAAAGGTACATACTTTTCAGAATTTCGCTTACACGTTTTTCTCATTTATACGTTTCCCCCCCCCAGGTCCCTTGAAAAACGTATAAACAGTGCTTCGCTGTATTGCAAGTCTCAAAAACATGTACATCAATTTCTCTCAAATTCACTTTGTATACAACCCCTATTTCTGTGATCGAAAAGTGCTCTAAGTTTAAGCAGCTGTAACTCGGCGAATTTTGGGCGTAGAAGGATGATTTTTTTTTTTTTTATTTATTGTGCATGAAATTGAATAAAGAAAATTTTTCTAAATATAACTGGTAGGACCAGTATATTTAGAATCGTATAATTCAGACCATATTATACGGTTACCGTATAATACGGGTAACCGTATAAAAATTTATGTTTCTTAATTTTTATATGAATTGATTTATTGACTACGATGTTTTCTGATATAATAGATTATACAATTTAAAACATTTTTGCAACTGGAACTATGTGTCTCTGACTTAACGGCTTAGGAAATAGCCATTGGACACCCTGTTTATTAAAGGTCACAATCGCATGACTAGCTTAGATTTTGGTATGTCTACAGCTGAAAGTTTGTTCACGGGGTTGCAAAAAGTATTCTCATGTCATACATAACGGCCTATCCACAAATTATTTAAAGTGTGCTAGTGTCTAAATGGTGAATTCGAATTAAGTTCAAATTGGGCATATATATTTTATAGGTCACTGTCACACAACCTATATAGATTTTGGTGCGTGTAGAGCTTAGTTTTTTTTTTTTGGTACAGGGGATACAAAATATTGTTATACATTACTGTGCAAATTCTTGAAAGTGCACTAACATCTTTTAGAGTGCATTCAAGAGGACACTTCACTATCTTACATACTGTATAGATTTTGGTGTGCGCAGGGCTTACCAATTTTTTTTTTTTTTTATGAGGCTACAAAAGGAGTATTGTTATACATTGTGGCCTATACACTCAGATTACTTGAAGTGCACTAGAGTCAGAACACTGAGTTTGAGCTGGATTAAATTTATTTAAACACCGGGTTCAAATGTTCAGAAAGTCGAATGGAGTCACTCCAAATGTTTAGTTTCTCAATATGTACCACGTAAGGAAAGTATTATTGTAATCACGAAAAAATGCAACATTGAGATTTTGGTGTATTCACACGATTTGAGGTTTTCTGAATTCATTTATGGTATTTTTACAAGATGTGTGTATGTGAGAAAAAAACGACAGCTCCTAAATGGCGCATTCAATTGTGCTCAAATTTGGAATATAAGTTATAAACCACCGTTGCACGACCTGTATTGATTTTGGTGTTTATAGGACTTATAGCTTTTTACAAAAAAGATTTCTTTTGCATTATACCCTATAGACGGAAAATCTTGAAAGTGCACTAGCGTCTAAATGGTGCATTTGATTGAGCATAAACTGGACATGTCTGTAAAAGGTAACTGTCACAAAATCTGCATAGATTTTGGTGTGTATAGAGTTGATAGTTTGTTCACGGGATTGCAAAAAATAATTCTTATACATTATGGCCTATGGACGTGAATCATTTAAAATAAACTAGTAGCTGCATGGTGCATTCAAAGAAGTTCGAATTGGGTATGTATAGTATAGGTTGCCATCACACAACATGTATACATTTTTCTGAGTATAGGACTTACAGTTTTTTTGACAGGGCAACAAATGAGTGTTCTTTATGGATGGAAATTCCTGAAAGTGTGCTAGTGTCTATAGGATGCATTCGATTAAGCTCAAATTGGGTACGTACATTATAGGTAGTAGTCCCAACATCTGCATAGATTTTAATGAACACATTGCTGATAGTTTGTTCACAGGCTAGTGAAAAGTAATTTTTATAGATTAAGGCTTAAGGACGCAAATCATTTAAAGTGAATTAGTGTCTAAATGGGGCATTCGACTGACATCAAATTTGGTATGCATATTATAGGTCACCGTCTTACATACTGCATAAATTTTAGCAAGTGTACGCCTTACAATTTTTTCACAAAGCTACAAAGAAGTATTTTTAAATATTGCAGCCTATACACTCAAATCATTTTAAGTGCACTAGTGCTTGAACACAAGATCTGATTGAGTTGAATGAAATTTATGTACACGCTGGGTAAATATCAAATGTTCGGGAAGTTGAGGGGTATCACTCCAGATTTTCAAATTTTATTGGCAGATCATAAATGCTTTTCAATGTAAAAGGACTTGCTTTAAAGATGCATTTTTAGAAACCTGTTAATTGATATTAGACCCAGCAGGTATGACGAGTTATGCGCGTATTCAATTATAGTTAATTTTATCTTTATTATTTTGCATAATTTAGTTATAGTATTAATGCGCAGTAATATCTGATATCTTATCCATGACAGTGCTGTAATAAATTCCAGGATAAATATTTCATTTGAAGTAGAATGACAATTATTGATCCTTTTTTGAATTCTCCAATGCATCTAATAGCATCATTGCATTGTCATAATATAATCTTCACTGCTTGTACGCTACCTTCTTACCTTGTGCCTCACAAATGCTTTGACTAAGTTCTGTTAAATATTTCCCATAAGAATACCAAATAAATATATTGGATGAAGACAAAACATGTTTTTGCTGCTTTGAAAGAATTATCTGCATCTACCTACAGAAGATTCACACAACTATGAAATTACGCTCTAGGATGAGTACTTAATTTGTGAGTTTTAACCTGACAGTTTATGTTAACCATACTTGGCGTCCTGTTGTACTCTTTTCTAAATTTTTCGAATACTGCATTGCTCAGTAATTTCATTGATAGGAAAAAATCCAATACATATATCCTTTTGGACACGCAGAGACTCCTTCAACAATTGCAATGAAAATATTTAACTCAATGGATCAAAAGTACCTATGAGTATTCAGAAAGGCATCTCTTGTTAAAAAGTTTCATCAGGACTTTGCTCAGTGCGATGCCCTAAAAGGTATGAGGCTGTGGGCAGTTGCTCAAGCCTATCTTTGCTTCTGATTAGGATATTGAAAGTGACATCGCTTCTTCCGATGTCTCACTTCATTTGCCAGGGCAATGACTACTGTTGCTGGCCCACATAATCATGAATATAAAAATCTATCTCACAGGAACATTAAACCACTTCCGCAAAAATTTCCTAGACGTGGCCCTTCCTTCCAATAAAAGTCGATATTTTTCTCTTGCCTACTTTTTTTTTTTTTTTTAAACTGACAACACACTAAAAGTATGCATTGAGATTTAAAAGCAAGACCAGCTCTAAGGTAGCAGGCACCCTGGGCAAGCTAATTTTTGGTGCCCTTTTTAAATAAATCTAACTTGTTTATGACAAGCCCTTATTTCAGAGGAACCCAGTTTTAAAGAGGAAATCAGAAATACTTGGCTGGTACAAAGTTAAGTCTATGGGAGTATAACTTGCTTTTAATGTGTAAAGCCCAGTTATACCAAGGAATATTTTTGTGATTTATAAAATTTCTATTGACTTACAGCCCCCAGCTCATGTAATCAAAAAAATTCTTTTGACATTTTGAAGTCAATAAAAACAAAGAATATGAGGAAGCTACAAAGGCGGCTCACCTGACCGTGGGCAGTCCAACCTTCGATAAACCTTAAAAAAATTTTAAAAATCAGTTCCCTCCCCCTAAGATCGTGCACCTCCTAAATACATGGCACTCCAGGCAGCTACCCGAGTTTACGGTACCTTGAGCTGGCACTGTATAAAAGAGACAAGAGCATGCTGCAAGCAGCAGATTTTAATTTTGCCTGTGGGCAGCACGGACCTAGTGATTATTTTATTGTTTATATTCTGTGTTAATTTGGCTAGCGCCTTTTATCTCTTCATCTTTCTTTTCTCTTTCCTCAACTGTCTTTTACTCAATGCTTATGCCATGTGATGCATTATTAATGTGTATTTGTTTATTATGGTTACTATTTATTTAAATGATGATCCATAATTGAATATTGCATTGTAAGTGTTTGTGTGGCATCTTAACTGGAGATTGTACTGCCTGGGATGTGCAGTCCTTGAGAGGTGGGTAATGTTGCAAATTTTTGGCATGATCTGTTCTTCTGAGATTTCTAAATTTCATATTTTACATGTCAAATCATTAAATTTTGCATTTTCCTGCATGCAAATTGTTTCAATAGAATACAAGATAAAGTCTCTTATTGGATAACATTGGAGTTGGCGGATTCTAGTAATATCACTTAGGGGTTTAGTTTGAATATTTATTTATGGATCGAATTTGCTGATAAATCAATAAAAAGTGGCAAAGCTTGACAACATTTGGTGCAATTTTACTTTGATTTTATTTTTTTGTAATTTTTTTCCCCCTGTATATATATAATTTTGGCATAGCCTTACTACTACGTAGTTGGATGATCGGAAACATCTCAACGCGTTGTGTTATGGCAAAGCAATTCAAGGGCTATCTGCTAAGGATCAGAAGTACCTTTGACAGAGGATTTAAAGAGTTCTAACAGATATTTATGCTATACAGGCCAAAACAATGGACCTTCACACTTCAGTCATCTACCATTTGGAGTGTCTTATCTACTTGGGCTTGGTGCGGCCAGAAATGCCTCAAAGTGCTACTGAACAAAGGACATTGAAAGTTCTACAATTCTTTTCTTTCTAGAATTGTGCATAGCAGATTGGTCATTGAGTTTCTAGAAAGAATGAATAAAAAGTTAGAAAATAAGAGAGAGAGAGAGAGAGAGAGAGAGAAAGAATTTGCAATAACAGTTTCTTGCAGAACAAATTAAATATTATACTAACTAAAAACTAATTTGCTTATATTTGAAATCAAATTTCTCAAGGAAGTGAAAAATACATTAATTTTCTAGTGTTTAATTTAATAGTGTTTAAAAAAATAAATAAAAAGAAAGAAAGAAAGACTAAACACATATGACAAAATAAAGTTTATCTGTAGATCAAAAGAATCATTTTAAATCTATAAATATAAAAATAGTTAATAAAATACACATTCAAAGACGAGTTCTCTCATGAAAACAGCAATGTATAGACTCTAAGAGTAAGAGTTGGCACCAAAACAGAGTTGAGGATGGACATGATCAAGTTAACAGAATGGTTGCTCAGCAGGGGTCGGCCAGATATGTGCTGGACACCCATGCCAGGTTGCTCAACCACTTTGCCAGAACGCATTTCCAGACCTGAAACAAAAATGACAATGGAACATTTAAAAGGTTACAGTGGTCGGAAAACTATTTTTCTGGAGTCAACTACAACTACTTTTTGACAGATGTAGTAAGCTACAACTACTTTTTGACAGATGTAGTAAGCTACAACTACTTTTGATATGTAGTCACTACTTCGCTACTTTTAGGAGAAGATTTTTACTAACAGATTCAATTAGCATACATATTTAAGGACATTAATTAGAGAAAAATATTGCTTTAATGAAAAGCCACAGCTAATTATCAAAGTATTTCTGAAACTACCATATTGGCCCAGCTATAATGTGACTCCGAAAATTTTCAAGAAGATTATTAGAAAAATACTATATTTCGGCCTCAAATTTAGTGCGAGTCAGGTTTTTTATGAGCTATGATCAGTCAAAAAACACTGCATTTTATTCAGGCCAATATGGTAATTAAGTTTTAATAACTCTATAAAATCGAAATAAGTCAAACTTTTGATCCTACAAGGCACCTGGTATCCTATGTGGCACAACCACTTTAATTATTCCTCTACGTCTATAAAATGCTAGTATAGACATCTGTCGGATTTTAAAAGTATTTATAAATAGATAGCAATGATATAATTCAGGCTGTTGTGTGTAGATGTAACTTAACTGCTCATATTATTGCCAAAATTGATTGAAATTTAAAGTCTTCTTTCAAATGTGGTTTTGTTTATTTTAGAAAATTAACAAAAAATAGTAAAAAGTTTTGAGCCAGAAAAAATGACTGAGTGTTGGAATTTCCCCTATCGAGAAATGATCTGAATACTAAAATTTCAAAATAAATACCAAAAAAGTATAGCTAAGAACCAGTGTACCACATACAAAACTGAAATAAAAAAGTGATTTTCTAGTAAAATATTAGGTTATTATTTTTCAAACTATTTTTCCCCAAATAATCATCACTGACATTATCACATCTATTTATTTTCACATCTATTTCAGACACAGAAAAGAAATTGAGCTTTGTAGGGTTATGGTCTAAGCTTAAATCCTCTAGCGAGAAGGGGGGAATGTGCCCCATGTAGATTCGCCAATGGACCCTGCCTTAATATGAAGCTAAATGTTGCTATGTTTTCTTTTTTAAGACAGTGATAGTGATAGTGGTTCCTCGAAAATTTGAGTATAATATCAGTACAAGGATACTGAAAAAGCATTTTAGGGCATCAAAAGAAAATGCTTGAGAATCAACTCAGACTAGGTATCAACTAAAATTAAAGTTGCTTTACTTCTGGTCTTTTCAAGTTTCTTTCTCGCTTCATCCTCTCCTTTGTATGCTTAATTTGTCTTTTGCGCTGTCCTAATTTTAAATGCTACATGTTTGTGGAATTACAGAGTGGTGGTACTACATTTAATACCAGGAAAAATAAAAAGGGAGGTGAAAGCCAAAACTGTATCCTTTGTATCAGTAGAATGGCTGATGTAACTACAGTAAAAATTTTAATGTCATTAAAACACCAGGTCAACTCTAAATTTGTTAGATAATTATAGTGCATTGCTTCTGTAAAATTTATTTCTCTATTCTAAGTGGAAGCCAACAGACCTTAAATTTTAAGAAAACGTGACATTTAAGATTTTAAAAGCAAATCATAACTTTATCCAAAAAGCTTTGCTTTCCGAGAAATTGCACATAGTTTGCATTCCATACAGGAGAAACAATTATGCACAATCTGTACCACAAGGTTACCCAAAATAGTAGCTTAGGAACATTTTTTTGGGGGCCACCCTAATATATCAATGTGTGCGTGCGGGGATGCGCTTCAAGTATCAACTCTAGTTCTTTGCTCGGAAGAAAGAGCAATCGCACCACATGATCAATCAGCTAAAGCGATGACACAGAAAGGGTAATGTTATAAGTAACTGCAAAAAGCCACTACAAATTAGTGATTTTTTGTCTAGCACTACATATTACACCACTTTTTTTTAAACGTAACTCACTTCACTGCAAACTACAGAAAAAAGTAGTGACTACTGTAGCTTCTCTACTTGTAACACAATAGTTGCCACCCTGAATGGTTATCAATATCATTCAAATAAATTGTAACTAATAGTGATGAATCAGGGAAGTTCAACAAGGAATAATAATAATAAAGTATAAAGCCAGACACTAGCAATTCCTTTTTTAGAATGAAAATCATCAGAAAATAATAAGTAAGTATAACATCAATTTTAAATTTCTAAAATGTTTATGGCAATAGGCATAACTTGGATGAGGGGGCCCTCGACATAAAAAACCTGAAAGAAATTTTACTGCTCTACTTTTGAACTTCAATATTTAAATAAAATTACTCAGAATTTTTGTGCAATACAGGGATACCACATTTTCAGTAGTTGATGCATTTAGAAAGTATTAATTTTGTTCATAAACCTGCATCAAAATTTTCTACATCAATCTGAAGCATCAGCACCATAAATCTAAAATTTTCTACCAGCCATGCCATAATGCAAGGGGTTTAACTGGTTCGCAGTCCTTCCATTCCTTCTTGAAACCAGGTTTAACCCATTTACACCCCTTGTTTAAAAGACATTAAGAAATTCCTCTGTATCTAGGGACCTTCCCTTTAATGAAATTTTAATGGTGCATAGGAAAATTGTTGAGCAGCTTAAACTTGGATTAAATATTTTTTCATGATTTTGAGCACTTTGATCTTAGATACAAAGGATCAATCATTTCAAAATTAAATTACAATATTTGTGCATGGAACACATTTTAATTGTGATTCTAAGGTAATCAAAGTAAGTGCTTGCTGTCAGATGCATATTTCTACTACTGGCCTCATAGATATGATTTAGAAATTTGTTATTTAGTTTTTGAGAACAAAATTAGTTTATCACACAACAAAGGTTAAACCCTAAAGTAGGCAATCATATATGTGTGTTTTAAACACTTGTTTACATAAAGAAAAATGTGAATAAACTTATTAATTGATAAGATTTTAATTCAAAACGCTTAATTAACACAAAAGCTCCATTTAATAATTAAAATAATAAGGATTCTTAGATTATGCTTTCTTTTAAAGAAACAATATCCAACAAAAAGGGGGCCCAAGGCTGAATTTTTGGAGGGAGCATTGGATTTAATGTGACAGACGACAGTTTACAAAAATTTGTTTTCTTAATAGCACATCCACTGAAGTCTCAAATATTAATTAACTTTTTATTAAAAGTCGGAAGAATGAATTTGATACAAAAATACTACTGAAATGCAACGTTCTTCTTATAAAAAGGTATGTAAAATGAAAAATAAATGAATTGAACAAAAGTTTGGTGTGGGAGGTGCTATAGACTCTCAATGGAGTTGCCCTTGATTCAAAAATATAACAGTACATAAAAAATTAGACTGGCACCTTAACATTTCATTCATTAATGAATACTTAATTATAAAACAATTCAGATCCACAATAGATAAACAACAATTTTGCAGCACAAGAAATGTCATTTTAGTATACAGTGATGCCACTTATGCGCTATAACGCGTCAAATATGCAAAAAATCGATGATGGGACGCAAAAGAAAAGTTACAACGCGTCCCCCGGGACGCGTAATTTCCATCATGCAAAATTTTGAAAAAAAAAAAAAAAAAAAAGAAGGTGAGAGAGGGTGCGTTCAGACAGCCAATTTTGTGTAAATCTCTAGTAAAACACAAACTGCTCGTGTTTTACTAGGGGAGATTGACATTGTGAACGGCTTTGTCGGCCCGTTTACATGCACACAAATGCGGAGTAACGCTTCCCCTACATTGGGGGGGGGAAATGCAGGGTAGAAAGATCCTTAGTCGAAAGGAGGCATAGGAGTGTTCGCTTTATCATGATGCATTGCGAGTTTTCCCCTATACTCTGCTTTTACCCGGGATATATATCGTGCTGTGCGCACACGTGGTTAAGCTGAAGAGAAAAGGGGATTACTTTGACATTCTTCTCCTTTCTCCCTCCCCCACTTCCGTTTTCATCTTAGAGGTTGTTCCGTTAGAGATGGTGGACTATCGGAATTGAATAAAGTTTTTCCATTATTTATTTTTAATATTCGCTTGTGTAAATGTAAACAATGATTTGTTTTATATTAAATCTGACAATTATTATTTAGAAATGAAATCTATAAGTTATAGAAGCGGTACATATTTTAAACAATCTAGAAGAGAAAAGGGGGGGTGTTCCATATTTTACTGTTGTATATCCTTCCCTTCCTCAAATATATTCTGATTTTCCTTGTGATAAATTTATTAATACATAGTAATTATTTTTTTAATAAATATAAGATACGGTATTTTATTGTAGTTTTAATAATTTAAGATGTTGCGGCTGTTCTGCGAGTACATTTTACTTTCTTAAACATTTCTACCGATGCAGCCTTTCTCCCGGTTTTTACTGTACATACAAAAGAGGATTTTATTATTAGGATTTATTAATTATTAGGATTCAGGGCGTCATCAGGAAGGCTTTGCCGTGAAGGCAAAGTAAATGACATGCATGTCACAACAAATTTTTCTTGATTAATTATAATTAATTTTATTTATTTATTTTTTGAAATATAAGTTTTAGGTTATTTATCAATAAGATATTCATATGCATCAGCACACCAAAATGGGTGAGACATGATAACATCAGTCGTGAAATTAACCAAATGCTTTTTTATCGATAAGGACCCGTAAATTTTGGAGTCCTGGGTCCCAAGGACCCATCTCTTCCAAAGTCTAGCGACATCACTGTATAATATTAAGTTTAAAGGTGTCCTACAATTCATCGTGTCTATTTCTATTCTGCAAGAATGCTTCACAGCAGGGAAGTATCCAGAAGGGATCCAAATGGTAAAAAAGGCAGAATTTTACACAAAAAGACTATATCATTATCGTGTCCGGAACCCCTGGACACCCTCCCCCCCCCCCCCCCCAAATATGTCCCTGCTTCACAAGACAAAGAGTCTCAAGCAAAATTTTAGTTTTTAGAAAAGCAAAATTTTAGTTTTCATCCAAAATGAAACTAACACAAGCAATTTAGAAGACAAAGGGAGAGCATTTTTTTACAATCTTCCCATCATGCTGTTTTACTTCACAGAGCACAGAAATAATACACTAGATAATGATTGAACTGAAACTGCAACTTTCATAATACATGAGTGAGCAATAATGATGGATGACATGAATTAAAAATCTTTTTTACATTGTAATTTGGAAAAACTGATCAATTTAGTTTCAGAAAGGATTTGTCCACGCAACTGAAGTGTCTGGTGCTATGGCAAACTTAGACAAGAGGCATCTGCCTTGGTCGGAGGACTTTTTAAGGGATTCAAACATGAAATTCATGTTACATCTGGAGAAAACCGACCAAAACTCCAGATGGTTAGATCGATAGCCATGTGGTAAGATCAAACATGGAACATTCACACTTCAGCCATCTACAATGTTCAGTGTCTTATCCACTTGGCTAGGGTGGGGCTGCAGTAACTAAATGAAAGAAAAAAGTAGTAATATTTGTCAACTGCCAATATTAAAATATTTATAAATCGTAAAATTTTCCATTCATATCTATAGCAAAAACTTTTTTGAAAGTTAATTCTTTGCTTTGCATTAATAAGTTATGTTTCAATTATTTTGTTAACTAATCATCCATTCTTTGAAAAATAATTTTTTGTTTTACATTATTATAAGACTGGAAAAAAAAAATGTTTTATCATTTTACACTTTCACTAAAATAAAGTAGCCATTAATCTATAAAAAAGTGGTGACTAATTATACTTCTACTTTATATAACTATGACTAATTATACAACACATATATATATTCTTTAGTGAATCTTTGTCGCTGAGTGAATTTCAGCATTTTGAGATCATTAATCACATACTAATGGTACTGCTAGCCAAGCTGTTTATTTACTTTCAAGCACAAAACCAGAAACAATCCTCGGATAATAATAATTAAAAAAAGGTATGGCTCAGATGATAATAATAATAGGTATGGGCGATCGCTTTGAAGACCATTCACAGCCATTATCTTTCTGAACACTGGTTACATGTCTATACAGATGATTTGCTTTCTGACTTTTCGAAGGGTGCTGGAATCTTTTGTGAACAGTTTTGTTTTTGCCTCCTGATAGGAAATTTCACGCCTCATTTTGATGGAGAGTTAGTCAATTCTTGTAACAATCAAACAACTTTACATTTGACAAGAAAAGAACAGCTATTCTTTCTGAAACTGTATCTGCTCTACAAGCTCTTTCTTCTAACAAAGAGGCCAAGAACTCCAGTGTCTTGAGATGCAGGGCTGTGATTGAGAATTTCCGCAATAATTTCTAGCAAAGTTCTGGAGCAAAATTCTTTGGAAATTAAAACCAAAATCAAATTAATTCAGCAACACCAGAACTTTGAAAACTCACTTGAGGTGTGCACATGATTTGGATGGGCGGAGCCACTTTTTCAAGAAACTAGAAATTCAGTGATTGGTAGGGAAGAAAAATATAAATTTCTTCTGAACAAGGCAACGAATATAATTCACTATAAGCTTTTTCAAAATCTATCAGAATGGGACAATTTTTAGTCAATTTTACGGATTGTATCTTGAACAGTTTTTAAGGAATTAATGGTTAAAAATGTTCACAAATATTTCATTTAGCATTTTTTCAGTGTTTCATTGCTTGTAACTCGCCGCCCAATCTAGATATCGTAATACAATTCATGTTATTTTAAAGGCTTTTAATTCTGCATCAAATTCAATAATAAATTAAGGATTTTAATTCTGCTCTTTCTAAATATGGGGTTACTTTTGGTCTAGTGTGTTGAGAAACTTCAGAAATGAGGAACTTACAAAGTATTTGAACTTTTTTACTCTACCTGTGATAGTGGGAAAATAGCTGGAGAGGGACTAGGGGTTCTATGTTGATTTGCGCCCCACATAAGCTGTTCTATCCCTAAAATATTTTACAAGAGTTCTGAATAATCCTGTGTATATATATAAACTCGGCTGTTCGAGCCTCATCAGGGGGAGACTCCCCCCTCTGATCCCCCGTAATTTTTTAGTTTCATTATTGCCATATTAAAACGATATTAATTAACTATGTCATTTTATCTCTCATCTTTTGTGTATTTCGCCTGGTAATCCAATATTGAAATTTTTATGACTGTAACCTATTTATACAAAAATACATGGGATGCCTATTCTACAGCTTACGAAATAGTGTAATAATAGATTACAGCTGCTGTGAACTAATAGTATTTAAGTATATGTAAAAATATGTCGCTTTTTTGGAACACATTTTTCAGACAATTTTCAATAAAGGGGGTGAGAGATAAAATGTCACAGTCATTAATATCTTATATAATAAAATCCGAGAATAAACAAAGTTTGTAACTGGCTGGCTATGTATGTGTGTAGGTTTATGACCTCCAATCTTCTTATGCATGTGCTTTTTGATCGCATAGGGCCTAGACAGATGGTTGCAGACCTACATAATCAGGCTGTCTACCATATAAAGTAAGCTTGATTTCTTGACCTTTTCTTGACCATAACAAATACGAAACACTAATATCAAAAATACATTCTTGCCAGGGATGCAGAATATGTACGATCCGGCAATCTAGGATAGGGGGAAATTTTGCAGAAAATATACAACTGATTTCGATTATAACAATGAATTACAAAATTCTTAGAGTTATTCTTTCCCGTTCCTATTTTTAAAGCGATTTTTTTTTCAACTTTTTCACCGATCAGCAGTTTGCTTTCTCTTAACTTGGACCAATTGCTATTTAGTAAACATGTATGTAGCTTGTACATTGCAAATATTTTTACACTTATGGTAATACAGAACTTATGCAAGTCAATAAATATATCATAAAATTTTGAGGAAATTTGCATATGGATTGAGGGAAATGTTGAGAGTAAAAACAGTTTCTGCACCCCTGCATCATACTTATAGAATGAAAAAAAATTATACTTTTAAATTTAACACTATTAATATACAGGGTGATCAGCGAAAAGTCCTGATTTCAAAATTAAATATCTCTACAACAAAGATCGATAGAATTATGCGGTAAACTGTACGTTTATTAGCAAAACTAAAAATGGTGCACAAAAGTTTAGAAAATTTAGTTACGAAAATCGTCAACTAAGAATTTGAATGAAATGGAAAAAGGGAGTTGAGTCGCTAATCGTGACCTAGTGCTTCATTTCTTGACCTTTCCTTGACTTTCGTGACCTTTTTTCCAATTCTTGACTTTTCCGTGACTTTCGTGACCTTTGCATGATGGTAGACACCCTGATAATTTTGTATACAGCTTCACTAAGACATGTCCTAACACATCTCGGAGTGATTTTTTCGAAATTCGAATAAAAAAATGTCTTGTTTGATTTTTGGCATTTTTCCTAGCTTAATATGTAATAATGCTGGTAATTACACTTGCAATAAAATGATATTTGCATCATTGGACAGAGGAGAGAATTTTCTATAAAAAACAGTTTGATCTGACTATGTAACACAATTTGCAGAGATTTAGTAATTTTTTAAAGATCACCTTCAATTAAAGTCTTCATAAAATAATTTTGAAATTAACACAATTTGCAGAGATTTAGTAATTTTTTAAAGATCACCTTCAATTAAAGTCTTCATAAAATAATTTTGAAATTGTTGCATCTTGAATTCTATCTGTCATAATTTTTTGATATTTTGGGAAATGACGGAGCATTGATTTCACCCTCTTTTAAAAGAAACATGGGGAAAAAATACACATTAGGAGACTTTTTACGAATTTTTAAGAAAAGAAGGGTTTTGAATACAACAGCTGCTGCTTTAAGATTTTGTTAACACTAAGCTTGCAAGTTTTGCCATCATGGGAATTGAAACTAAATAGCTGCTAGTTGAAAAAAACTATATTACCTTAAAATAACTGACTTTTCGCATGTGAAATCTATGTCATTTTGATGAAACGAGTTTAAAACAACTTTTGAAACTCAATCAGAATAATGGACTCACAAGCAAAACATATGCCATGCACAAAATAATTCCTTTTTTTTTATATTACGTTGCCAGAAAAAGAATCCAGCATTATTTTCAAATGAGGTTTTAAACGGCTCACATTTTCGAATTGCAAGAAATATTTTGCGGTGCTAAATATGTCAATCTGACAAGAATTATGCATAAAACTGTATGGAGAGCTGTTTTAATGGCAACCATAGAATGAAATGACTCATGGTTTATGCTAATGTGTAAATTGCAAAGAATCATCAAACAATAAAAGACTACATTCGTGGCAAATATCTAAATCGCTTCTTTAAATTAAGCATTAAAGAGAGAAAAATGAAAATATGTAGTATTGGTATCAGTAAAAGATGGTATAAGTAATAGTGAGCAGATATGCTAGGGCAATATGGATCAAAGCACAATATACCGCATTAATAAATATTTCGTGAAACTAAAAGTGTTCTATTCATTTTTTAACAGCCGACTTACAGCACAGCTAACTAATCATTAAGCAATTTTATGTCGCATTAATATATACCGTGGTAGTTCTAACAGAAAAGACTATACCTGAACTTTTTTTTTTTCTTTCCTTGGAGATTCTGTGGACAGAGTCTAAGGTATTAATCGTATAACTTAAACCTAAAAAAGAGTATGATGTAGAGATGAGGCATTTTGAAAGTTAGGAATTTTCACTGCAAACCATCAAGCTTTACTTTTTCTGAAAGCGAATGACACCGACATAGTTTTTGTGTCATAATATCACAATGGTCATAGGTCAGTACTTACACTAACTTTATGAATAAGTAATGAGTAACTTTAAGCCAAGAGTCAAATCATTTTGCTTATTTTTAGATTCACCATTACTGGAATCAATTTGAATAATACATGTAAGAAAAATTTTCGTCCCTACCGTGTGAAGAATGGGTATGCAGCTAGTATATATACACATATATATGACAGACACTACTTGGAGCTAAAACATGCATTCTTAGCAGTCGAGAAGCAATAAGAATGTGTGAATCCTCTCAGCAAGAGAGAACCATACTTGCTGATTGACAGCTTGCGTCAGAACCATGTGATCCCCTGAGAAGAATCCTTCACTGATTACAAAGCAAAATTAAATTTAGATTCCAACTTTTGCACTGAAGATGGGGCTTGGGCAGAGCTAAGAAAAGGCATGGAAAACCCCATATATTGTGAGAAAACCAACTTAAAGTAATGATTTGAGAACAGAAATTTAAAATGTGAGGTGCTAGAAAAGAAGTCCCATTATTTTTATACAAACATTCCCTAAAATATTATATAAATATATATAATGTTTTTTTCTTTAACATTGAAAAAATTTACAAGAGCTTTTATAAAAGCTTCAGTAAATCTATTTAAAAGTTATTTTGAACTTACCAGAATACTGCAAAGTTGCTCCAATCACAGAGTCCAGAACAGAACCAAAGATGCCAGCAAAGGCCCCAATTATAGTGAGCAGAAATCCCTGATGAATTTTGTCCACAGAGACATTGGCAAGTAACAAGGCAACAAAATATGCAAAACCAATAACAAATCCACCTAAGGCACTATAAAAAAGTCCGCTCAATGTGAAGCCTCCGTTTGTTCCTGTGAAGTGAGAAAAATAAAATACTAGTCATATAATAATAGTATTATCAGATCAATATTTACTTCTTCATATAAATAATATTTATTTTTAATGTTCTTCAAATTTATGTATATGGCTTACACTGCCAAGAAAAGCACAATTTGCTGTGTTAAGTATGTATAAATTAAATATAATATTAAAAAATAACTCTCTCATGCCTACAAGAAATTTGGAAAAAATGTTTGCTATAATCCATAGATACTCACATGCGAGCAATTTTCCCAGTGGGAAGCATAACTGAGTGATGCATTAGTAAAACATCCAGAGGTGCCTACTGAGCAAGTTTATGGTGCAGACTGTGCCATTCAATTTTTAGGGGGTAAGGTGGTATCTGATAAATATACAAGATAAGAAGTCAGGTCGGGCTGTATCTTTCTTAAAATCATTATTTAAGGCATTATAATTATTTTGTAACTTTTTCAAAGGTCGTTTGTCAGTAATATGGAGTGATAAATGACATTTGATTTAGTGTTTGAGTGAAAAACGTATGGCGTATTAGCTCCCTGGTTCAGAGTCTTACAGATTTTCAGTAACAGCAAAGGTTTTTAGTATTTTTAGTTTTCCTTGGGGTGGTTTTTATGAAGAAGCCACCTGCCAGTTCCTTTAACTAACCAGCTGGTTATGGGCTAGTTTGATATGGGGCTGGTTTTTGGCTTGTACTCTGGGGGTTTTCCTTTATTGTCTATTCATTGGATCTTAAGAAACTAAGATCACACATTTTAAGCTCACAAACTTTAGTCTTTTGTACTATCGGTAAAGTATTTTAGGTACTAAACTCTCAGAAAATCTAAATCCGTGGCTAACAAACATCACTAGCCAAGTAACCTGGCTGAAATCTCATAAAGGAGAAGGCCAGGTAGGTAATTCCATTTTTCTTTTTCTATTGGCCAGAGCGTGGGGCAAGGATCGCATCATCATACAAAGTTCATAGAAGTATGTACATTAAATAGTAAATATTTCATTAATTATAGTACATATTCACTATAAAAAGTATAACGCTAAAACTAAGTTTCAAAAGCAGTGTGAAATGAAGGCCTCAATGAAAACTGTCAAAGGATCTGAACTCGCCAAACTCTCAACCAAATGACCAAACAATCACTAGTGAAATGGATGGTGGGAGAAACGAGGAATCAACGATGAGTCATTTCAGCACAAGATCTGACAGCGTCCTATCAATAAAAAGAACACTTGTAATGAGCTCAACCAAATCAGGTAACCAACAATTATAAATTAGTCAAAAAGCAGAAAGTTTTTTTATGGAACAGAAACAAAAGTGACCAAAACAATCCTAGTTCAAACAAAGTGATGTGAAACGTCAAATATAAGCAGAGCATGTTAAACACGTCTTCCACAAACAATAAAACAACAAGAAACCAAACTCCCAGTTTCAAAACTTCAAGTAAACGAAAACATAATGAAGGTTATCTCTCCAGAAGATGAAAAACAGAGAGTCATTGACTTAGGAAAAAAAGACTTCCTGCCACTTCCAAACATCCAGAGGAATTCTCAGGTAAGGAATTCAAGTGGGTCAAACACTTTCATAGAACTAATACTACCTCTTTTTGATGAGCTGGAATGTGGGCAGGAAGAATTGGGACCTGAAACAACAAAGAAGGTTCAACAACAATTGCTAACCTTAAAAGTAAAAGTAAATCAATCCCTTTTCACACTATGCAGAAGTGGAGCCGATGCTAGACATGGCTACAGAGAAAATATTCAACAAATTAGAAGAATTACGCGAGATTTTATAATAGCAAAATAAAGCATTACAATTTCCATTGTACGTGGAAAAACTCTGATAAGGAACAGTCTTTATCCTAAATTCAAAATAAACTTCCTGGAAATGAGGTAACAAGTCTCCTACAAAAAAGAATTGTGTTCCTCAGAAGTCAAAGTATCTTCAGTAAGAACTAACTACCAGAGCAGGGGATGTTCTCTTGCAATGTAATAACAAGGAAGATTTACAGGAACTCAAAAACTTAATAGAACCTAAGCACTTTGTAAAGGAAGTAAACATAATAAAAAGTGGTCCTAGAAAATGCTGAATAATAAAAGTTAAATAAATTTTAACATTAACAGCACGTTAAAGGAACAGAAACTATTAGAAGCAATAAGAGCCAATTTTTATAGCTATTCTAACACATCAAACATTAACTTGATCAAACCAGTAGAGAGTAAACAAAATAACCGATTTCATTGTTTTCATTCAAGAGGCTACACGGATTTTAGAGCCTTGCGGATTTTGGATCGGCAAATTAGGAGTTGCCTTCTGTAGACCTCATTCATAACTTAATAACTATTATAGTGCAATTGACTGAAATCAAAACTATTTGCAAGCTATGTTCTCTCCCTTTCAAAAGAGTATTCGAATAGGAGATAAACTTCCTATGTTGATTTTGTGTATTAAAAGTTATTTATGACAGATTATGAACTAGGATATGCATAATTATAACTTTCCATATTTCTATAAAGTTCTGCAGTTATCAAAAACTCAATAATTATTCGTAATATTAAAATTGGAAGCTTCATTTATACTCAAATACTTTAACATGATGCTTAGAATCTCTATCTTCTAAAGTTTTGTTCAGCAAATTTCGAAATTGTATTATCAAAATCAATTCCTTTAGCAACACTATTTTCAATTGACAAAATGACTAAACAGAAAAGTCGTGCTTGGTAAGTCCAATTTCTGAGGTTTCACCAGTTTACTACGCTTTAAGACTGCAAACTGATATGATATACATTCCATACTTTGGCAACGTGATCGTTTACTGGTTGAAATACATCAACACATTCACAAATTGATCTTTTCAGTTCTTGTCTGTAGCCTTCTCTCCGGGCATAATTTAAACCTTCTAACAGTTCTTTTGGCTGCAGGAGTTCCCATCTGTTCACATGTGTTTTTTGCAAATTGCTTTGCATCCTCAACAAGGTCATTTCTTTTGTCTTTTTAAAAAGACCTTCAGCCTTCTTATCTTGAAAACAGATTTCTCAAAGCTTATTCCAAGAAGATGCAAATGCTTTTGAACAGGGTTAACTTCTTCCAAGACATTTGATTTAAAAAAAAAGAGAGAAATGACACACTGCAGGCAGCAGAATCTGAGCTACTTCTTTGGTATCATCAATCGTTTCTGAAGTTTCACACAGTCCCTCAATAGCATCAACCAAATAATCTAGCTTAATCAAATACAGGCTTAACAGCTTCATAGTCTGCACGCTGTCTTGTTTCTGAATGCTGCATAGCAATTCGCTATGAAAACTTATAATTATGATGACAATTATCATAGATCTGCTTAATGAATGGCACAATTATGACAATATCAAGTACTTTTTAATACATTTACTTTAAATAATTATTTTGGGTATAATGATTATAAAAAATCAAGTTTGGTTTTTAAAAAAGGATCATAGAGATAGTGTTCATCAAATCATTTGCCAATTGACTTTTAAGAGTGTTACAAGTATAGCCAGGGGCTGAAAAGACCCTTTCAGTTTTTACAGTTGTCAGTTTTATTGTCAACAAAAAGTAATGAATATAAGACAAGTATTTTTCTTGAACTCCTGCATTTTCATATGTAGTCATTTCCTTTTTTAGCTTCAAACGTAGCCATTTCCTTTTTTACTGTATCTGGTAGACGTCTAATGATGGCCGATCTGGTTTTCCGGATTGTAAATGCTAGTTCCCAAAAATATCTTAGGACTGCATATCTTGCTTACGGTCACCACAGAAGAATCCTTCTTCTTAAGCCACATTAAAAAAATAATAACAACAAATAAACACAAAATTGAAAGAATTGAAAGAAAAATGGAAAGATATAAAAACTATTATTTTTTTTTTCCTTACAGCTTTGTCGCCTTAGCAATCAGATGTCACCCCCCGCAGTGGTGGTAGTACCTGGGGTGGACCGCCCCACCTTCCTACACCACTGAATCAAAGGTGTGCAGTTATTATAGAGTTGGGAGTAAAATAAACTGTTCTACTCAAACTAAGCAAAAATACTGAGCAGAAACATTAAAAAACAATGTAAAAATCAGAAAACTGAGCATCCGTAAGAGATGAGTGGATTAGCAATAAAACATTCTTATAACTTTACAATGGATGAACAGAGATTCTAACATTGGATACAAACCTACTGGAACCTTCTTGAAAGATGTAATGAGCCTAGGTTCAGATTTGGCCAATACTGTTCCCAATTCTGAAGCCCAGGTATCTCCATTGACACCTGCCAGAGTGGAGAGGAAAGCTGTGGCCAACCAAGAACGCACAATAAGCTTATCATCGTGGAAACTGAGCGGGAACTCTCCAATTCCTCCTGCCAGGAGATAGAAAAAGGCTACTTCAACTGCAACACCTCCATTGCAAATGACCTGGATCCAGTTTCTTTGCCCACCTACACAAATTTGGGGGGAAAAAAAAAAAAAAAGAGATCATTTCCTTTACAACAAAACTGACCAACATTTTCCTGTTTTTGACAGTAAAAAAAAAAAAAAAGCTCTCACAAGGAAATTCAAACAGAAACATTCGTAATTAAAATCAAAACTAAACATCAGTTAGTGTTTCCTTCTCCCCATAATAATTATTATGAGTGTAAGTTTCATTTTAAGAAGTATAGTCACTGCAAAAAAAAATATATTGTAGGGATGCACCGAATACCATATTTTGCCGAATACCGAATATTCGGTTGAAATTCTAACCGAATATTCAGCTGAATACCGAATACTTGTTAAAATTTACTAAACTTATTAAACCGTAATTAAACTTTGGCAATGATTAATTTAATTAGTTTATTCTTAAACAATATTTCATAGGGTGTAAAACTTCAAAAATTAAAATCCTGCAAAATTTAATATCCAAGTGTTTCCTTTATATATAATTAATAACTTTTCTAAATATTAGTGAAATGCTGATAATTTTTTTACCTGCATATTTTATTTAAAAAATTAGCAGTTAATTGGCTTTGCATATTTATGAACACTTAATGAGGAGGGTTTTTTTTTCTGATTACTGTTTCAAATTTAAATGACATAGTAATAGCAAGGTTAATGTAATGTGTCATAAGATTTGAGAAAAATTTAAAAGTAACGAAATTTAAATTTAACATCAGAGTGTTTTCTCTTACATTAAAACTACTTTCATTGTGATATTAGTTTTTTGTGTGATTATGGCAACACTACACTAAGGCGATCTGCCAAGGATGGTAGGAGGACTTTCTAGGGGTTTCTAATGCGTATTCACATGTGATATTAGCAAGTAACAACTTGAATTAATTTAATACTATGGTACTATACTATAGCTTTCCTTCATGATATAAAAAATATGTATTTGTTAACTAATTGGTGAATACTTTAATTTGTTTACTATTCAGTTGCCAAATATTTAAGTATTCGGCCGAACCGAATATTCGGTGCATCCCTAATATATTGTATATATACAGTGACCCCTCACTTATATGACTCTTAGTTATACAGTTCTCTCGATTAAATGTCGAATTCACCGAGTCCCATTCACACCTTACAGAATTACTAAACTTCTCTCCGTTATACGACTTTTCTCTTCCTTATATGACATTTTAAACAGCTCAGGGGATTTTACATTTCTCACCCAAGAATTCATTGTATAGCATTTAAAGTACAAATCATGCACGTTTTCTCATCTTTATCCTGTCACTTCTGTAAAATATATAATCAATAGTAAATAACATTTCTCATCTAAATTTCTATGTTTTTAACGACGAAATCTATGGCGAGGAATGGTTGTGTCTAACAAAATCATTTTTCCAAAATAGCTTAAAAGCTTTAGACTTAGAAAAAGACATTTTCTCTTTACGTCAACTACCGAGACAAATGAATTGACCTCCTTTTTTAAAAAAATTATCTCATCAGTAAATCTTTAAAATAAACATAGTATAACTACACTACAGTAAACTATGTATTTTGTGAACTTTTAAATATTTTATGCTTGATTTTTTAATATATTTTACAAATTTTGTTGAAACATGTTTCTAGTATTCAAAACTCATTTGTTTTGACAAATGAGTTCATCAAACTTCGTCATGTCAAATTTGTTTTGACAAATTCAAAACTCATTTGTTTTACTCAGAGTTTTTTAAGGTGAAATAACTAATTTATAGGTAAAATAACTAATCCATATCAATTTTAAACTTAAGCCAGTCTCTCACTTGCATGACTCTCTCACTCATACAACTTTTTTCTACGGTCCCCTGAAAGTAATATAAACATTTTAATACACATGTACTATATAAATTTGTTACGTTGCTTATTCTATACTTAATTAATAAATTAATTCAGTTTTCATACAAGTTTTTCCCACAGTTTTTATTACTTTGGATGACAAATACTATTCTATGTTGTATCAGATTTTGGATACTTTTTTTTAATGAAAAGTGAATATCAATTGTTCATTATGTTTATTTAAAAAAAAAAAATTGCTACGTATTGAAAATAATAAAACCACAAGCTCAAAAGTTTCACTATGCCCCATCAAAGCCATGTAAGTGTACTTATGCACAAATAAATAATATTCTAGAATACTATATATATATATTAATAAAAAGTAAAGTTAAAATGTAAATGTCCTCAAAAAATGTCAAGAACTACTACTTGACAGATTTACGAAGTTTTTTGCAAAATGATCCCTATCATGCAGATAAGGTTTAAAGCTATTAAAATTCGAAATCTGACTTGCAGAAAGATAGTCATCATAGCTCAAACTGCCCTTTTCACAATTCGCGCTACACCTTTTTACCATGAAGATTGGCAATGCTCTTTCCTTATGCAATAATATAAATAAAATGAAATGTATTATCTATATACTATTAAAATCTATGAGCATCTGTCTATAAAATAATTCAAATTAACATATATAATGCACAGTTACACACATTTAAAAAATATTGCTTTTATTGTCATGTTTAATTTGTGGTTCAGCTTGGCTGTGTGCCATCGATTGGCAATGTTAATTATACAAATATGGTACTTGTAGCAATATAAACTTAAATAATTTATTTCACATTATATTTTTAACAATTATAAAGTTTCTTCAGTAATGGAATTGTTGTTGTCACTTAAGTTGTTAATTCAACAATCAAGTGAAACAACACATTTCTACAGTCCTTAAGACTTATACAATGAAAATGCATAAATATAAAGCAAATAGAACATCTACTCATGCTTTAAAAATAATCGGAATTTTCATGCAGTTTTAGATATTTCTCACTTTCATTAAAAGCAGTTAAAAACACATTAAAATCCGTTTGTAGCACTTTCGGTGGCAGCCACCACCTTCTTCAGCTCTGGTCTCATTTCAAAATGCCTGGCTCTCTTCCTCAGTAAGGCGTTCCACCCAGGATCTATCTGCACATGTGTCATGTCATTTATAGCGCCAACTGTCGTTATAATCTGTAAAGCCTCCATGTTTAGGGAATAATAATTATTTTTGTAATTGGCGAGTTTTTGGCTATTGTTAAAGTCGATGTCTATGGGGCGTTCTTGGGCTATTTTTGAGAGGGCAGTAGTGGTTTTATTGAATTTAATGTCATTGTGGTGTTCCTTTTTTCGGTCTTTGATTTTCCGTTTCGTCATACCAATATAGCAGCCTGGTTTATTAGTACTACTGTCTGTAAAGTTTATTTTATAAATACCGACGGTTTCATCAGGAGAAATAGTGTCTTTATCACTGCGAATGCGTTTGAAGATATTTTGATTAGGTTTTATGGGGATTTTGATATTTTTCTTGGCAGCTTCATTTATAATTTTTAGGGCGGCTCCCCTGCAGTATGGAATGGTGTTGGTAAATTTTGGTTTCGGGTTTTGATAATTTTTAATTTGTTCCAGCTTTCTGATTCTCTTTTTGAAAAGGTTTTTGACGATGGATTTTGGGTAACCTGCGTTTTTACATTGTGTTTTAATAAATTAGAGTTCTTCATTGAGTAGTTTTTTGTCTGAGCATACTGTAATTGTGCGATTGACATATAAGCGGCTATTTTGAATTTGTAGGGAGTTTTTGAATTAAAATGTACTATTTCATTATTATTGGTGGCTTTTCTGAAAACGGTAGTATTGATATTATTCTTCTTATCTCTAGTGATTTTGACATCTAGGTAATTTATGGTGGCATTTTCCTCTATTTCCGTGGTGAATTGAATGTTTTTTGTCTGTTGAATTGATTTCTCTGAGGATATTTTCGATTTCATTTTTGTTAACTCTTGCAAAGATATCGTCGATGTAGCAAAACCATGTGTTTATGTGGTTGGATAGATTATCTAATATTACCCTCTCCACTAGCCGCATTTTCTAATCTGCGATGACACCTGAGATCGGCAACCCCATAGGCACGCCTTTCTTTTGTTTGTAGAAATTATGATTAAATTGAAAGTATGAGTTGTTAAGAATAAGATTAAGTGCACTAGTTATTGTATAGGAGGTAGCGTTATTGTCAATGTTGAAGGTAATTTTTTTATTGATTATTGCATTAATTTCTTGAATATCTATAGAGGGGTAAAGGTTAGTGACGTCAAAGCTAACGAAACATTCCTGTGAGTTTATTGTGATGTCTTTAAGGCGTTGAATAAAGTCTTCAGTTGAGGATAAAATATTGTCACTTTGGGGCATGAGCTCTTGTAGGATGGGTTTTAGATATTTTTCCAGGTCATAAGTTGGTCCTTCACATTTACTGACTATGGGTCTTAAAGAGGGAGGGGCTTTATGGTCTTTGTATTTAGCAAAAATTCTTGGGGCTATGGGGGCAAAATTAGTTAAAGTGGGTTGTTTATTAGCTGGCCAGGTTCCATTTTTAATTAATTCTTTATTGAAAATTTTTCCGGTCGGATCTTTTGGTAATTCTTC
Organism: Cheiracanthium punctorium; assembly: GCA_038373885.1. Taxonomy (NCBI): domain Eukaryota; kingdom Metazoa; phylum Arthropoda; class Arachnida; order Araneae; family Cheiracanthiidae; genus Cheiracanthium; species Cheiracanthium punctorium. Next base: position 316,676 of record JAWZYV010000946.1, on the reverse strand, counting down.
TATTTGTAGTTTATTGATGGTTTCTTCCATTTGGGTAAGATAATCAGTTTTATTCATATCCTGGGATCCTATATATAAATCCTGGGTGGAACGCCTTACTGAGGAAGAGAGCCAGGCATTTTGAATTGAGACCAGAGCTGAAGAAGGTGGTGGCTGCCACCAAAAGTGCTACAAACGGATTTTAATGTGTTTTTAACTGCTTTTAATGATTTTAATACTATCCGTCCTATTGCTTTTAAATTATTTCTCACTTTATTTCCTTTTTGTGGGGACGCCATTTTCTCATAGCCCATTATTTGCTGCTTTGCTGGCAGATTATTATGACACGCTTTTAATATGTAGCACTTCAGTGCATATTTGAATTATGAAAGTGTGTCAGATTTCTTTATTTTATTTTTGCTTTTATGTGTTTGATCAAATATAGCAGATGGGAAAGGGGGGCTGTGAACATTTTTTTGAAGAATCTATTAAGGGTCGCGCTTAAAAGAATGTTACGAACCACTGCAACTGTTCTAGAACAATAAATTATTAAAGCATGCACAATGATGAAAAAAATAATAAACTAATACAGTCCAAAACTCTACAAACCAAACCTTCTTTAAAATCGGCTTCAAAATTTTTCTTTCTTCGTGATCCGAAGCGTGTAGCTTTTGAAGAGGACACAAAAAAAGTCAAGAGACAAGCCAGAAAGCAGTAGCTGCTAAATGTTAAAATCAATCCAACAAGAAAGCCTAGAAAAAGAAAAGATGTGTATAGTCTGTAAACCCAAAACAAATGATACGAAGAAAATACAAGAATATTTTAGCATAAGTATTTTATACATATAAAAAATAATAATTTATAATTTACTACTAGAATTACAGAAGGGGTCATTTTGATTTTTTAGGAAAGAGTGTTTTATTTACAAACACTATAGAGTTAAAAATAACAACATAACAAGTACTTGTGTTGCCGTAATTTGGCTTCATGAATATTTTACCTTTAGGCTGATATTTCTATTCAAATTGCAAGAAAGATATGCAGTATGTGGCAAATGCATACCTCCTCTCTTGTGAGCAAATTGTAAAGAGATACAAAATGTGTTCAGTGGATACTGAGATCTTATGATAATGATAAAAGTAACAATAAGGGTTGTTGGATTGTTTGTGAACTTTCATATGAAATAATAAATATTGTTTAAAACTTGAAAAGAGCTATTTCTTATTGAGTTGGTTAGTGGTAGTATTAATTATTTCTTTTGTGAACACTAACATGAACAAGAAAAGTAAATCAAACTTACTTTATTTTATTTGAAAAACTTTTTATCAGTTCTTGTAAAACCAATAGCCGTCAATCAGAGTCATTTCAAGTAACAGCATTGGTCACTTCTTAATTTACTATTAAAGCTGTACAAGGTTCACTGCTGATAGGATTAGTATGCTTACTTTTAAAAAGGCTTGTAGTACATTTTGTCTTACAGTGATTATCAGGCTGCCTCTCTCTCTCTCACAGGCAGGAGTTTTTTCTCTTTATTTATTTATTTATTTATTTTTTTTTAACAAATGTAGAGGGGAGTTTCCCATAAAAAGACCTTCCAGTAGGCATTTACCTCCTCATTTTCCTTTGGAAGCCAAAAATAGTTCTAAACAACTGTTAAATTGTAAGATGCCCCTTCCTTTGGCATTAAAAAAGTGTTTGAAAAACAAAGTACCACATAATTTCTGGTTTATAATCTGCCAGAGCTCTTTTACAAGCAGAAGAAAAGTATTTCTTTAGTTTGTTTTTTCTTTAGATAATTTGCAGCAGTAGATTATCTGCAGATTAAACAGACTACGTTTGGGTCAAAATGGGCGATTTTTACTACTTTGTAAGAGGCATAAGGAAGTAATGAAAATTTTGGTATTCAGATTTTGATAAAAAAAATTGATTTTGACTACCTCTAAATTTACTTTTAAGATTTTTGCGATGCATCTCATCATATGTATGTTTATATAAATGCATGTACAATCCATTTTGACACATTTTTCCCTGTTGTCAGTATGCATGGTCAATGGAATGGAAAAAATAAGGACCTTTGGCTGTTTTACGTGAAAATAAGGACTTTTGAGAACCAAATTGTAAACTGCATAAATCTAAGGATTTTTAAGGACTGTACGAGTCCTGTACTAGTGTTAATTAGAATACTTTGCTTATAAGATGAAGATACATTCATAGTTTGATTCCTCAGTCTTTTAAAGGAGGTTAGACACTTGAATAAACTTTTTCATTACACATGTAAGAAAAATTTATAAATCCTAAAGTACGAAATCATTTGTAAATTACCTAAATTTTTTAACACATTTCAATGAGCTTGATACCAGTTCTTGCTAACATCAAATGTCTGGTGTTTTGATTCTCGAACAATACATACAGTTACAGAAAACAGAATGCAGTGCCATCTAGTAAGTTTTAGGTTAACTAAAATGATAGTACATAAATATACTGAACTATTTAAAAGGTTAAAAACACATTAAAATCTCGTCAGTAGCACTTTCAGTGACGGCCACCACCTTCCTCAGCCTTAGTTCCAAAATGCCTTGATCTCGTCCTCAGAATATCGTTCCATCCCGGATCTATTTGCGCATGTGTCATGTCATTAACAGTGCCATCTGTGGCTATAATCTGCAATACTTCCATGGTGAGGGCATAATAGTTATTTTTGTAATTGGCGAGTTTTTGGCTATTATTAAAGTTGATTTCTATGGTGCGTTCTTGGGCTATTTTAGAAAGGGCGGTACTGGGTTTATTGAATTTAATATCATTGTGGTGTTCCTTTTTTCTGTCTTTAATTTTTCTTTTAGTCATACCTATGTAGCAGCCTGATTTATTTGAATTATTGTCTGTAAAGTTTATTTTATAAATGTCAGTGGTTTCATTAGGGTCAATAGGATCTTTATCACTGTGAATGCGTTTGAAAAGGTTTTATTGGTATTTTAATGTTTTCCTTAGCGGCTTCATTTGTTATAACAAATGAAGACACTAAGAAAAACATTAAAATACCAATAAAACCTAATCAAACTATTTTCAAATGCATTCGCAGTGATAAAGACCCTATGAACCTAATGAAACCGCCAGCATTTATAAAATAAACTTTACAGACAATAATTCAAATAAATCAGGCTGCTACATAGGTATGACTAAAGGAAAAATTAAAGACCGAAAAAAGGAACACCACAATGATATTAAATTCAATAAACCCAGTGCCGCCCTTTTTAAAATAGCCCAAGAACGCCTCATAGAAATCAACTTTAATAATAACCAAAAACTCGCCAATTACAAAAATAACTATTATGCCCTCAACATGGAAGCATTGCAGTTTATAACCACAGATGGCACTGTTAATGACATGACGCATGCGCAAATAGATCCGGGATGGAACGATATTCTGAGGAAGAGAGCAAGGCATTTTGAAACTAAGGCTGAGGAAGGTGGTGGCCGCCACTGAAAGTGTTACTGACAGATTTTAATGTGTTTTTAACCTTTTAAATAGTTTAATACTGTCCATCCTGTTCTTTTAAATATACTAAACTAGTATTAAAAAATTTCATGGCCAAAACAACTACAAACTGAGATAAAAAGACAGGTCAATTACCACTGACAGCTCCCGTCCTATCGAGGCTTTTGCGTCGTAATCCCCAGGCAGTTACCAGAAAAGAAATCAGCGCTGCAGTGATCAGTCTTTTTACATGCACAACACTGACACAAGAACCTGAACAAAGGAGAAGAAGATGAACGGTGTTAATAAATAATTGCACGCTGCAAAATAATGATATGTCACAGTTTTTAAAGGAGAATTAAGAGTAGAAAATTCACTACAGTTAAACACAATCCATAAAACAAATAATAGGTATTTCAAAATGTTCACAAGATTTAAATTAAACAGAAAACAGTTTAAAAACAATTTTTTTCTTTGAAACAAAGTACATAGGGAACAAGAATCTATTTAAGGGGGTCCAGGGATCCGGTCTCCGCCCCCCCCCCCCAGACTTTTGATTTTTGTTACTAATGTGATAATGATGAAATCTTTTTTGTGAAAAATTCTGCCTTTTTTACCATTTGGACCCGCTTCAAAATTCATTTCCGGATACTTCCCTGATAGGATTGGGTTATGTATGGAACAGAACATCAGGCAAATGGCCTCTTACATTTAATTTATATCCGAAAATTAAATTTATTGTGTATAATGATCAATATTTAAGGACACTCTTATAAGTAAACATTCTAGCTATGACTTGATAAGAACATATCCAGGCAATACAATGAGAGGAAACTACAGATGCATATTACCCCCACCAACTGAAAATTTGGAGGATTAAAACAGAATTGCGAAAGCTTCAGGATGGCAACAGAGATTGAAAAAAAAAATTTCTGATTTCCTTGACCATCTGTGCTGAATTTTCATAAATTATATATGCGAAATCTTCTTCCAATTATGAATCTCCCTGACATAATATGTTAATGTAACAGGTGAAAATTAAATAAAAATCACACAACATTCATAAAATATTGATTTACAAACAAAATTTCGTTGAACATTGCAGTCCCTGATTACTGAATAAGTCCATAAAGCCCAGGAATATAGTAAAAATCATCTAGGGGCAAATATAAATGCCTAACATACAAATAATCAATAAAAATAACAAATATTGAACATTTTTTTAGACACCAATCACAATATTTGTGGAACGGAACAGGAGTAGGTTGAAAGGGGTCCTAGAAATGATAGTGGGCCTATAGTATCAGAGAGTGTTAATCGGGCTTTGAACATTGGTGAGAAAGATGGCATAAAAAAGCAAGATTGGCAAGTGTTATGAGCACATCCTTTCTTCTCAGCAAAAGGGTTGCTATGAATGCCTACTTAGCAAGATTTTGTTTTCAAGCAATGTATGGTGTCCACTTCTTGATACAGTTCACCTGCTTGGTGATAAATCGGTCATACTGGCAAAGCCAAAAGTATAGATTTTGGGGTATTTTTATAAAATAACTTACCACTTAACTTATTTTTACAAACTGATATAATTCTTCGACTTTTCCCTGATATATAGCTACCATAGAGTTGTTAAGATAACTTTTGATCCCTCTAAAATTCTGAAATATCAATATCAGTATTGATGGACTAGACTAACTAACTGTCCTAGCCTATATAATACTTTATATTTACAGTAGAAAAAGGAAATTATATCACTAATATCTAAGTCAGTTCCAATTATGCATTGAGATCCATCCAAACCATAATTTGATGATTTCAAAGTGCGACTACTGATTTATGATTTACTTGTGGCTATATTATGTGAAAGCGAAACTTGCTATAAAACCAAGTTTTAATGGAAGGGCAAGGGTAGGAATCGTATAGGAATAAGAGTCGGTTATTGCCAAAACTTCAAACGAGAAAATTAAAAACACAGAGTTTGAATTTTTAAGTGAACCCTAGACCATAATCAAATTTTTCCATAAATAAATCTCTGAGAAAAAGTTGGGGGGAGGGGGGGGCTGACGATTTCCTATGAGTATGAAACATAAAAATACACATATTTAAACAACAAAAACAATCGCTGAAGATAATTACTTAAAAATCCATAAAGACCATTTTGATCATCAAAACAAACAAAAAAAGCATAGATAACTGTAGAGATGAACGTCACGCATAATATCACACTAAAGTAATGCACCAACATTACAAAAACAGTCAATCTCTTAAAGGAAGCCACATAAATAAATAATGAATCTTAGACTACTGAGAATTATTTTGTAAATCGTCTGGAAGTAACTTTTTTCATTCTTCAAAAGTTTCCAATGGACTAACGTAAACAGCACACATCAGCTGGAAGCGGTAATCTTGAAATTGCTGACTTCAGTGACACTGAAGAATCGAAAATAAAATTAATGCATTTTATTTAACAAAGAGAGTCCTGTTATCTTATGATCTAATGTCAATTTATCAGACATATATTAACCATGACGTGAAGAAAGCACAGCAAAGGGCAACGATCCATAATTGTTTTGTTTGGAAAAAGAAAATATTTTGGTTTCATGTGGGGATAGTCGCAGACGGATTCCCAATCCCAACGTTCCTCATTCGCTGGGTGGTAAATGGACGGTATCGGTATGACGTCATTTTTCAACCAACACGTGACCTATCGGCTGTGTTGATGAGACACGTGACTGAAATAGCCTCGTCTCAGTATAAGTTTTAATATGTCAGCATTTTTTAATGGGGATCTGTGGAAAGATATCTTTTGCAGTCGTGTACAGGTTCCAGAGAGTTATTGAAACATCCATTGGAAGCACAATACAGAGGCATAATTATAATTTTTTTTAATTTGGGCTTATTAGCAGGAGTCCAGCACATAAACCTATGGATAAGGCGACCATATTACTAAACGGTAATTTGGGGACAAATCAAGCATTGTCCTCGAATCTAAACAAAACTTGCGGACAATAGAAAATATTTTCGAGGACATAACATATTGCCATGTACACCCTCCAAAAAGGTATTCGAGAGCAAGAAAATTTTCGTACGTCAATTTCATATTTAAAGCATGGTTCTTCATGAAAGGTGATTAATCATTAACAAAACTGAAAGGGCAAATTTGGCTCATAGTCGGATACTTTATTGAATGTCTGTACACGCTACACACGTAACGACAACAAACGTTTCCAGAGATCGAATTTTATTGTTTCTCTTGAGTAAATGGCGTTTTTAGTTGGTTTATTTTTCTTATTTCTTCAGTTTTTTCTGAAAGAAATAAACTAAACGGAAACTTTCAGGGAAAAAAAGTACAAATCTTTAAATTTGGGGACAAAGTATTTTTGGGGACAAAATGAAAAAAAATTCTAAATTTGGGGACTGTCCTCGAATTTCGAGGACGTATGGTCACCTTAACTATGGAGAAAGGTTTTTGTTTTCCACCGTCACATGACTTTTATAGCCTCGAACTCAAGGTGTCGACATCCTCCATTCTCCCTACCGATTGTTTACAATTGAGGTGGGCAAAAAGGAAAACCTTACCTTACCTTTCACAAATTCGTTCCGACCAGATTCAGTCGGGGCCGTCGTTATTAGCAACCGGGCCTGCTTCTTCGTTGCCACCGGAAGAAATGAGTGAAACATTGAGGCCTAATATTTACATTTGCGCTGTTCGATTGTATGAGATTTGGGATTATAAACGTTAATTTATTTTATAATTAAAAAACAATTTTGTTATAGTTTTGTCATAATGATTTAATGACAAGGTGTTTTAGATGTAGGTAATAATTTTTTGAAGATTGCGCTTTTTTTATGGAAATAAATCAACGAATTCAATCATAGAATTCGAACTTTAAGTTCTGAATGTAAAGGTAAGTGTACACTTGTATTTAGAAATTCTACAAATTTATAGGATATAAAGCAGGTTCTGTGAATTAATATTCATGTGTTATTTAGAAATCATTTTAATCTGAAATCGTTTAACTTGGGTAGTTTATTATTCTAGTAAATAAGCGTGCGTTGTAATACTAGTTAGACATTCTTATCTGTTTAAATCTTTCAGTTGAAAATGTCATTTATCATTTATTATAAATGCAACTAAATGTGTGATATTGGTTTCAGTGCAGAAGTACTGTAAACTATGTTATTAATTTTTGCACATGTTTATGTAGAAACTTAAATTGAAGTTAATATTTTGTATAAGCGTTCATCATACTCAAATTCAAAGTTCCATTTAGATAATGGCTATATTAAAAAGTAATTAATTCACTCTTTCGTTTGTTTTTAGTTTACTACATTGTTTTGCGCAACTTGTGAAAAGGGATCTTGAAATTTTTCAAGTCCTAGAGCTATTAGTTTATCTTAATTTGTATTCAAAGTCCGCGGAGCAGGTTTTTTTTTTAAAGCTATAACCCTAATATACAGCAATGCAGGGACGAAAACATTTGTTTTCAATCGCCAGTTAATAATAACTTTAAAAAATGTGTTGGAATATTAGTGGTATTTCCTAGTATGGTTTTCTAAAATTTATAATTTTTCTTTGGAGAAGAAAAAGTATATGGAACTAAATCTGAAAATTATAAATCATTTTCATTTCGAACGGTAAAATTTTCGATAAATAAACTCATTTGAACTAACCAAAATAAAAACAGTTAACAAACGTGTTTTATCATACACTGTTACGTTATTCTTAATCCTTTTGATATATTTTATCTCCCCTTTAAGTTCGTACTACTATTTATGGGACACTTTTTATTTTGTAATTCATTCTAAATGTTTCTCGTTAAATTAATTTACATTATTTTTCATGTAAATACCAAGGACTTGCAGTGCGCAGGTTGTACTTATAATTATAGCAAGCATTCTTCTGATACCTACGCCTTACAAAAGATTAAAAATTAAATAGTATATCAGTACTTAAATTTTGTATACGTGAATTGTAAATATCAGATATTTTAAATTCTATTTCAGCTCCTCGTCATATATTTTGTTAATATATTAACCGAACAATATTTAATAAATGAAAATTTAATAACTACTAGTTAAATTTATTTTAAAAGTAATAATGGTTATAACTGCTTTGAAAATGTGAAACTTAAACATTCAGTATAAAGAAATGCATAAAAATGTCTGTATCGTTTGTGTATTCGTTTACTTTAATGTATACTAAAAGTCAGCTTAATTTTTTCATGTATATTAAAATTCAAGCTTAAATAATGAATCATGAGAGTGAGAACTACTTTGTTTTTCCTTCAAATTACATGCATCTATTTACTTTAATGTCCGCGTGTATCATAGTAAAGAAACTGTTAATGAGTTCGTACTTGAATTAGTAACGCAATCACTACTTAAAACTACATTTAATAACGTTTCAAAGCATCGGAAAGCTTAAAAATTGCTTGATGTGTACGGGAAGACGCGAGCATCTGTAGGCCTCTTTGGATGACTCATCGAAATACACGCGCAGGCCCGTTACTAATAGCGAAGGCCCCGATTCAGTCCTTGTGTAACGAATCCGGACTCGAGCAGTTTTTGTAGAACGAATCTGGACTAGAACCGATTCCGGAACAAATCCGGACTGGAATGCGAATTTTGTGTATTTCGAACAAAACATCAGGGCCCATGGGCGCCGACAGAATATTTCCCGGGGGGGGGCAAAGACTACTTCAACGTATGGTTACCCTGTTGTAAAGAACAAAAGAGCAAGGAAAAACACTGCATACAAAAATCCAGGGGAAGGCGCTGCTGGCGTCCATGTCAGGGCCCAGATGATTTTGGGGCGCCGGTCCGAGCAAATTTGACGTCCTAGGCAAACGATTTTCACGGCGCCCTTTATAAAAATTTTTTTTGAACGCTCCCCAAGAAGTGCCATCTGGGCAAGACCTCCCTCCTTAGTAACGCCACTAGCCCTGCCGTGGCTTCTTAGAAAATGGTTGTCATCTGGTCAAGGTGTCAAATGGCAATGCCGTCAAAAAACCAATCCCATAGGGAGTAATAGAGCTTTTCGATGTGACGTATTGTGACATCACGTGAGTGACAGCTTCGCTCATCGCTCTGCACATGCTATTTCTTTACCTAAATGCAGAGCTGCCAAGTGTCCGGCTTTTTCCGGGAGATTTCCCACCACAAATTTTAGACAGTTTTATTTTACATTAAAAATTTGGACTTATTTTAAGTATAAATTTGTAATTTAAAATTACTGGTGGGAAATCTTCCGAAAAAAAGCCGGAGACTTGGGAGCTCTGCCTAAATGTATTATTTAGCAGACTACGTGTAATCTGACGAGATTCATTGGGTTTTCTGATTGCGAACGCTGCCCCGCTGTGAAGAATGTAAACAAACTGCAGAATAGTAAGCAACGGGCGTTTCAGTTTAGACAGTAATCCATGCAATTTAATATGTATCTTTAATCCCCCCCCCCGAAAAAAAACTCCGTCCCCCGTTTTATTTTAAATATTTTTTTCACTGTGCACAAAAGAATTTACTTATTTATTTAGAAATATGGTAGAAATTTTAAAGCTGTAAGCAACTAATTAAACTCTTATTACAAAATTAAATATTGTTTCTAGTTTAGGATTGTGATAGTTTTTTCATGATTTTTAAATATATGGGTAATTTGTCTCCAATGTAGTTCACAGACAGCACAGCAAGCTTGATTTATCAAGTCAATAAGCTTGAAAATTCCAGTCGTGTAAGCTTGATGCAAGCTTGAATTAAGTGTTCTAGTTTTACACTTGCCCAACTTGCATTAAGCTTGACATTTCAAGCTTGAAATCTCAAGCTTAATTTCAAGCTTAAAAAATTTTCCAAAAAAAAAAAAAAATTCTAAATACACGGGGCGCCCGCGCCCCACATACTTTATTTTTCCGCGCATTTTCCCTCTCTATGCTGTAATTTTAAGCTGTTTCCATCGAGTATCCATGGCTAGAATAGAACCCGGGACCTTTTGATTAGTAGCCGAGCGCGTTATCCATTCAGCCACCAGAGCCTGGTGCAGCTATGACTAAAGTTTGAAGTGAATTATTAAGCGGTTTTCTGGCCAGATTGATAAGTGGGCGATTTGTTATTTGTTTTTTTTTTATTTTTCCATGGGATGCATCAAAATTAAAATAATTTTATGTGTGATTTAGAGACTCTACTAATAGGGAAATAAACATAATATGAACTTAAGAGCAGCAACACGTTTTAAAACTTTCGCAACACTCATGAGCAATACTGCCGCTGGCCAAAATCGAGACAAACGACTGATTTTGAAATGAATTTCGTAGTATAATTGTATTTTATTTTGAAGAATTTTCCATATTTGGAAATATAGAATGGGTTTACTTACTTAACACAAATTTTGTGTTAAGTAATCTGAAATCAAAGAACAGATAGTTAACCCATTCGTGCCTGGATATTTTTGCGACTTTCTTCGATTTTTGCTAACACCAGAAGTAATTGATAAATTTCTGATGTCAACTTTTTGAACAAGGGATGATTTCATTTAAAATCGTTATGTATAAAAATTGAAATGTCAACATCCTACTTGCCATATTAAAATATTTTGTGGAATTGAGGTTCAATACTCGCGAATAAAGGCTAGGAAAAATAAATAACGTTTTGAATGATAGCGATAATGCCGTCCCAAAAAAGGGACGCTAGGCATAAATGGGTTAAACGTTACTTCGAAATGCTATATCACAGTTGCTAACATAACATGTATGGAATACAAACACTTAATTCATTTTTGTAAATATTTCTTATAATAACAAATAATTGAAAAATTTTGCTATTTTTTAACGCTAAAAATTCTCTTTACAAATGTGGTTAGTTATTTTCCTACTTATATTGGTATGCTATATCGATATAGAGCATTTCGAAAAATTAATGAATTAAAAATAAGTGTAAATTAATTTATACAAATGTAGATTTGAATTATTTTCATTGTTCATACTTTATCATTAAAAAATTATTTAACTTCTGAATTTTTTTTTATCCTTTGTAATTTTATTTTAAAATTACAAAAGTGTAAGATGTAAGATTTTTGGGCCCTAAAATCTGTAGGCCCTGGGCAGTTGCCCCGTTTGCCCTGCCGGTAATATGGCACTGGTAATAAAAAACCCATCCCCTTTAAAACACATCTTTTACGAACTTTCAACAAATTGGCTAGACAATTAATGTCCATTCTCTTTCACAGATGGCGCCATCACCGCACTTTGCAAGTCAAAATCCAGCTTAAGCCAACCTTGCATTGCCAAGCCAAATCTCAAGCTTGATTTAAGCTTATGTGCTGTCTGGGTTTGAAGCTATGACAATATAGGTTTATCTTTAGATTGTCATGAATTTTAATGCATGCTTTCTATGGATAACACTTTCTGGTGTGCTTTCTGTTGTTAAATGTGCATATAAAATTCATTAGAATAAATCAATAAAAATATGAAAGAATTGGTTTGTTAAAACTAAACCGATTATTTTTAATTAAATTAATTAAAAATAATCGGATCTTAATTAAAACAAGGATTTTTCATTCAATTTTTTACTTAAAAAATAGTCCTCCGAAGGTAGGCTCATTCTTGAAAAGCTTGCTCATTTCAGACCAAAGCTTTAATATAAATTTTAAAAATAGAAATTGCGGACGAAATTTGTTTTCTTTGGTCTAAATAAACATACAATTTTAAATACATTATTGGAACATTATTAGAACGAACATTTAAATATAGATGGCAGCACTACAGAACGGGCCGAATAGCCTGTAAACTATCCGCACCGTTGGTCCGAATAGCTACTCTGGTGGGAAAACCCCCATGAACAAGCGGATGAAAAATAAGTATATATGTAAATATAGGGGAAAGGGTGAAGAAGGAGAGAAAGAGGCGTGATGCCAATGGACCATGCACAAAAATGTCGGGTAACTGCAAGAAATTTCGGAATACTTTAACGAACATGAGTAACTCGAGTACCCTAGCAGTGGCGGATCCACTCCACGCATCTTTTATTTATTTATTATTTTTTTTTGGGGGGGGGGAGACTAAATTTTGTAAAAAAGCTTATTTCATCCAAACAAAATGTGCAATAAAATAAAATTTTAGTCTAAATTAATGTAACATTTTTTGGAGGAGCTAAGTTATATAAAAAAAGATAATTTTATCATGAGTCATTCAGGCTAACTTTGAGCCAAAGGGATTGCGCCAATATCTAGATTTCAGTTTATTGGGTTTTTCTAAGCTGCTCATGGTAAAATGCTGTACTCTGCTAGCAAGATTACAAAACTAGTTTTCTGTTCTGTAATTAAAAAAAAAATAAATCTACAGCATGATACATAACTAATTTGGCTATTCAGCCATTTCTCTGAAGTATTGTTTGAAAGTTCTATTTTAATCTTAATTTTCTTGGTTTAAAGTTATCCCGACTCCTAGATGGGAGGAAACAACGTATTTTGCATGCAATTTCTGATACTGGTTCAAAGTCACCCCGAATTGTCAAGGTCTCCTTGATTACGTAAATTAACAATTATTTTCGGTTTTCATCCTAAGCATTTACTAATTTGTTAAATTGAGCTAAATGTAGGGTTTATGCTTCCATTTTATGCCATTTGGTTTGAAAATGCTCTTAAAACATGAGAGAAGCAAATGAAAATGCAGAAAATATAGCTATAAGTTACCCTGAATGACTGCACTTAAAGCAGAAGGCTTGAACCTCCCATCCCCTTCACTGGATCCACTTCTGTTTGCGGCAAATTTCCAGTGAACGCGTATACGTGCCGCCCGTCCGGAGAGGTTAAGTTTCATTTGAACAACTCTTTAAGAAGCTTAATATCAAATAAATAAAAAGAAACAGTGGATAACTTTAGTTTTTATTTATAATTCCTTAGTAAAATTCCTTTTGTACGAGTACAAACATGATGTGTATGTCTGAATGCTAATGTTCGTAAAAGTTTTGGCCTCATCGGTCGGTGCATCTGTAAAAGAAAAATTCATTTCATATAGAGGCTCAATACGTATCACCTCCAACAATGGGTTGTTTTCTTCTTGTTTCAATCGTACGGAAACTCCCTGAAATATTAAAGAAAACAAGTCTATACACATAAAAATACTTAAACACATATTTGATTATACAGGATATTTATAATTAAAGTCACCCTGTTTACATCTAAGTAGAGGAAGTTCTAGGGCGATATTCAAGTGAAACACAATTCGAACGTTTTCCGCTTCGAACAGGGGAAACTTCGAAAGATATCAATGTTTCTTATTCAACTGAAACAAGCCAATCGTGTTTTGATCACGTGACAGCGCGATGGGTTTGTTTCGAACGTTTTTGAGATATTAGATCGAACTTTAGATGCTCTTCAAGATGGCCGATATTTTGATCATTCGACGAAGACGGAATTATATTCCAAGACATTTAAAATTATGAGGTGATTCCATGGATTTAAATGATAAGGAGTTTTGCAGAAGATTCAAGTTAGTGTGACATTCGGCTGGACAAAATTGATGCTTTTCAGCAATATCTGAACAGAAAAAGAATTTTTTTTTTTTTAAATTAGACTATTACGACATATCTTAAGAATTCTTATGTTGATCATCTATAAAAATAAATTTAGCTACACTGATTGGTACATTACATTTATTAGAATAACACCAGTTTACACAAATAAAATATTTACTCAATGTTGTAAAGTAAAAGAAATACAATTTCATATAATATAGCTTAACCCATTTGTGCCTGGATATTTTTGCGACTTTCTTCAATTTTTACTGATAACAGAAATAATAGATAAATTTCTGATGTCAACTTCTTGAACAAGGAATGATTTATTTTAAAATCATTTTGCATAAAAATCGAAATATCAACATCCTACTTGGTCATGTTAAAATATTGTGCGGAGTTGAGGCTCAATACTCATGAATAAAGGCTAGGAAAAATAAATAACGTTTTCGACTAATAGCGAAAATGCCGACTAATAGCGAACTACTAACTAACTAACTAACTAATAGCGAACTACTAACTTCGACTAATAGCGAAAATGTTCCCAAAAAGTTATAACTAGTAATAGAAAAAAAAAAAAAAAAAAAAATACACGCACTTCACACGTGCAAACTTGTGATAACAAGCAGAATTTTACAGTTGCCTTTAAAAGCAATATTCACTTGAGAAAAATGCAGTTTTTTTATTAGTTCATAAAGACTTGTACGTAACAAAAGGAAGTGACATCTTCACTCTTCTGGGATAAAGTTTCGTCTCAGCAACCCTAAAAGTGCGATCGTGTATTTCGTTTCAGCTTGAATAACCATTGGAAGCATTCTGCCAAAACGTTCGAACTGTGGACTGAAAAACGTTCGATTCGAACTCGATCGCGCGCGTTTCACCTGAATCTCGGACTGACCACTATTCCAGAAAATAGTGGAAAATTTTCTTTGAAACTTGGAAAATGCCTTACATGGACCACGGAGAAAAGAAATCTGAAAAATAATGTTTAAAAATTGACTGATAGGTGGCGCTTTTCATGTAAAAAGCGTAGATTTTATGAAAATTTTGAGCGCTCGAAAAATGCTAGTAGTCAGTGCCGTATAATCACTCTTCATCATGCTCAAGAAAAAGCGATCTGTAGTGATGTAGCTGTTTCACCAGAACTGCAGAAATTTGTGAATTTGCAAGAATATCATGAAAGAATGAACGCTTACCCAAAGGACCCACATGTCTTTCAAGCATCGATATTCTCGTCGTGCGGTTGATAAATTACTTCAGTTCTGATAATAAAAAGCTAATTGAATACACGGCATTGACTACTGGTCTTCTTAAAACGCTCCAAATTTGCGCTAAATCCTTTCTACGCGGAAAGCTCCATCTGTTGGCTGAAATTTGAAAATTTTTAATTACAATTTTCTGTTCTTCATGGTCTATATAACGTATTTAGTAAGTTTCAACGAAATACGTCCACCAGAACGGGCTCTATGTAGTTAGTTCTAAACAGGGTAACTTTAACTATAACCACCCTGTATTTCTTAAAAAGTGTAATTGCTCTGCCGTGAGGAGCTTCGAGCAAAGAACTGATGAAGCTTCTGTGTTACCCTGAATGACCTGATGGAACAGTGGATAGCAGCAGTTTCCAAACTTTTAACGTCGCCCCCCACCTTACACTTTTTAGCCTACATTCAGTTTTTTATTCCTCAACAGTGGACATTGAGTCGCCTGTTTTACAAAATAATGTTATCAGTAAAGTTCGAATAAACATTTAAAGTGAAAATGGATAAGTTTTTGAGTAAAAACAAGAATAAATAAGATGATTTTTTAAAACATGCATTATTACTTGCTCTTTGACTATTTTTCTCTCCCCTACTCCCTGCAAACGGTCTGCGACTCCCAAGGGTGTACGCCCCACCAGTTGGGAAACGCTGGGCTAGAGGATATTCAAGAAGGGGCGCGTTCGAGAATTCATCGGTCGTGCACCGGTGTTACCGGTGCACGACCAGAGCGTTCGGAAAGGCGGAGCTCTGGAAGTAACCGCGTTCGAACGGGGCCACGCGAGATAGTAAGTCCCCGGTTCGAAAACGTTTCGGTCATGTAGCGGTTGTCTGCTCAGCTTGACCAGAGCGCAACCAGAATGACCCTGCTAGTGAGGTGGGTTATTCTGGTTATTAGCGTAGTGTTGCCAATGTTTATTTTTGTTTTCTTGGCTTGGAATCCGATGTGGTGAGGATGACCGAAACCGGTTGACAACCGTGACGTCACTTAACCGAAGAATGACCGCAACCGGTAGCACCGGTCCATAACCGACCGGTGAATTCTCGAACGGGCCCTAGATAAGAGACAAAAGACGACAGCCAGAAGCTTGGTTAAAGAATTTCAAGATATTTTTTCCTGTTCGTCAAAGAAACGAGCGATGCCCACGTATTCACACTGGAACTGGAACCTGTCCACCTATCAAACAACATCCTCGACGACTTTCTATTTCGAAACGGGACGAGTTTATGAAACTATTAGAGGAGAAAGAAGAGAATTATTTAATCGAGCCTTAGCCTTCTTCTAGTTACTGGACCTCTCCTATTAATTTGAAAGAAGGATGATTCTACAGCATTTTGTGTAGATTACAGGAAGCTGAATGACGTGACAAAGAAATACAGACACTAGGGCCCGTAAACGGTTCCGTGCTCGTAGCGTACGTGCTCATAGCGTACACCCCATCAAGAGTGCTCGTAGCGTACATATGGTGCTTGTAGCGTACATCATCCCCGTCACCTGTTTGCACCACAGTAATAATTGAAAAGAAGAAATAAAAAGGCAAATCCGGCCAAATATAGATCTACTTTAGTAGCGGCCATTTTAGTCCACAAAATCGTAGATTTCATTACTATTATTTATTTTCAACAAATAAGGTGAAGTTTAAATCAAGTCAAGCAAATAGTCATTGTAAATTTTGTTTTTATTTAAGGAACTGTTTTACGGCCAGAATTTCAGAATTTCTTTTAGCAGGTTCGAATCCTGGATAGATCTTCAAATATTAAAAACAGTGCTTGCTATAAAACATTAAAGTAAAACAAAAGGTATCTCAGACCCCCCCCCCCCCCCACCAAAAAAAAAAAAAAAGAAAAGTGTTCTTGCAATATGAATGAGGAGAGGGAAAGGCTTAAGAGAAAACATTGGTTAGCTCAAAATTCTTTATATATATTTTTTTTTTCACATAACCCATAAAACAATTGCGTATTATTAGATTCATGAAAGTCTCAGACGGTACATTACAAAAATTTTAAATTCTTGTTAATATCGGTGCAGTGGCAGACTCTTTCAAGTACCAAGGAAGGGATGATATGATATCATATTAATTCTTAATAAAAATAAAGAATATATTAATCATTTTATAATAACTTGTTTAACAAATGCAATTAACGGAGTAACAACTGAATAATTAATAAAGTAATAATTAACAGCATCACAGGCGCACCCACGGAGGGGGCTAAGGGGAATAAAGCCCCCCAAAGCTACCTGAAGATTTAGATCTGAACCCCCCCCCCTAAACCCCCTCCCACGAAGATTTAGATCTGAAAAGCTTCGAACATTGTTACAAAAGAATTAAAATATTTTATGTTTTAAAAATCGTCTTTAAATGCTTTTAAAATTGTCTTAAAATACGTTTAAAAAGGACGTTGGTTTTTAAATATTTGCAGTTAATGTGACACATGTACAACAGTAATTTTTTACAATAGTGTTTAATACAGTAATTTTTTTGGTTACAGTGTCAATGAAAATACCAGGTAATTATTTATGACTTTATAACATGGTACGTTGATAGTGGGCTTGTGTTCTACGGGCAATTGATACAGAAAATTTTGACGTTATAAGGCAATTAAAAGTATAACCGAAGTCACTATAACTGAATTCAAAATATTGATTTTGAATAAAGTATTTGTAGCTCTAGCCCCCTTAAACCAAAATCCAGTGTGCACCACTGAACAGTATTAACCCTCTTGTCACCCTGAACCTCATAGGAGGCTCCTACTTCAAAGCAATATTTAGAGAAAAAACTATTGAATTTAGTATTTTTTTCTTTCAGTGATATCAATATCATTAATTAATGTAGAAAGTATATGGGGCTTTTAACTAGATGCATAAAACGTGCCTAGATTGCAGTACTAGTCAATTTAGATCATTTTTTCAGTTTTCGCTTCATTGTTTCAGGACAAAAATTAAGAAAATATTGACGCTGCTTTTTTACAGTTTTTTTTCTTTTTAAGGTAAGTATAGTTTTTTTCTTATTCCTCAACCTTTACCTAATATGTGCATCCTTTTAAATTAATTTTAGCATAACAAAATGCTTCGAAAACACAGAAATTAATATTAGAAAAATCTCATATTAATCGACATTAGAAAAAAATGTTTTTGTATGATTTATAATAGTATTTCAGATGCATTAAATGCTAGACAGATTTTTTTTCTCTAATTTTTCATAATTCGGTGACGAAAGGGTTAATAATTAATACACATTAGTATGACAGAGTTTAAATAGAAATATATTTTAAATATATTGCTATTTAAACGTGATGCATTTTTTATCATTTTAAGAGGTTTATAGTATAATACATTATGTACACAGATTACTCACACACCTTTAAACAAGAGAACAGCAACGTTAAACGATCAGTATGTCCAAAATCCTCATTGCTTTCAATAGGATGACCAACAACTCAATTTTCTTGCTAAAGAAGGGTGTTTCCCCCCCCCCCCTCCCCCATAAATTATTGTTTTCTAAACTACGATTTTGTGGACTAAAATGGCTGCTACTAGGTCTACATTTAGTCGGACTTGCTGTGGTGAAAACGAAAACAGGTGGCGGGGGAGATGTATGCTACGAGCACCATATGTACGCTACAAGCACCCTTAGTGGGGTGTACGCTATGAGCACGTACGCTACGAGCACGGCACCCCGTAAACAGGAGTTCCTTTCGAATGGGGGTTGGGGCTTAAATATTCATCATTCTTAACTTAAACACATAGGTATCATGGAGGTCCATATAAGGAGCAAGAGAAGCCCCTATAGGGAGCAAGAGAAACAGCAGGAGCCTGTGTATATTTCCAAACTTTTGTCTTTTCTTGACAAAAAGAAACACGTTGGTATTTCCAACAATACAACGTGCTCCTTATTATGAAACCAAATAAGTCACTATTTAAATAAAAAATAGTTTTGATATATCCAGTTTATATTGCCAATTGTTTTATTAGCAGCAGGGAGATCGGGGCTAGTAGGTGCAGTTTTTAGTTTTTATTAATTTTTCCTTAAAGTTTTTTACAAAATTGCACCGTACCTTTAAAGCATAGATATTTGGTTATGAATATCGACAAATTCAGCGTTCGTAATGTGTGTAGTTTATGTTTGACGGAAGCCTGCCTGAAGTATGAGAAAAATTGTGTGACAACTTCCCTCGTTGGGGGGTAACTTGCTGAGACCTACTGGGTAAGTTGGCACATGCTGTATCAAAAGTTAATGAAACCAAAATAAAACACGCACTTAAGAGAAATCAAATGTAAACTCCTCAGAAGACAAGTTGCAACACCAAGAAATAATACACGTAGCGTCATGCAAATTTCAGAAGCGATAATGGTGAGATGGATATGCAAATGATTAAATTTGCACACGCATCTGATCACGTGGTACTCATTCGGGCTTATAAAGGCCAGAAACTTTCCCTTCTCTTAAACAGCAGGTGAGGTTTTGCGTAGACTGGATTTGAAATCCTTCCCTGGCCGGCAACCTCTTCAGGTCTGAATCTCACCGAACACCTGTGGGATCTGATTGGACGTGATACTATCCGAGGACCACTGGCGCAAACCATGAATGATCTTCTCATAGCAGTGGATGCGGCTTGGATAAAGTTACAACCTCAGGCATCCACCAACGAACTCATTGATCGCATGCATCGCCGAATCGATTCTGTATTATATTTCTTGTATTATTTCTTACTAGTTGTCTGCCAGTGGTCGAAATTCGACCATAAAGCATTGAATTTGTTTAATTTGAGCGTGAATAAAGTTCTTCTGTCAAAGAGTATGGCTCAAGATTCCGTATACACTGGAACTTACTAAAGTGACCACCTTAGCAAAGGACCATCTGTCTAGAGTGACCACTTTTGTACAATTTCACTATACAACCACCACACTTTTCTGTGAAGACGGTGTTTTTGTAAAAACTCTATTATATTTTGCTAAATGCAAAGGAAGCTCCAGCGAATGGGTCATAGGGTCATCTCCCTTTACCGACCTTGGATTTCACACGAACGTTTCCGTACGATTTCACACATTCAGTTTGCGTTTTGAATAATTTAGGTGAATCGAAAAAGTCTAGTGGCCCCATGTGAAAATTCATATTGGAGCCGTCCTCGGCTAAAGGCCCATTATGTTCGGAGTTATAAAATCTTAAACAATCGAATGATTGAACTCTACTTGCTGAGGAGTACTACTGACCATGTATGAAACCTTGCTGTCTTAATAAATTTGCACTTTTTTTGAATGATTGTCCATGAGATTTATTTATTGTCATCGCAAATGCAGACGTATTTGGAAAATGCGCTTTTTGAAAAGATATGGTAAAATAGTACCAGAATATTTTATAAGTGGAATTAAAATTCTTTTATTGCCTGCGGTTCCAGTTCAAACTTCGCAATCCATAGCATTACGATATATAAACTCGATGCGCATTCTTTTTCCGACTAATGCTTCCTTTGTATTTAAGTTTCTGATTAGTATAACGATGCAATTAACTTTCAGTTTTAACTTAGGTGGTGGCAAACTATGGTATTTTTCGGTTAGCCGGGCGTAAATCCCGCCGTTTTTTCTGTGAAACCTTTAAAGACTACTTCTGAAACACTATCGTTCCCCAAGATAAGGCCGTCCCCAAGATAAAGCATAGTCAAACCATACTTCACCTTTATAAATACCATTTGGAAAGTGTATCATAATCTATGAGTGTACCGTATTTGTCTGAGAGTATGTTTTCGGAAATATTTCCATGCACTTCATTAATATTATTTTCATTCCCTATTAATTGCTGAGGTGTTTCTTCAATAATACTTTCGGAAAAAAATTGCCTTAGCATACTGCGTGGCGGAAGATTGTGAAGAAATTGTCGAATTGTCACGTTTCTGTGGAGCGTCTCTTGGATTGCGACCTGCCCTGTTCGTGGTGGTTTTCCACAGCTTTAAAACATGGAATTTACAACACTTCGCTCACTGATCAGCGTTTAAAAAAAGTCGCCAAGCACAGGGCTAAAGCGCATTTTAGTCATTGGCGTTCCACCAAACTGGAGAATAATTTCACTTTATGCAAATTTTGTTATTATACTATAACCTTATAGTACCGCTGAAACGTAGTGTTGTTATTTCAAAATTGGCACAACAGATGAACCATCGCCTGACTAGGCCCGAAATACTGCGAACCAAATTACCTCTCTAAGTTTTTCCCGCGCAATAGCATGTTACATAAAAATTTTAACATTCGCACAACCACCTTCATGCGAACTTTAACTGTGCCGAATTTCGCGCTCATCCGTTCGCGCAATCTGCTGCAAAAGGGACATAAAGGTTTCCCCTAGCCTATTTATATGTACATAGATTATATATACATAGATATTACAGCTCCTGATTACCGATAAAAATGAAACTGCAAAATGTGTCATGCTGAAGCATTTTAAAAGGTGGGACGGCACTTTTTCTTACCCTTCCTCTTTGATAACGGAAAATCTACTCTACAATTTGCTAATTAATTCATACGCACTGATTAATCCATGAAACGGGTATTGGCGTAACTTGGCCTGATGTTCTAGGGTTGGCTACTGCCCTGGTGAGTCATGGAGCCATTTTAATCGTTGTGATTTTGTGATGGGGCCGCGCAAAACGGACCCCATTTTTGTCTGCATCGATCTCTGGCGAGACATCAGACGAAATAATAATAATAATAATAATAATTAAGGATTACTTAATAATTCAAAATAATACTATCCAAACAAAAAAAGAAAAAGTTTGAACGATAAATTCTTTTCTGTTAGAAAATTTATTTTATTAATGTATTTAATTGAAATAAATAAATAAAAATGGGATTACAAATCTTAATAATTGAATATGTACTATATTCAATGTTATTTATCAGTTGACCATCAGTCTTAGTTGACTGAAAAACTGTTGCACCCATAGTTGACCATAGATGGTCGATTAACACAGGTTTTACTATATGGAAACTGAGAGACTAAATCGTCTCAAAAATTAGGAAATCCATAATAAGTAAATGTCTCAATAAGATACTTGATTTTCAGTTAAAAAAAGAACTTTTTTTTCCCATTTTACTAGAGGCCAAGGACCCTATACTCGCCATGATCGCTTTTCGAATGAGGCATTTGGCCCCTAATAAGGCTTATTCGTAAAAAAGGCATAATTGACAATACCCAAAGATTGGATCTGATAGAATGTTACCGAGCAACACATTCCTTGGTTCTTGCATGTTCCTTGATACAACTTCGCATTATTTTTAATTTCGTGAAACCTATGGAACACCTTGCGTATTTGCCAGGCGATTTTTCATAATTTGGCGACTTACGTATATACGTACAGTTAATAATTATTTCTAAGAAAAAACTGTATATACTTTATTTGATAAAAACTACGAAACAGCTATTATATCTTGCTACTAATGGCGACTTTTCATTATTTGGCGATTTGCAAATGCTCATAACCGATTAATCATTGTTCACGTAAGGTTGCCGTAGAAACAGTTATCCATACATTCATATACGCAATCTTTTGCACATTGGCTTATTTAGCGCAGCGAAATATATCATCTCTACGTGGGGTAAATATCCAAGCTGTACTTGCTATAATGGCATAATTAACTACGTCAAATATTTCGACGGGTGGCCAATACTCAAGCTGAACCTAATCGGCATTGCTATAATATGCATTTGAATTATTTTTCATTTTCAAAGTACTGCGTGCTAACATTTTGGAACACGCGCAATATTTAGATTCACCCTGCTTGAGATAGCTTTTTTTCCAGATCATACCTGATGCAAAAATGGCTTTTTTTAAATCAGTTACAATTATTATTAGAAAAAGTATTAGAAGAACGATTTGGCGTCCATTTTTAAACTCCTGTTACCTAAGAGAACTTACTATTTGAAAATTGCGAACTTTGTGTACCACACTTATTTATTTCACATACTTTTTAATCTGGCGTAAAACTGGTGTCATTCTACTTCATATTTGTCAATTTCACGCGATTTTACATACTTGGTATTGATTTGTTGCAAAGGCGTGAATGATGTTAAGCTGGCGAAAATTGCCAAGCCTCGCAACCACTATGTTTATTTTTTCAATTTTTTATTAATATCTTCTAAGATAATTGGAATTTCGAAATTTAAGTCAGCTTACCGGCTTCCCCGGAATTTTCCGAATCCGTGGACACCTTCGTCGAAACTCATATCCCCACGGTTTCGGAGGAGATAACAGAACAAGCGTTTGACAGCGAGAGCGGTCGTTATTTTTTTTTGTAGAATAGAGAGATTGTATAGGTCATTTTCACGAATGCGCCACATGCAACGCCATATACCTGGCAAAAAAATAATATTCTATTGACTTACATCTCGGAGATCAGAATCGAAGCGACCGGACAGTTCTCAGAAACAGACTCTTCAGTCATGGATACGCACACCAGATGACAGTCTGAAACAGAGGGAACTTACAAGTCGGTGAAGAAAATTCATTTTTCACAGCAATCAATATTGTTACGAAATTTTGGGGATGATCTGATCCTCATCGGTTTATTTCCCAGGTGGCACATACAGGTTCTCTGAACGCTTATTAACGTTCAGAAAACGTGCTCTGAAGTTGATAGACGTTCAGAGAGCCTGCGTATGCTACCTGGGTTGAGGTTAAAATTCGTATTCTACGTGTCAAATAATTAAAATTTGCATATTGTTACATGGAAATTGGTTAACTCCATTACCCAGACCCAGTCCATTACCCAGACAGCACATAAGCTTAAATCAAGCTTGACATTTCTTTGAATTTGACTAGTATTAATACAAGCTTGACAGTTCAATTCATTTTAAGCTTGCAGCAAGCTTGGAGATTACAAAAACAAATGAGTCAGCAAATATTTTCCCGCCGAATTTAAGTCATTTGAACTGTCAAGCTTGAATACAACTTAAGCCACATCCACATAACAAATAATTTATCATCAGTCATAAATGTACTGGACCATAGAATCAAAAAAAAAAAAAAAAAAAAAAAAGATTCTATATTTCCAAATATTGAAATTCTTTAAAATAAAATACAATTATACTACGAAATTGATTTCAAAATCAGTCGTTTGTCTCGATTTTGGCCAATATGGCCCAACATGAGTGTCGCGATATTGAAAGTTTTAAAAAGTGTGCTGCTTTTAAGTTTATATTATGCTTATTTCCCTATTAGTAGAGTCCATAAATCACGCATAACATTATTTTAATTTTGATTCATCCCATGGAAAAATAAAAGAAGCAGATCGGCATCGGCCAATACTGATCGCCAAAAAACGTCGTGGGAACCATAACAGTCACTTCAAACTTTAGTCATACCACATCGAGTCAGATTGGCATGGTGTTTAGTCGCTGGCTTCCCACACCTTAAGTCCCGAGATCGGGACGCTAGACGGAACCAGATTAAAATAACTTGAGGTTTCAGCGTAGAGGGGAAAATGCGTGGAAAAATAAAATATATGGGGCGAGTTTACCGACCGGCTCCCCATGTATTTAGGAATTTTTTTAAGTTTGAATTAAGCTTGCTATGTCAAGCTTAATGAAAGTTGGGCAAGTGTAAACTTGAACACTTGATTCGAGATTGCATTAAGATTAAATGCTTGACATTTTCAAGCTTAATTCAAGTTTATTGACTTGATAAATCAAGCTTACTGCAAGTTTGTGCAATTTTGCTGTGCTGTCTGGGTAGAATTGCGTAATCAATGTACGAGACCAGTAGGAAAGATCATCGAGCTGGAATGTAATAATTGAGGGAAAGTTTAGGAAAAATTTACGCAAGTTACAAATACGAGAAAGAGCAACCCACCCTTTCACTTTAGTTTTGAGTCATATAGCTTGTAGTGCAAATTGCACTGAAATCTGCGTTTGCTGTGAAAAGCACTTTTCATTCGTTGTTCTTTGAAGTAAATTTTGAAAGTTGTTTGTGAATTCTTCATTGTTGTACGCTGAGGAGCAATTAAGAGTTCTGCACGAGAAATTCCAGTGAGATTTTGGCCTGCGGAAGGATTTTATTGAATACAGCTAGAGATGTAACGAATAGTGATTTGGCCGAATGGCCGAATACCGAATATTCGTCCAATAGCTCAGGCCGAATACTGAATATTCGGCAGCCGAATATTAAATTTTTTAAAATTTCATTTTAATTGTAAATAAAATATCGCTTTTCAAATTTGTAATTAAATACTAAATAAAGACTAATTAAAAATAATTTTATATTATTTGTAGGTACTTAAAAACACACAAGTGTATATTATCTGTAAAATTAAAAAATCTTGGTCATGAAAAAATATCCCTTACAAAGTTAAACACTGATAACAGCATAATTATGTTTTGAGATATTCATAATTTAATAAACATGCTATGGGAAATGTGATTAATTAGGTAACTATACCTCATGCTTTGGATTTTACAGCCCCTGGGCAAACATATGTAGCAGCTTTTCAAAATTATGTTTGTAACTGAGGATGATCTTAAAAGATTCCTCCTACCCCAACCCCATAAAGAAGGTGGAAAACCAAGTCAAGTAAAGTTAGTGCCACCAAGTAGAAAAGTCTGCATTTCTGTAATATTGGTTAAAAAAAAATTAGATTATATTTCATTCAGCTTAAAATTCAATTACTTGGGATAGTTTATAATATGAAATTAACATACTGAAGTATAACTAAGCAATTTTATTTATAAATGCATTTAAAAATACACGTTAAATATATTTTTTTCTCTTTGCTAAAAAAAGATATTTTTCTTCTCTTCTGAAATTATTCAGCTGAATATGTAGCAATATTCGGACACAACTATTTGGCCGAATATCTGTTCAGTATTCGACTTACCGAATGTTCGACCAACTGAATATTCGGCAAAACAGCCGAATAAGCCGAATACCGAATAGTGGCCGAATATTCGTTACATCCCTAAATACAGTATTTGAGGAAGCCTCTGTGCTCGGCTGAATGTTATAAAGTGTGTTTGTTATTGCTTGGCAATTTTTGTGAATTGTGGAGTGTTTGTCGAATTTCTAGAACTAATAAAATAAGAAAAGTGCCTGAAAGAATACAGCAGATTCAGGTTAGATGAAGACTGCAAAGGCCTGACGAGACCCTTCAAGAATTGGCAGCGGACAGAGGCAAGCTTTGGCATTTGGCCTACGTGGACCATTCAGACGATGTCAGTGAAAAAATCGCTGTGCGGCATTTTATTGGAGGAGTCAGAGACTCAGAAATGCAAAAAATCACTGATGTTGGCAGATAATCAAGATATCAAGTCTGCTGTTGTGTTCGCTATGAAGTTAGGCTCAGCTCAGCGGGCCGTAACAAAAGATTGACATTCCGTTAGAGCAGTGACGGTCCAGCAGCGTATGGATAATTAAATAGAGAGCATTGTAAAAAAATGTACTAAAAAACTGTCAAAGCGAGAGGTAATGTCGAATTGAACCGGTCAAACGAAAGTGAAATGCTGAAAGTGTGGTACGGTAGGGCACATGCAAAAGTACTGTCGTCGAAAATATTCCAGGACCAGCAACACGATTCTCAAAAAGACAAGGAGGGTAACTAAGAAGTGGCCATCTTGAAGGGCAGAGGTTGCGAGGTATTTAAAAGCCCCATCTAAAAGTCTTGCAAATTTCTTCAGAATATAGCGGCAGTAATAGGCTATTTGTTCTAGGTCCTAGGATATAATAATGCTTCTCCGTGCCACATGGTAATTAATACAGGAGCTAATGTAACCATCATAACAACATATCTGACTAAGAAATTAAAGACTATCTGGACCCTGCCTTCGCTGACCTTCCAGAAGTGAATGATCGCAAAGATTGAAGTAGTCGGAAAGGCAAGAGTAGAGATCACATTTGGAAATGCAAGATACGAGTACGTGATATATGTAGCCTATATTTAGAATGCATTCATTCTTGGACTGGACTATTTAAAATCGCACCTATTTAGCTTGGACTTACCCTAAGCATGCATTCAGATAAGCTAAATGTACCACATTTAGCTTGGACTTTGGTACATTTCATTTATACCAAAATAATTCGCTTCCGTCAGCGTCAAAGGATATAGCTGTTTTCGACACTAAAAATGAAGCCATCCTATCTGTTCCATCTAATAGCCCAGACCACCCTACCATCAAGAACTGAATTTATAGTTTCTGGAACTGTACAAGAAAGCAACAGATTCCGATCTGGATTAATAGATTACCCCGACAATAGTGATTCTGCAAGAGGAGTACTTGTGAGTGAAACACTTATGGTCTTGATGAAAGGTGCCATTTTAATAAGAATAGCTACTGTGACTGACAAATTGAAAGTGATAAATAAAAACGAAGTGTTGACAGTCTGCATTTCAATAGCAGCTAAGTCATCTGAATGCAGGGGCATGCTTAGGGTTTTAGCGGTCCCGGGTGAAACATATTCAACGGTCTTAGACAAAAAACAATTACAGGCCTTTCACATTTCTTACTTACTAAATTGTGGATCTTGGCATGCTCTTTCCCCACTAAAAACCCCTGCTGTTACTGACTCTCATTAATTAAGATTTTAATAGAATCTGTCTGTCTTTTTTTTCATGAATTATGGGTGCTTCGGCACCTCTCCTTTATAGCATTTTGTACCAACCCCAAATCCAGATTAGATCGATAACGGCAGTACCTGACAAGTGTGTTCTTTTCTACCACAGGCTCCCGAACATTTCATTTATACCTCATTCAGAAGCCGATAGATGCCAGCACTACCGATTGTCAGGCGGTCTTTGGTTGGTTCCAGGATCGCACGCCTTTCCCAACTGGGCTACCGCGGCTTTTAATGCAATACTTTTTCATAATGTAAAAGATGCATCTGCTACTTAACATGCTGTCAATTTGGAAAAAAAATAAATAAAATGTATACACGAAATTACAAATTCTCCACATTTAAAAGCCTTAATTTAATCCACATTTAAAAATTTCAACCCCCTACCCGAAATTTGATTTTCGTTAACAAAATAACGTTAATGAAAGTTTCTATGTGAGAAATCCTGCCTTTTTTTCTCGACTGTGCAACTCATGTTCGGTTTTTAGATGTAGGTCAGAATGTTTATTTTACTACCTGATATCCACGAATTCAACAGTTAGGGGTCCTGAATTTTAGCGGCCCTGGTCGGTTGCCTAGTTTGCCACCCCCTAAGCACGGCTGTGTCTGAATGTCTAAAGAAGGAATAAATGCTGTCCGAAAAAGAAAAAAAAAAGTCTTGAAGTAATACTAAAACCAAAATGGAAATTATAAATGGTTTCAAAACCATATATGCAAATGATATATTCATACTCTTTTTAC
Source organism: Cheiracanthium punctorium (assembly GCA_038373885.1). Taxonomy (NCBI): domain Eukaryota; kingdom Metazoa; phylum Arthropoda; class Arachnida; order Araneae; family Cheiracanthiidae; genus Cheiracanthium; species Cheiracanthium punctorium. The sequence continues at coordinate 288,137 of JAWZYV010000946.1, read as the reverse complement.
TTCCTTGTACGTAGCATAAGGAAGTAATGTGATCCCGAAAAATTTTGGGGCCAAATTTCGACAAAAAATCCGATTTTGACTACCTCTAAATTTAATTTTAAGAATTTTTTCGATGCATCTCATCGTAGGCTAGCATGCACGATCCTATTAACGCGTCTGCAACTCATTTTGACCAGCGGCGAGTTTATTGTGGTCAGTTTTTCCATGCCGTCTGTACGTACATACGTATGTATGTAACTCGCATATCTCAAAAACTATGGGTCGTAGAATGTTGAGATTTGATATTTAGGATTGTTCTATGATCTAGTTGTGCACCTCCCCTTTTGGTACCATTCGATTGGATAGTTTATCTACAGCACCGCCCAAAACATTCGAAATACATTACGCTCTATGGGCCGAAATTCATCAAAGCGTTTTTTAGAGGTATTGGGCTATTTCAAACGACTCAGAAGTGATATATGCTGTAAAGAGTTAGAAAATGAATTTCTCCATTAAAAAAAGTGTCTTTATCATTTACAGTTCTGCTACAGGAACACTCAAAAGATTTCCAATACATTACGGTCAATGGCAATTTTAGGAGATTCATCCATTTCAAGCACAATACCGTCCTACCACGTAAGTTAGGTAATGGTCCAACCACGGTCACGTGCCTCCCTCAAGAACTACGCCAAAAGTCGCCAAGCTTGTCGACTTTTTTGTGTACGTGTGTGCATATTTAACTCTCAAATCTCAAAAACTATTATGAAATTTCATATATAAGATTGTTGTAACATCTAGTTGTGCATCTCGATTTTTGGTTAAAATCTACTGGAGAGTTTATTTACAGGACCACCGAAAAGAATTTCAGTACTTTAATGTCTATGGACATCTTCAATATAATACAATTGTAGACAGTCATTGTTTGGTACATGCCCAAAATCTCGCCGTCTGTCCTCGACCTTGGCGAGTTTTGCCGAAATGTCGCCAAATTTGGCGATAGTCAGTCATTTGGTCCATGCCCAAAGTATCGCAATTTGTCATCGTTCTTGGCGAGTTTTGGCGAAATATATTAAATTTTGGCGATAATCTGTCATTGTTGGTCCATGCTTAATATCTCGCCAAATGTCGTCGACATTGACGAGTTTCGCCGAAATATCGCCAAATTTGGCGCCAAAAATTATTTCGTATTTTGTATAACTCTAAAACTTTAACCCCTAGAATTTTGAACTTTTGTATTTAGAACTATATTATAATATCTAACGGTTTTCAATATCTTTTTTGACAGCAATCGAATGGGAATTTATTTACAGGGTGAGCCAGATGACTTTAAATACATTAAGGTGTATGGATGGATTCAATTCATTGAAAGTCTGTGGTCAATGACTACTTTGGCTATCCCCAAAATCTCGCAAACCATTTCAAGTTTGGCGGCTTTTGGTGAAATATCGCCCAATAAAGTGTCAGAAAGAAATCTTTCAAATTGAACTCAGCTTGGCGATATCGAAATGTTTGGCTAGAAATCGCTATATCTTACTATTATTGATATTTTATATCTTTCAAACAAATAAGTTTAGAGGAAGTGCGTAAAAAACATTTTTGATTTAATAGACGTGCAAGGAAGTCATGTGTTGGACACATCAGATTTTTTTTTTTAGTATATTGTAAATCTTTTGTTCGGAAATGTATTCTCTTGAACATGGCCGACTGCACATGCAGAATATTTCCGATTTTTCCAACCCTGGATCTAACGTCCGTACCTCTACACCAGTAGTGGTCTTGTACAAGCCAGTACTGCTGGCTTATTAAAGGCAGGCAGGTAGCGAGGAAGAAATGAGACGCTGACTTCCGCTCCAGGAAAGCGTGTCCCAAAAATACGTGTACTCGCCGACCCCGCAGTATCCAGAGGCCCTCCTTCAAGTGGGATTTTGGCACTTGGAATCGCCTGAAAAAGAAATGAAGCGCAATCAAGAGGTGTGTGCTTCGAAAATAAGAACGTCCGCTGCTTTACGTGAATTTTTTTTTTTTTGAGGGGGTGTGGGGGGGGGGGCTAAGAAGCCAGTACCTCTCCCCATACAAGAAGAAAATGCCATTGCGATTGCGGCTATCCCATTATCTGCAACATTTTTCAATAAATTAGGTATGCCATCCGGTTTTACGTTTTCAATCTTTGTTCTTGCGTTACACGTTCAAAAGCGCCACCTGTCGACGATTATTGTAACTATTTTTTATTATTCCATTTTTCTTCCCCCTTCTTGATTAGTAAGTGTAACACCGATTTTGGTTTCATTTGCATTATTCCTTGAATAACCATATTCCTTCAATAACCACCCTGTACATATAGAGGGTGGTTATTGAAGGAATAATGCGACGCAGACTTCCTCTCCAGGAATGAAGCGGAAGTCTGCTTCGCATATCGCATAAATTTCAGAAATAGTTATTGAAAGTATGAGCTCGAGATTCTGGTGAATGGCAACACCTATTTCTCTCCATCACAAAATACTCAGTGCATGCCAAAGCCCTAAACAGCGTTGAAGCGGTACGCGTATCAGAAAAGATGATCTACACAAAAGATGCGCGCCTCTTTTTCAGTTTCTTAAGTTTCATAGCAAGTGGTAGATCCTTAGTCTTTTGACTGCATTACACCCATTACAAACATCCATTTTATGGAAGTAAAATAGGATCTTTTACATTAATTTCTTTTTTCCCTTTAATCCGCCCTTGTTATTAGCATCTTCTGAAACTCTAAATGACTCTTTGAAAGCTCATTCCACTAAAAGAAAATATTAATTTAGAAAATAAAATATTTTCTCTATTCACAGTTCGACTCAGTAAGTTGCTACTCTCTAACTTGTAATCTTATACGCAGGAGTTATGACTTAGCTCTTCATATTTCTGCTAGTACGTCAATTCCAATCTTTGTACTACAACAATGCAAACAAAATTCGCGCTTTTTAATACTCTGTAGAACATAAACCATCAACGACGAGTACGGTCATATTCTATATTACGTAATAAAGGTAATATAGAATGATATTCTTCAAAATATTTTTAAACACCTTTTTAGGTAACAAAAAATGTATTTTTAAAGTAAAGCCAAAATGTCGTCCCTAAAATTTGCCGCCCCAGACAGGGGGGCCGTTTATCCGCCCCCTAGGGCCGCCCCTGCTTGGAAATGCTATTTCAGCTAGAATTTTCCTATAATGCAAGTTTGGCAGTTTCTAGTGAAAATCGACCCATACCATTACTTTGTCACTGCCTATTGCACTTTGAAATTTTTTCTCTAGAAACGTGAAGTAATGAGTGGATAACCCTCTAAAAGAATAAATTGTCTATCCTTTCATAACACAGTATCTATCAGACAAGCTAAACTTGTACCTGTTCATTTCACGTCCTTGAATCCGTTTATTCTAAACTTTCTAACAAAGAGATCATCATTTAACTTTCATCAACATAATGGATCCTCTAAAGTAAAGATTTTTCCACCCGAAAACGGACACCAACACAGCAGGTAAAGTAGTGTCAGTCATCATTTTTAATATTAAATATCTGGCTAACTATTCCACTCAGAAACATGGGATTTTTTAAAAATGACTATGTCATTTTATCTCTTCCCCTTTATTGAAAATTGGCCGAAAAATGTGTCCCAAAAAAGCGACGTAATTTTGCATATATTTAAATACTATTAGTTCACAACAGCTTTAATCTATTGTTACACTATTTCGTAAGCTGTAGAATATGCGTCACATGTATTTTTAATGACTATGTCATTTTATCTCTCACCCCCTTTATTGAAAATTGTCCGAAAAATGCGACATAAAAAAGCGCCATAAAAGTACGCGACATAATTTTACATATTTTTAAATACTTTTAGTTCACAACAGCTTTCATCTTTTGTTACACTATTTCGTAAGCTGTAGAATAGGCATCCCATGTATTTTTCTATAAATGGGTTACAATCGTAAAAATTTCAACATAGGGATACCGGGCGAAATACACGAAAGATGAGAGATAAAATGACATAGTCAATGAATATCGTTTTAATATGGCCATAATGAAACTAAAAAAAAAAAAAAAAAAAAAAAAAAAAAAATAGGGGGGGGGCAGGGAGATCTTCCCCTGATGAGGCTCAAACAGCTGAGTTTTTTTCTTTTTTTTTATCTACCTTCCTAGACACAAGGCAACATTTTTCTAAATATAAGTGAGAGGAAATAAAGGGCCCTATAAAAATTAAAATTAGTATTTTAATATGTATACAGTCCCTAATAAATATGTATACAGTCCCCCCCTGTCTTAAAGCTGCTTTTTCATTGGACGAGCTTTTCTAATTGAAAGTATCAGGTTGTAACGAAAGTTTTCCGCCAAATTAGCTTTGACTAGCTCATACGGTACCCAGCGATTAACCTTATATGCGATGCCTAGCTCGACTAATGGAAATGGCACTAAACTCCTTTACCTAGCTCTCGAGCGGAAGAATATTTTATCGTCTTCCACAAATTCTCGTAGGCGGGCCTCTCGTAGGTAGGCCGGCCAGAGCGCTCTGCTTCTTAAATGTCATAGTCCTCGTTTTTGAACTTTCGGTACCAAACCTTCACAGTGTCATATGATGCAAGAGTAGTACTTTAAATTGTACACATGATTCGGTGTCATTCTGTAGCAGACTTTTTGCAACAGAACTGAGAGTAAATGATGGCTCAATCTAGTAGCGTGATAGTTCTATTTCAGGCACCTTATACTTAATCACAACGGTATTGTTTTACAGATTTCACAGCACAGTGCTCTAAAACAAGGCTTTTTCTTTCAAATAACAAAAATCGTTTGACAAAATATTGGCAAACACACCAAAGCGAACTGTTTGTGCAGACAATACTTGCAGTGGCGGAAAACTTTCGTTACAATCTAATATGTTTCTACCACTTACGGTTTAAATGATAATAGCTTTTAACATCTATTTTGAATCTCCTTAAATGTTAAAAATTTTCATACTCATTTGAGTGCACATTGATCATTTACCTCTTCTGCCTGTTGTTCGTCTCCTCTATAACGGTAACCGGTCTCTCTGTGGAATGGAAGCAAGCTCCCTCCAGTGAGGTACCGAAGGCGTCATACAAGCTCATTAGAGGTGGCGACATTTCTGCAAAGAGGGAAGAGAATTTTTTAGAATGGAAGATGAATGAAACCTTTTTTTTACAAAACTAAAAGTAATTTTATTTGCTACTTTACGAGATTTTGAAATTTTATAAGGTAAACTTTCGACAGTGGGTGGTTTTAAACGATGTCTAGGTAGATAAATTATAAAAATGCAGTGTTTCCGTAATAATAATTACACACACATACGTAGTCGTATGTATGTATTTCCAGTTACAAAAATATTTAAAATGAATTAAGTATTTATGGCAGATCCTCTTTAATGGAATGAAAGCATTTATAAAATATAGCCGAGTGCCCGTTCTTTGTGCGAGAAGAAACAGGTATTTTTTTAGCATATAACACTGAAGGAGGGGGGGCAAAATCTTTCCTGGTTTAGAAAATATTTTCAAATAGGCGATATCTGAACTGTTTTGAATTTCTGTCCTTAGTAAGTTGTGCCTATGCATATTAGTTTGTCGACCATTCTTCACTGTTTCTCCCCATGCCTCTAACAAAAACACTCCTTAAAAAACCCTTTAACCTATAAGAAACGCCGCCTGAGCTGTGTAGTAGAGAGCTAATCTACCACACCACGGTTCTGGGTTCGATTCCTGGCACGGACTTGGGTGCCATTTCGTCCGTCCCTTCATAAGAGGCAACGCTGGTCCACCTATTAGGTACCTCTATAATACAGAGACCAGTCATTCCGGCCTTGGCAGAGGCCAATACGGCAAGTGCCCGCCATTATAACAACAACAAAATTGAAAAATAACACAACCAAAGTTTTTTTCATTTTCCAAACCTCGACAATAATGGATGAAAACATTTTTTTAGTTGCCAGATCTCAAGAAAAAAAAGTATATAAGCCACAAAAGGAAAATAAAACGTGAATTTTTTTTGGCATTTGATTTCCTGAAGAGTGTGCTTTGGTGTTCGCTACTGAACTGCTCAGAGAATAATTATTCTTTAGTTAAAAGTTCGACATCCATTAAAAAAAGAAAAGAGTAAAATGGTGTGGGTCAGACAAGTGCCAAGAAGCTTTCGAGGTTCTTAAAAGCTTGCTTATTTCTAAATCCATATTACAATAACATGAGGTTAATGAATAATGTCACTTGTTTGTGGATGCTAGCAAGAAGCAGGTGGGATCGGCTTTGAAACAGGCAGATGAAAATGGTCTTCTACGCCCAATAGCTTATCATTCCCGCGTTTTAAAGGAAGTATGAAAAAAATTATTTTGATACTGAACACTGAACTGAATTATTCTGCTACTGAAGTGTCTTGCCATTATTAATAGTTTAGATAAATTTTACCACTATCTTCATGCAAAACACTGTACTATTCATACAGATCATGCAGCTTTAGTTTGGTTAAAACCTGTAAAAAAATCTCAGGGGTAGGTTATTTCGATGGTCAATAAAACTAAGCATGTTTGATTTTGAAATTAAATATCAAAAAGGTACGGCAAATATTGAAGCAGATATGCTTTCCGGAAATTCTGTTTCTGAAACCACCCAACAGATTTCCCATTTACTAAAACTACAAAACATGATTGATCCTCAAAATAAGGACAATGTTCAAGGAACTCACCATGAAAAACTAAATGGTGTAGTGTACATTAAGAAAAAGGGACTTTTTAAAATAGTAGTGCCTTTCTCCTTAAGACTAGAAATATTACGATAAGCTCATGAAGAGTTTTGGCACCCAGGAGTAAATACACCAATACAATTAATAACTCTTCAATACTATTGGCCTAAATTTAATGAAGATATAAACAATTACGTAAAACACTGTCATGTTTGTCAAATTAATAAGAAAAAGAGGCAGCAAAGGTTTGGGTTGCTGCAAGAGGTTTCTCCGACAGACCAGCTTTTTGAGTGCTTAAGTTTAGACACAGTACGAGGATTTAATTATTGCAACTCTACTAAAAAAATATCTGCACATAATAGCTGATCATTCTACTCGTTATGTTTGAGCTTTTCCGTCAAAAAGCGTCACAATACAGACTTACACTCATTGTTTAAAACAAATATTCCAAATTCAAACTCCAAAAACGTTATCAACAGATATAAATGCAGCTTTCACTTCCTCTAAATTTAGAAGATTTTTGGAACATAACGATATTAAACGATTGCTTACCACAGTCCACCACTCTAAGACAAATGGAAAGGTAGAAAGGAAAAATCAATCTGTTGTAACCACACTGAGGTGTACGAAACCTCACTATTTATCACTGTTTACTTGCATCAAATGACATGTGAGGTCATTTGATGCAAGTAAATAATGCATCAAGTAAAATTCCTTGGGAGACCTTGTTAAATGAAGTAATTAATGAATATAACAATACTCCACATTCTGTAACACAGTTTACTCCAGCATACCCACTTTTGAGAATATTACCCTATGAACCATTTGTGAACAAACAAAATTTTTATCCTGCATTAGATGAAGCTAGAAAACTAGCCTTGGCGAGAACTGTTGAATATCATAATAAAAACAAAGTGAAATAGGATGCGTGTTTTGTTGAATCTAAATTTAATGTTGGGGATTTAGTACTATATGAAGAATTTTAATATCCAAATACGCGAAAATTGACATCCCATATTCGGGACCTTACGCTAATTTAAAGCAAATTTCTAAAGTCAACAATGAAATAGATAAACCAAATTTTCATACAAGATTCTAAAATTGTTCATGATTGTAAATTAAGTTTTTATAATTCACCCGACAAATGCAAGCTAGATCACCAAGAGTCACAACCTTTAGGAAATCCTCAGGCTTATTTATCGAATTTTAGGAAATCCCCATTTTCTTTCTTTTTATAAACGATGCCTTGGCATCAAATGACCTCACATTAGGTGATTAAACATTGCGTTTTGACTTTAATACAATAAATTAAAAAAAAAGTTATGTGTGTCTATATTTTTTTGGAAGATAGATTTCATGCACACAAAAGATAATGTCTACTTCTTGTCTGGTGTTACTCTCTTAAAATAACGTAGATATCGCTCGCACCCGATTTCATTGAGTGCCAGAGTACGCGAAAGGCGTGCAAAGAAGCAGTTTCGTCGCATCTAACCTCTTTGGGAACAAAGGTCGTGACTTCATGTTTTAATTACACGACAGAAAATTTTAAGTCACCATGTCTATTACGACCCCTCCCCCCCACTCTCTTTTAGAGGTACTGGGGCTGAAGCCTCAGTTGCCCTCCTCTAAATAGGGCCCTCTGCCTAACGACTCATTCCTCTGAAGTTTTTTCTCTGATTGTCCCCGAAATAAAATTCTGGATATGTCCTCGGGTACAGTGGAAGAAGGTTTCGTATTCAATGCTGAATAAAGTCGTGGGTAAAATCAACTATAACGGATGAGATATTATTACTACATTGAATGCGGTGTTCATCGCGGAAAAAAAAAAAAAAAAGAAAAAAAAAAAAAAAAAAGAATTCTGATTTGGAACCGTCCATTCTAGGGTTCTGAACCCGTTTTCCCTTTTCCCTGCAATCGTATAAGTTACAAGCTTTTTATTTCGCGAGGTTGACTTTACACTTTCTATTCTATTCTTTTTAAAATTCATTTTTAAGGTATTTTTCAAAAAAGTTATCTGAACATTAACAATTTGCACCTATTTTGCTATGATGTATGAATTAAGTAAAAGTACTGGTTAAACATACAATTAAAAAAAAAAAAATGGACCCGATTGCAACTTTTAAAAAATATCTATTTATAATTTTGGGCCTCACGCAAGGCTGCATTGCCCACTCTTGCCCACAGCTCCGGCGGCCATGGATACTAGAGATGGGACGGGATCAGCCCGAGCCGGGCCCGAACCAGGCTCGGGCTCTATAATTCACAATTGCGTTCGAGCTCGGGCTCGTGAAAAATTTCTCTTTTATTGAACATACTCCTTGAAACAGTTTTTAAAAAGTGATTCATGAGGAAATAAAAGTACTTTAAGCGGCACGGCCGCCTAGAAGGTGCGTGAAGCTCTTTGGGTATTTTAGAACGGCGGCGGCTTATATTGCTTAGTGAGTCATGAGAGCCGACATTATTTCATAAACATACATATAAAGGATTAGAAAGTGCATTCAAAATTTGCAATTATATTTGTCTTTAATTTGCACAAACGGCAAAATTTATTGTATTCTATCAAAGAATTACTTCTTTGAATTTTATTCATCTTATCTGAAATTTCGGGCTCGGGCTCCGACTTAAATAATATTGCTCGGGCTCGGATTAAAAGTCTTCGGGCTCGGGCTTCAAAAAATGAGCCCGAACTCATCTCTAATGGATACGGCTTATGAGTTAAGCGGGGATTTTCCGAATGTTGATAGTCTGTGCTCGAGAGAGGTTCATCTTCAGTGCCTTAGGAAGCACCCCCCCCCTCAAAAAAAAAAAAACCTCGACCCTCAATTTTTATAGTAAAGTTTAACTTTTAAAAGGTAAAGGCAGAATTTTTCAGATATTTATTTATGTTTTTTTTTTTCTTTTTTTTTTTCGTGGGGGTGTCGGGAGGCCAGTGCCCCTGGCAACTGAATCGTCAACACAATGTGGCCTCTCCCCTCCGTGTCCGTCTACGCCACTGAGTGCTCGCAGACCCGTGCGGGCACCACCCCACGCCCCGATTGGCTGGCGAGACTCGATTCGAGTCCTGCCAGAAGAGCCGTTGGGGGGCCATCGGAGCGCGATGTCTTCCGAAGCGGACGCCCTCTCGTTCTCCGTGGACCGGATCCTGGGCAGGAAGAGCGGAGGGGAAGAGGAGAACCGCTCGCCTCCCCGCGACCGACAGAAGGGAGACGAGGACGCCGCACTGCCCGCCTGGATTTACTGCAGCCGGTTCTCGGCTAGGCCTACGCCCGGTGAGTACTCCTCCAACACGACTACCGTGATGATTTGAGCGTAGGATGACTGCAGCGTTTCCAACTCTCAAAAATTTTTTCTCCCTAAAGCTCCAACCAAAACCCCCTAAAATCCCCACAATTACTGGGAAATTCGCCTAAAAAAAAAAAAAAAATCCCCCCTGTTTCCCAAGTCTTGGAATATTTTTGATAATATTTTTTTCCAATCTGTACCTTTGGGCGTTTTAATTAATTGCTTGTTGATACACGAACAAATCAAAAACGTAAACAATAATGAATAATGGTCAACGTATTTTTAGTAAACATAACCGCAGTATAACCACCCATTCTCACAGGTATGTTTATATTTGTGGTTAACACAGGTAAACAACGTAGTGACATTCGCGTTTTATTCAACTCTGCACTCTTAGTCACAAGCAACCGTAATAGATGTCACTAAGCCGCTATGTCAGAAATGAATGGGATTGGTTAGATTTGGTTATTTCGGAGCCTATAACATCACATCTTCATATTCTTAAGTTTAAAAAAAAAAATGAATATTCAAAGTTAAATCGAACCCCTAAAAATGTAACACCCCTAAAAAAAACCCATTCGACTCTTTTAACCCTAAATTTTTGGGGAGAACCCCTAAGTTGGCAACCGTGGATGACTGAACCGCAGCCGGACGAAGCCCTACTGCGTCCCTTAGGCCAGTGGTTCCCAAACTTTGGATCGTCGAGGACAGGTCAACGTTTGCTCATTTTACCGCGCCCCGTTGAGGAGGGTGGGTGTGGGGTGGGGACTTTGATAGTTTAGATTTAACAGTCTTCGATCACGTTGATGTTCTTAAAAGTTTGATGTATGAATGACGTTACGTTTATTGGTTGTTCAACAACAACAGCAACAAAAACCTTCGTTTTATTTGTTTCGTTTTTTCGGGAGAGCTCATTAATTTTCAATTTTAGGTCTGCCATTTTAATTCGTATAATCTCGAAATATGTGATAAATAATAAACTAATTTAAAATAGTTACAAGATGTCTTCTGTTCCAAAGATATTAGCGCAAACCCGAGAGAAATACACTACAGTCAATAAAATGGAAATAATGTAACGTTTCTTGGGCAGTCCGGTACTATTGAATCCACGGACCGGGACCGGTCAGCTGTCCGAAAGATTGGGGACCACTGCCTTAGGCTGTGAAATTTCTGTGCCCCCTTCAACAAAAGTTTTCTATGAGGTCAAGTGGGGGTAATGACAACCAGCGGATTAAGAAAAAGGCAACAACTATAAATTCACAAAACTGTTCGGCAAAAAAATATTTGGCGGGTAACTTTATATATAACTTTCACAAAAATATTTCGCATAAAGATTTTTCATGATGGGTATCTTTCATTATTAATATTAAGTGATTTAAGATAGTAACAATTAAAAAACAAACACTTTGCCAAGATTGTCAATGAACGGATTGGACGCAAAAGAAAATAGGCAAGCTAATGAATAGTAAAAGGTATGTTGGTTAATGTATTTAAGAGCTTCCGACATGTTTTTATTTTTTCTAACACAGTTACGTTTTTCAAATCGATAGTCATAATGGCCCCACATTTTTTTTATTTCATTTCATTTATTTATTTATTTTAAATTGTGTAATTACGATCCTGTATAAAAACACGGTAGAAAAAGTTATTATGACCTGAAAAAGCACATGCTTTTCTTTATCACTTAAAAAACACTTATTTAAAAAGTAATTCAAAATATTTTATTTATTTGTTAAATTTAACTTAAAAATAAATTATAAAATGAAAATTTTGCTGTGGATTATTTTTAAAAATTTCCACATGCTTAAAACTAACTATCATGGCCTGTGAACAGAGCCAGAAGTACATTCAAAACGTTACAAATTATGCCAGATAAGAATTTGGTATAAAAATAAATGAGACACATAAATACAAAAAATCATTTAAACCATACCATTTCTTTAAAACAAATAGTTACTTTTTTATAATCAAATAATCATACAAACAGACGATATATCAGCAACATTTGTTCTGACTTCATTTTTATTTCTTTATTTTATTTTTTAAGTACAATAAAATAAAAATAAAGGTACTTAAAAGGTCAAGAAAACATTATTTATACAATTTCTTCCAATAGTAAAAAAAAAAAAAAAAAATCTTAGTGAATACATATTTTTTTGGGACTTTCATGACACCTTGGTAGCAAGAGGACATTTTGATTTAAAAGTAGAAATTATAACCTTATTACTCAAATTTGTATAAATTATTTCCCGCACAAGGGTAACTGGAATCACTAACAAAAACAAGAATAGAAGTCCAATGGCTCCAACAAAATTGTAAGCGCAAGTATCAAAAGAAATCAGGATTATAATGACCCCAATGGTGGTCACAACTACCCGAATTTTCTCAATTTCGTGATTTTGTTTGGATAATTATGACCATTCCCTTAAAAATTGTGAGCAAATAATTCTACAGAAACAATATTTTCATTAGGTGAAAAACACTCAAAATAATGGTGTTAAACGTTCAAATAAAACTGAAATTTGCAAAAAGTTGTCATAATTACCCCCACCTACTCCACTTGAGGGCCCTGTGTGAATTTTTTCCCTAAAGCCTTCAATTCATAATAGTTTTGACGTAACACGAGACTAGGCGTAAATTTTAACATGCCAGTATTCATATTTTACTGTTGTAGTGCATGTTGTATAGCAGAGATGTTTCCTATTTTGGTAAAATGCATTTAACTGAACTTCTTAACAGTGCAAAAATGGGTCATACATTTATTATTTCTGCTACACCTTCATATACATAGCATTTAATACTTAAAATGTTATTTTATAAACTTAAAGTAGTTTTAGATGAGTTGCAGCATATTTCATTTTTTTTTTTTTTTTTAACTTGGCCTTTGGGATCTTTGAAATGGTAAGAGGCCCATATGAGACAAACTATTCCTATGTAAAAATATAAAGATATCTTATTAAACTAAAACTTGAAACAACGAATTTTTTTTTTAACAAAAAATGTGTTTACTAATTTCATGCAGCTTTTAAATTTCTGTCATATTTCTAGAGAAATAATAAGCATTCATTTATGCATTACAATTTTTTAGAACAATTTCATTTTAAATCAAATGCTCTAAGACTGATCAACACCATAAGAACTAGAATCGAGCTATCTAACCTGAAGAATAAAATTGGTGTAAAAGTTTCAATTTCTGAATAAACACTAAAAGAGCCTTAGAAATTTAAGAAAAATACCGAGACCCAAAAAAGGATAAAAAAAAACTGATGATACTCAAGCCAAAATCTTGGCACATTTGTTCTTATCAGTATCTCCGAACTAGCTAAAACGAACTAACGACCTAAATATAACTAATTCGAATTCTGTAAATTAACTTATCGGAAAAATAGCTTATGAAATTTTACAATATGTATTCATAATCCACACACGATAAAAAAATTGAAATATTTGGCATTTACTATATAAGAGAGAGAGAACAATATTCGCGTCTTTAAAAATCTGAAAATCTATCCTTTCGCTGATTTTTCGCACTAGTTTTTGCCACTTTTAACATCAGGAAATCGCTTTATTTAGGTAGAAAAGTTAAAAGCTTAGCGCGTAAGTGATAGTTTTATTTTGAAACATACTGTTTCGTAATTTTTCCGATTTGTGATAGTTTTACTTTGAAAAATGTAATAAAATTCACATTGGACCGATCGGCTTGCAAATTTTCACAAGCACGCTTAAAAATGCAGGGGAGGAAGAATGCACTACTTTAAAATTCTGAAAATCTTCCCATCGACATGTAGAATGCACTAATGAGAGTTTTTGATAAGTGAGAAACGTTCTAGCATTTCAAGTTTTATATCGGTATTATATTGACATCATTTTGTGTCGCAAGTTTCAAACTGCATTAGTAACATGGGTTGAAATGTTTTGACTTACAAATTACGTCATGGACAAAATAATTCCACGAATTCTCAGATTCCGATAAACTACAAATAGTCCGTACAATTTTTCTACGTGAATCATAGATATAGTATCTAAACTGAGTGTTTTTGTTTTCAGAAGCCATAATTCACGTTTAAAAAAAGGAATTTTACGAAACATGATAGATAGATGTTAAATCGCATGATGTAGAATTAAATATAATGTAGTCATTCACGACATATGCCTCATATAATCATGCATAACGTAAAAACTAACTACGATAGTGTAAAATATACATAGCTCCCGTTGCAATTGCCTACATTTAAAGCATACTTAAACCAGATATAAGCAAGATATGTTCATGTATCACATATTCCAAAATTATTTATAAGGCTGAAAAAGAAAATGAAAATTCACATAAAACAATTTCTAAAACTACTCAAGAATGAAAATATGTTGATAGATGAAAATAAAGAAGTATACTTTCTAAACAACTATTCTGATGATTTCATCACATAGATTTTTGTTCCATTTCCCTAACATTTACTCAATTTCCTTGGATTTCTCCGACAATATTCATTTCCCTGAGATTCCCCGATTCTCTACCAACTCTACTTCTTTAAATTTTTGTTCTTAAGGACACATGGAACATAAATTGGCCCAAATTTTCTAATTTCAACTATCGGCCAAAAAAATCAGGGCCGCCGCTAGCAATAGTGGGGTCCGATGCCAATTTTAAATCCGGGACCCCTTAGCGTCTGTTTTCACCGCTACTTTCACTCTCTCTCGCACTTATACACTCCTAAATGAATGCTTCCAAATTTCATACATATACGTGATGCTATAGTTTTTTGAATAACTTGTAAATGAATTTTTTAAATACAGTGCAAACTTATTTATTTGAAGTTGGAATAAAAAGATATTTACACAAATAATCTTTGTACAGAAAAATTGTGTAAAGATTATTTGTGTATATTGACAAAACGGAAGAAGTCAAATAATGTTTTCGATGACACACTTTTGAGAAGTCTAACCTTTTATTCATAAAAACAACGCCTGAAAATTCGCGAATGTTCGTACATTTTTCATTTGCAACATTCTTTTGTTTTCCGGTTGCTGCAGCTTAAGAATTTTTTACGGGGAAGGAGATGCACCCCTTTAATAAACCAGTTGAGAGATAGAATCCGCAAGAAATATTTCCGCGAGATATAAATTTTCACATTTTCAGAGTTTAAAATATATTGAGAGTTTTTCGGTGATTTTTTAACAGCTTCAGGGAGTCACGAGCCCCCAAAACTTCGGGCTCGGGTACTGTAGGATCAGTATTTGTCCCCCTAAACTGCGGCCCTGCAAAAAATAGAGCAGATTGAGACGATAACATTATACAATTTGTGCCGATTGGGAATATATAAACATTCAAAAGATGACATTTAAAAATGTAAACAAACATGGTTTGGCTACAATAAAGCTTTAGGTTTTTGTATTTTTTTCAAAATGTGTTTTTTTTTTTATTATGCTTTGGTACACATTTCTAAAAATCTGTTTCAGGTAAACAATTGAAACTTTCCAAAGTTGTTTCACTAACTTGTTTCTTTAAAATTACCTAACACTTAAGATCTGAGAGAAACAAATTTGCAAAGATTTTTTTTGCATATTTTATTTTTAGGATTTTTAAAGTCTTTTAGTAAAATGTTTTTAATTTTATTTATTTTTAGCCAAAATGAAAATCACTTCTTATTATCCTCAGATAATATATTTTCTCATACCATACCCAATTTCAAGGTGACAAACTCTTGTTTTTTTTTAGAAAAGTTTACCAAACTCACATACTGTTAAAAATTTTTCTCAGGGATATATGAAAGTTAATTAGTTCTTAAACACTAATTTATGAATTAAATCAGTTTTTTAATTTATATGTGGACTATAATGTGTATACATACAGTGGAAAAAAATTCCATTTCTATATTTATTTCTAAATGAAATACATGATGTTAAATCTTTTGCAAAAACGGCTTCTTTTTACTCGCCGACATGTTTCCTTTGTCCTTAAAAATTTTAGTAGTATTCAGCATACGGAATTATGCATTTATTTTAATTCCATTAAATGTGATCACATTGCTTTTATGTAAATGTGTATACAAATAATACACGTTCACTATCTTAATATTTACAAAAAGTAATTTCAAATAGAACAAGGAAGATAAATCATGCTAAACGCATCGACTATAAAACACTTCTCAACACAACATTATTTTTGCGCCAAATTTGTTTATGTATTGACGTCATATTTGGCGAGATTTTGGAGATAACCTTTAAAAGAAACTATGTATATAACTATTGATGTCACTTTGTGAGACTGTAAAAAATGATAATAAACTTTAAACGTTATTTCAGGTTTTTAAAAGAAAATTTAGCTGTTACAGATGTTTATAGTTTTGTGCTTGAAATGGATGAATTTCTCTGAGCTGGAATATACCGTTATGTATTAGAAATGGGTTCTTCTGTAGAAGAACTATAATTACTACAGACATTATCATGGGATGCATTATTTTGTATTTCTTAATAGCATGCAGGTTGTGGCGGAGTAAAATGAGTAGTCAGGTAAAATGGGTATAAGTATTCCTTTTTAATCGAGAATATAAATAGTTTTTAAACGATATTTCTTTTCTAGCCTATATTTTCAGACATTATTTAGCAATACTTATTAAAAAATTTATTAACTGCATTTTGGAGCATAGTATTAGCTTTTATCTGCATATTTAATTTTTGTTCTTTTCTCGTGTCTCCAAAAACTTTCAAGAAACTGATACATTTCTAAAAATTTGAGAAGTTCTGTTATTATTTTCCGTTTACAACAGGTCTAAACAGCTTATTATAAAAAAAGGAAAAAAATTTAAAAATATTTTCCTTTCTATTTATGTTTTAGTGTGGTGAGGGTAAAACGGGTACACAGTTAAGCTTGGTTAATATTATGTCTCCAAATAATCCTAACAAATATTTTAAGGAGTATAAATATTGCTAACAGTTGTCTGAAGTATAGATTTAAAAATATTAAAAAACGAACTATCTCTATTTTTGCTCAAAAAGAAAACCTGCTTATTTTGCGCCCGCCTTACCCTGCAACAATGAGATGTTGGAGTCATCAGAATACAGTGTTTATCTGCAACATAAGTCTAACAACCCTGCCCATAATAGTTTTAAATTTGAATAATCTGTAAAGTCATAATAGGAAATAAATAAAATTTGACGAGTGTCTTATTATAATAATAATTATTACTATTATAAGTGTTATTATTACTATAAGTGTTATTATTTGGCTTATTTTTAACCTGTTACTCCTTTTACACCTCATTATAGAAAAAAACAGCTCTTACTAAAACTTAACATTTTTGGATTGAAAAATAATATAGTTACAGGAAATCTTTTCAGTTGTGAAAGGGGTGAATGTATTGCATAAAGCAACAGAAAAAATGTTGAATGTTTAACATTATTAGTAACAGAAAACAGCCAATGAGGAAAAAAATGCCTGTTCTCATACACATTTTACCCGGCCATACCATATCTATTTTGTTTTGTTTGAAATAGCCGAATATCTGTAACATACGCTTTAACCCAGCTTCTCTGTTTCCATTTGCTATGCACATGTAACGTTCGGGTCAATTTGAACCGAACATCGAATATTAATTACAGGAGTTATAATTTTTACAAAATTATAAAATTATATAAATCGCACGATAAATTAATGACTCTAAAAAACAAAACAAAAACATAATATTATTTGAAAAATACTACAAACACAAACACACGAGTTTATTAACGAAATGTAATTTATCACTTTTTAGATCTTACTTATCTTGATCGATAAATTGAACAAAAATGCGATGTATGTAGCTTGCATATGTGTTTGCTACAATTTTTGCACACTCTATTTGTTAATTTTTGAATCATTGCTGGATGGACAAAATCTGCATCGGGCACTTCTGCTACAAATCTGTGACAGCTATGGACGTTCATGTGGTAACTCCTTTTGCCTCTTACCCTGTATTCTTTTAACTATATTATGTGAATCTTCAGTTCAAGGGAGACATCGTGTTGCCTAAATATGTGGGGCAACATATAATATGGATGTTCGGGTCCAACAGAACAGCAGGGTTAAAGAATGAATGCCCAAAGAGCGCAGTGTTCGCATTTCTCTTTGCATGATCATGTAAAGAACTATAAATTGCTACTTACACCATTTTCAATAGGGTTAATTAGGGCTCGCACGTTTTATGTGTAAGCGGATAATTTTTGAAAAAAATTGACTCTCATATTTTAAAACTGAGAGTGAAAGACTGACTGGCAACATTTCGGCCCATTTGTATTAATATAAAATTCACAAAAATTGTCATTTCACATTGTACGTGTAAAAGATAACTTTCGCAAGCTGTATAATGAAAGGTATGAAAAATGCTGCGCCTGCAATGGCGCATTTTGATACTGCTAGGTTGGCAAATCTGCAAAACTATTCTAGTATGTTCGATACACGACGACAATGCTTGCCATTAAACCGATCTTCAGCATTCAAGATTAAGATTCGTATGTTTCTAAACACAAACACATACGAATTCCCTCTTACTAGCATTGAAATGTGGTTTACTAGCATATACTTATCTCCATATCTCTGACACTTTTTAGGATATAATTCTCAAATTTTAAACATCATCTCATGAGTGTACGAGAGCACATTTCACTAATTGGGAATTTTTATACGGGGATCGTATACGAATTTAAAAATGGCCCCATATTGAAAATCAACGAGAGGAATCTTTTGTTAACATAGTCTTTCTTCCTATCTTATTTTGAACATTTTTTTAAAATTTACATTGACCACGCACCGCTGATGGATCCAGAATTAAAGCGTGCTGCTATCATTTTTTTGAGACACCCTCTATAATAATAACTTTAAAACACACACTTACCTAAAATATACACTATAATTATATATACAAACAAAGTTAAGGATTAAAAGTTGAACTTATGTTTTTTACATTGTGACAGTCATCTATTAAAACAAAAAATGTGTCTTACAGCTATTTGCAAGACTGTGAGTGCAGTTTCATAAAGAGATTAGAAGTACTGGAAAAACAAACCCTGTTTTTTTTGGTTCCGAACCACTAAAATGGCCAGTGGTGCACTAAAGGAATACTTCTCTGTCATTTAATGCGCTGTTTTCTGTGAACTTCGACACAGTTGTCCCTGTGAAATACAATAAAATAAACAAGTTATAATTAGCAGATTTGTAAAACGTACTTTACAAGTGAAAGCCTAAGTGAAATAAGTACTGGCATTACTAACCCTTTAAAGGTCGTATTATTTTCAACAGGGTTGCTACTCAATTTCTGAAAAAAAATTCCCTGACTTTTCCAGGTTTTCTAGACTTTTTTTGCGATAAAAATCCGGACTATTTTTTATGTTTAGGACATCAACTTTGGATACCTTCTTAAATATTTCCAGCTTCCCAAAGTAAGGTCAAACTTGATATTGTTTACAAACACAGATATCTCATAATTTTCCAGGTCACATTATATGATTTCCAGGTTTCAGGCTAAAATTTACGATTTTCCCTGACTTCTCCCTGACTTTGTTTGCCAAAATGAAATTCCCTGACTTTTCCAGGTTTTCCCTGTTCTCCCTGACCGGTAGCAACCCTGTTTCAAGAAAACAGTCATAAAAGAATGAAAGGACAATAAAAGGTTAAAATAAAATAAATACTATAAAATAGGGAAATGAACAAAAAATATGTACATTGTTGACTCGCTTAATAGTCGCATTTTTTTTGGAAAATTTTTCACGTGAAAGTCTAGATGCGACTATTATGCCGGGGAATCGCCTTTATTATACTGTAATCTGTCATGCTAAAACATTACTGGTATAAAAATGACATAATAATAAAATTTTTAATTTGCCAAATGTTTTCAGATCGTGCTCTGTTGATTAAATAGTCTTTTCGTCAGTTGCGCAGAGAAAAGATGCATTTTTCTTTGGATTGTATATTTTTACAGACAGAAAATTCACACACTGTGAAAATTTTAACAAAAAATTCCAATGACATAATACACAATTCGAAATAATTCTCTGAATTTTTCTAATGAAAGACAAATACGTTACTGCGACTTTTATGCGAGGAAAATATTTTGACGTTTTTTTTCTGCTTCAAAACGGGAGTGTGACTACTATGCGTGGGCGATTATTACGCGAGTAAACACGGTAGAAACTAAATAATAAAAATACATATGTTTAAATAGACTTTCGAAATACTTGACCTTCATCGTGCTTTAAAATAAATTGGATTCAACTCAATCGAATGCAGTGTTCAGATCCTTGTGCCCTTCAAATAATTTGAGTGTATTATAAACAGCAATGGATAAGGATACTTTTTTTGTAGCCCTGTAAGAAACTGCAAGTTCTACACGCAGCAAAATGTATACAGTATGTAAGACAGTGACTTATAATACGCGTACCAAATTTGAGCTCGATCGAAAACACGTCAAAATCTCAAAGTCGAAGTTTTTCCTCATTACAATACTTTCCTTACATGATACATGTTTGAAATGTAAAAGAGAGAGATATAGGAGAAGAAGAAGATAAGGGAAGAAAATAAATACAGATCTACTACAACTGTTTCCAAGCAGAATGAATAAAAGGAATGGAAGGACCGTTGTTCACAAGACACTTCAAGTACTGGATAATGAGAAAACCTCCCAAAGAGTGAAGGTGGGAGGAATAATGAAGAGTGCGCAAGACTTTAGCTTCAGAAAATTGTAAATGGTGAGAGGCGATAGAAGATTCGGAGAGCTCCTGCTCTTATCTCTCATGCTCTTTGAGACTCAATTTGAGATCTCTCTTTTGATCTAACCGATGTAGCCCAAATCGCAAGATGCACAGCTAATACAGGAAA
This sequence comes from Cheiracanthium punctorium, assembly GCA_038373885.1. Lineage (NCBI taxonomy): Eukaryota > Metazoa > Arthropoda > Arachnida > Araneae > Cheiracanthiidae > Cheiracanthium > Cheiracanthium punctorium. Next base: position 267,316 of record JAWZYV010000946.1, on the reverse strand, counting down.
CACCTCAATGGTTCTCAGTGGAACAGGATCTTTGAGAGAATTGAATTAAAGTTTATTCGCAGGGTTTAAAGATGACTTAGAAACCAAAATGTTTCAGAAATTTAGAAATTTTGTAGCACAGTTTGATAGAAATATTGTTGGTAAAGATTTTTTAAGCTACTCAAATGTTTCGGTAATTCATCCTTACCCACGCAAAAGATTCGGAAAAAATGAACGGCCTCCGTTTCCCGAAATTTTCTTTAGCAAACACGAAGAACATCCAATCGTTCCGACATTGCTTCATTTAAATACTGGCGCCATTCTGAATTTTGGATTATGTGTTCGTAAGATTTAACGTAGAATTTTCCGGGCTAATGAATAACGAGTTGTACTCCTTAACCCTTTGAGGCGCAACCCTTCCCCAATGCTGAAAAAGGGGCAGCCGTCGCCGTCGCTCGACTTAACTACCAGCAAGATGGCGGACGATCCAAACGTTCATCGCGTGCCACAGATCTGGAGACCCCTTTTTTGACGCAGCTGGCTGTGCCTCTGCGTCAAAAAAAGGGTCTCTAGATCTGTGGCACGCGATGAACGTTTCGATTGTCCGTCCTCTTGCTGGTAGTTAAGTCGAGCGGCGGCAACGGCTGCCCTTTTTTCATCATTGGGCCATCTATCCGGCTATTCTCGAATTCATCCATTTTTCAGCAAATGTCAGTGCTGTTAAAAAGAATCGTGACCATTTTTTTTTTTTTTTTTTTTTTTTTTGACGGGAAAGGACGCACTAAAAAGTAAAGGATTCTCGTGGAGCTCTGTCACCCGCAACTATTTTTATAGAAATCAAATCTATTCTTCCTGACTGGCAATAGTCAAAACGTCAGAGTTGGGTATTCCCAGAGCGGGAACACTGTGCGTTAAAGGGTTAACGGATGACCTGCGTGTTCGTTCGGTCCACCCGGAGATTTCGATTGGTAAAGTCCTCTGAAAGTGTCATATACAAAAGGTATATTGATAAAACAACTTTGAAATATCGTATATAACACTGGTGTTTCCTGTGGCTGTATGATAGACCATGCAATATTTTTTTATTTTATTGACCTTAATTATTTATTTATTTTTAGAATATAAAGGGAAGGGACATTTGAGAGGCCAAGATGGAGCAACGTGTTAGCGCGCCTGTGTATTGGATTCATTTTCACTACTGTGTGAAAATAAAGTGCATCGATGATAACTGAAGTAACTTATATAATTTTTAGTATCTATCTCAACACACCAAAAATTTTGCTTTTCGTTATTTGGTAGTGTTGAGAGAGTTTTAGGCGAGTAGGGTTGCTGTTTTTTTTGCCCGGTAACCCTATGGGCGAGTCATCCAGAGTGGATAAGAATCCCAGGCTGTTACGGTAAAAAAAATGCAGAAACGTTACTCCAAAAAATGGGGCAGCTCTTGTAGTTTAAAATTGCGGAAACGTTTCCGAACCATGCGGGTAAAGTATTTAGGAACGTAAATACTTTACCCCGAAATATGGGTTATGTTTCCGAAATCGACAGTTCGAGTAGAGCATCGGTAGGTTACGCTATAGTTTCGGAAACCTTTCCGCTATAAGTATGTAACGTTTCTGATTTTTTTTACAGTGATGTTTAAAATTATACTTTTTTCCACTTTCACATTCGTTAGCCCAGTGCCCGATGGGTCTACACTTTTTACAAGTTATTCTTGATGCATCCTTGAAACGAACGTTAAAAATTGGCAAATAAATAAATGAATCCATCTGGTATCCATAACCTTTTAGAAGTTAGCAGAGTTATGGCACAAACATAGTAAGCGTGGGGTTTTAATGTAACATTTACTTTGGTAAATTAGAACGGAAGAAACAGGCACATCACATAACAAGGTAACACCAACAAAGAAAAAGGTATAGAAAGAGTAAAAAGAAAGCACAGTTACAGTTAAGTAGATAAATGTTTATCGAGGGATACAGAATTCAGGAGGACAAAACATTGCACAGTAAAAAAATAAACATTTCAATACTCAACAATTTTCTCAAGCTGTTGAAATTTTTATGATTGTAACCCATTTATATAAAAATACATGTGATGCCTATTCTACAGCTTACGAAATATTGTAACAATAGATTAAAGCTGTTGTGAACTAATAGTATTTAAATATATGCAAAATTATGTCACATGTTTGGGACAATTTTCAATAAAGGGGGTGAGAGATAAAATTACCTAGTCATTAATATTTAAAAATAGCGCATGGAGTTCTTTTAAGCCGAGACCCTGGATAGTCTTGATTCGCCCATGTGATTATAGGGCCCAGTATACAGCACCCTACTCCAATGGATGCTGAATATTGAGACTTTGAAATCTCGCGAATCTTTGAAATCTCTCTTTGAAATTGAAATCTCGCGAACATATTAATCTGTCTCATTTTGATACGTTTAGTTGAAATAATTTACGATCCATACCCACACGCCTCACGATATTTTATAGTAACTCGATATTTATTTTATCTATCTATCTGTCTATTTATTTATTAGCAACTGAAGACTCAGTAAAAATTTCAATCAGATTTATCCATCAAAAATATTAATAGGAAAAAAAAGTGTGATTCGTTGATCGGCACAACCCAATTATTACTTAAAAACAGCGAAATAAAATAAAATAAATTGCAGTAAAAATAATTAAAAAACATATTTGAACAGCGTTTGTTCATTTGGAATGGATCATATATGATTCCCCCCCCCCCTTTTTCTCTAAGCCTGTTAATGTGTACAAAATGATTAGACTTTTTTACAAAACTAGTTTGCTACCATTAATAATTTAATGCAAAAAAATGACATTTAAATGAAAAAAATTTAAGTTGTAGTTTATTCTAAGCCGATGATAAAATATTTTAGATTATAAAATTCTTACACTCGGCTTTAACCAAACATTTGCTTGATACTGAGCCTGATATTTTTTCACTGTGACTGAATACTATGCCTTAACTACAAAGAAATGGTATAAAATAATCGATTCCGATAACTTATACAGTCGAACCTCGAAATAACGAATTGATTGGGACCCACAATTCCATTCGTTAAATCGAAGCAATTCGTTAAATCGAATATCTATTTTTGTAAAGAGTATGGTATAAAAATATCAATTCAAAATACCCTTAGATAATTATATGAAAAAAAAAGAATGATTATTGTTTACTGCGAGCTCAAAAATTATAAGTTATACGTTTGGCGATCCACTTTAAAATTATCTAAATTCTTTAATGTTACTTCTTAAAACTTAATACATAATACATACATACTTATTGGCACTTTGGAAAGAAATCCTTGATAGTGCTTTGTTTTGACTTTCCAAAGCTTTTTGTCGATATTAATTTTGTGTGCGAAAAATTCAAAATTTTAGTTTTATGTGCGAATTTTATTTCAGCGATTTTGTTCGTTCAATCAAAGCTAAAAATTCGTTCAATCAGAGCATTTTAGCACCCTTTTTTGTCGGGACAGAAAAAATATTCGTTAAATCGGTGAATTCGTTAAATCAAAGTACGTTAAATCGAGGTTCGACTGTATTTTGAAATTATTCACGCCTTTCAAAATATCGGACGATCTAGTCAAAAGATCTACGTATTCGAATCTGCGAAAAATGACTCTTTTTTTTCATATCCGTGTCCGCGGATCTAGATTTTTTACGACCTAGCAGAGCACGAGTCTATTGACGGCGAAATATCATGCATTTTTATGGACTAAAGTTGTGTCATCTACGCTCTTTTTTTTTTGCGTTGCGTGTGTGGGGTCGACCACCTACCTGGATCGAGCCTGGGTGGTTATTCGCTCTTGCGATGCGGGAGGTCTCGCTAAGACGTCGCGTGTGAGATCGAGTAGCGAAGAACTCCCGACTACTAATAGCCACTTGCGTTTACCATTTCCTTTCCTTCCCAATATCAGACGGTTGCAAAATCCTGGAAGCAGCTGCAAATCAACGTAAGAAAGGGGGTGGGGGTGGGGGAAGGAAACAGGGATCTTCCTCATTTATGCAATCAGTCTCAGATTCATACCGGAGCTTTGTAAGCGTTTTATAAAGATTTCTGTAGGTAATCCCCAAGTTAACTTCCGCCCAGTACCACCTTCTCCATGTTTGAACACGTCTTTATTGAAATCAGTGGTGTTTCACACAGTGGCGGTAAAGTAGCGCCCGTGGCAGACAACGAAACTGCGCTCTTTCTCGGAAAGGAGGAGCGGCGTGGGCGACCCGGGCAACCGCCCGCGGCCTCACGCCTCTTAGAGCCTCGCACAGAAAAGTCCTGACGTCTAACAAGAGATGTTTTTCTGAATGTTCATAGTCACTTTGGATCCAATGAGTTAAATAATTTTCAAGATTCAACTTTCATTGCATTCTCGAAGAACACTCAGCATTGGCTAAAGGGTTAGGTATTGGATTTTTTTGCTACCGCTGAGATTACTGAGCAATGCAGTGTATTGCAAAAATTTCGAAAAGATGGGTTCAGATATTCAAAACTGCCCGGGTACAACAGGACGGCAAATATGGAAACTGCCAGGTTAAAACTCGCAAATCCTAGAGCTTTTCTTATCCCTTGCGGTTGTAATTTCGTAGTTGAATCTTCTCTTAGTAAATGCGGATAATTCACTCAGAGCAACAAAAACTTTTTCTTTCTTTCTTTCTTTTTTTTTCTTCATCCAACATTATTTGGAAATTATTGTTATGGGTAATATTTAACGTGAATTAAAATCAACGCATTTATCAGGGACAAGGCAGCAAAATACAGGGTCTAAGCAGAGAAGACTATCTTTTGACAATGCGATAATGCTATAAGATGCATTGAATAACCCTTCTGAAGAATTCTAAACGATTAGGGATGGACGCGAGACGAGAAACGGGGCTGTCTCGTCTCGTCTCGCAGAGAAATTGCTTGTCTCGTCTCGCGCGAGACGTCTCACGACTCTCGCAAAATTAAGGGCTGCGATTTTGTTACCATATTTTTACTAACTTAGTAATACTATTTTATTCGAAATTAATATTAATAACAATTAGTTACATATAACCACATTAACAGGGCCTGATAACTGAAAAGGCTTGGGAAGCTTGAGCTTCCCCTCACAATTTGAAGGGGCCCCGAAAATGACTGAAAAAGTGCGATAAAAATTCAAAATTTTGTTTTTATATGATCTTTTACATTATTGTAAACATTTTTAATGAAGAGAAGTGGTGCTTTTCAGAAGTCTTGATACTTCATGTCGCAACATTTATAAATTAGTTGTTTGCGATGGCATTGCCTGGAACACCTGCTGCAGTTGAACTTTTTTTGTATTATGGGGAATATTTGGCCGGCAGAAAGGGGTAGATTTTTAACATGTCATGTTGAATACCTTCTAAATGTCAAAATTAATTCAAAACTTCTGTGTTGTGATTTTTATGATGTCATCAAAACAAACAAAGAATTCCTGAAAAAAGCCAAAATTCAAAATTTTGAAACTCGTCTACTGAATTTCGTCTACTGAAAAATAGGACTAAATTAATAAAGTTTAATGTTCCAGTAAGGTAAAGACTTTAGTTATTTGTTAATGTTTAAAGTAATTTCAAAAATACTGTAAAATTTCGTTACAATGAACTAAACTGTTATGAAGATTAATGAATAAAATCAAAGGAAATCTTTAGAACTAATTAAATCAATAAAATTTATTTTTTATGAATGAAATATTTTTATGAAAGAAAATCATTAAAACTTTTCCCAAACAAAAATGGGATGGGGGGCCCGAAATGAGACTTAGCTTCCCCTCACTCCAGAGGTTAATCGATCCCTGCACATTAATACATACATTAGTAACCATCAGGGGCGTACCCAAGGGGGGGGGTTAGGGGGTCACATCTCCCCCATGAGGAATTTTTCCCCATACAAAATATATATTCTTCACTCCGTTATCACACACACGTATGCATCATATATGTGAGAAAACGACAAAAATATCCAATTTTTTTTCACGGTGTCAAGTTTCCAGATTAGGATCACTTCTAGAATTTTTGTAGTCGCAAATTGAGCCCACAAGACGCATCATTTTGTACCTAGTTCTGAAAATACGGTAACCCTCCCGCCCCCCTCACTCATTTCTTCACCTTTGAGTGTTGCGATTGAGATGGGTGTGCCGCCCCTACCCTACCTGTGACTACACAGTACTGCCTGGAAGGAACAGCGGAACAAAGTTACGTAAAAAAAAAAAAAAAAAAAAAAAAAAAAAAAAAAAACATGAGGGGGGGGGGTAATCCCTGAGGTAAGGAATTGGAAGAAAGCCACACTGGAGCAACTAATTAGGAGATATTTGTTGACTTTCAAACTGGACATCCGATTTCCCAGAAAAAAAGGAAATCTTTTTCCGAAGAAGGACGTCCGCTTTTTCTGTTCTCGAAAATATTTCCTACATCAGGAAGCAGTTTGCCCTCCCACCCCACTGTTACATACAAATTTACGCTATTGTAAAAACATGATTACAGCTTGTTAGTTATTTTTATATTATTATTATAAATATTTACGAAACCAATTCTTTTCTTCTTTTTCTCAATTTTGCGTATCTTTACAAGACCTCCCTTCAAAATCAAGAACTTGTTTCGTATTTTCATTTGTTTTGTATCGTGTGTTAAAGAAACATACAAAACACAAGTTATTAAAAATGAAGTAATTTTTAACGCAACCCCTCCTAAAAAGTACTTGAGTGCAAGCCAAATATTCTATTTTACTTTTGGAAATAACAAATCAGTTTCTCGAACGAAATATGAGAAGTCATAATATTTTGTACTGCATCATTTATTTAAAAAGAATGATTAGATGAAACTAGAGAGCATAAGAAATTTGAATTACAGAGGAGCCTCGCAAAACGAAAAGAAAACTTACTATAATAAAAAATGAATTTGTGGTTGTGGATGAACGCCGATTGACTGCACTAGGGTCCTATACCAATAGGGGGAATGCTCACTTTGTAAGCGATCCTAGCTCGTATTTAAGAGTGTATGTCGAAAAAAAAAGAACTCTGATTTTAGTCTTGGTACACACATTGAAATAAACTAATAGCACCAGGGTCTCCAAAAAATTCCAGATGATTCTTCCTAAGCTGCCTTACACACTGCCGTAAGCGGAAAAGCTGTGGCGTTTCTGAAATTTTCAGAAAAATTCTTAAACATGCATCTAAGCTGCAAGATTTTTCGAAGAGTGACACGCTTTGCGAAAATTTCCGATTTTTAATATTTTTTTCTAAATGATACAGATGGATCGTTTATTGCAGTATGTAGTACAGCTTGTAAAGAGACAGTTTCAAAATTTTGAAATGCCTGGCATCATTAGTTTATTCGTAATTATGTACCAAAATCACATGATTTTTTTCGAACAACAACGTTAAGTGAGGTTTCGAAGAAAACCACGGAAAATTCCGAAAGGCCAAGTTGACAGGCGGGACTGGAGGAGCATGGCACCTCCCGCCATCCAGTTTCGCGAGCAGAATTTCTCAATCATTGGTGGTGCAATATAAAAAGTGAAAATTACCCGTTTACCATTTTTGAATCTAGATTGTTATCAGCCATTTAATAAAAGCAGGTTTTATTTTCTTTCGACGTTGATTTTTGTTTTGTTTTGTTTTGTTATTGATCCAAGTCGAAATATTGGAACTTTTAGAAGATTTTGATATTTTGCTGGGCTTCAATACGCCCCCACCTGCATTAGTTTTTTTCCATCTTGAGTATAATGCGTACAGAGAAATTATGGAGCAGTGCGGTATTTCTAGCGCTCGTTTGCAAGCATAAGATGTCCCACCTATAGTAAAAGCTCTAATACCAATTTGCCAGAAATTGTAATTTCATTTGCTTAGTCGTTATTACATGATGCGCAAAAAAATATTTACACTCTTTGGAAAGATTTTCGAAAAATCTCAAAATCTAAACAAAACTTTTTAAAAAATGGATCCCTGTAGTTTAAGCTGAGTGACCACTTATCATATAACCAAATATCATTTCAGTCCCTTTGCGGATATTACGTGAAGTGCGAACAAATATTTACGACGTTTGAAACATTTTTTGCAAAATCTCAAAATCTGATCTTTTTTTTTTTTTATTCGACGTTATATTTTAAGCAGAGTGATCGACTATTATGTCGCTAAATTTCAATGCATTCGCTTCCGTCATTATTTTGTGATTCTCGAACAAAAATTTACGCAATTTGAAACAATTTTCGCAAAATCTGTAAACGTGATCTTTGAGTGACCTATCATGTCACCAAATTTCACTTCATTTTCTTGAGTCATTTTTACGTCACTGCATTTAAAACACAATGTAGTTACTCATTTCTTAAGTGTCCATTACTGGAGCAGGAAGTGTCAATCCCTGGAACCAAAATTTTGTTCTTGGTGTCAATTACTGGTGTCGCCACTATGACAACATATAATATATAGGCAGTGGCGGCTCGTCATTAGGGGCTAGAGGGGCCTGGCCCCACCTGATATTTCAAAAGGGTTTTTAAATTATAATGCAAAATTTGTATTATTTTAAAATTAGTTTACTTTAATAAAGGTGTCTGCGTGCATTTTATTCTATTTTGATTTAAGATGGATAAAAGGAATATTTAAAGGAGCATTTTTTACACCAGCTTTGTCCCTTAATCCAATTATGTAAAGCGAGCCATCATTCAAATCCTACGGCCGCGCCGCGGCATCTCCAATGTATTCCCCATTGAAGCACTCAGGGGCCCGAGAAATGAAGCCCTAATATATTTGCGCCAAGCACAGCAGAGTAGTGTTAGTACCATTTATCATTTCTCAAAAGATGAACATATTTGGCTGGTTATCACAAAAAAGAATGCGAAAACACAGTTAATTTAGCACCAATTTAGGGTCCCTTAGCATTGGCCCGATAGGGGAAATAAAAGTGTTTCCATGGAAACAGTATATTTGGCGAGTTTTGTTCTTTTGGTCGAAAAAAGCTGCTGATTGTGATTTTTGTTCTTAAAGCTGATCATCTTTAAGAATTAGGAATTTTTATTTATCTCATTTAAAACAGACTTAATTTTACTATTTTTTCGGTTTCAAATATAGTGAAAGTATCAATATAGTGAGAAATGGTCAAAATAGATTAAAATATTTTGTCAAATTATAAATATATTTAACGACTATGAATTCTGTTGACAGTTTATTACAAGTTCCTTTCAGCAGATTAAAAATAGCAGAAAAGCTTGAAATAAAACGCTCGGGACACTATGAACCAAAAAATTTTGTCCCTAGACAAAAAGATGGCAAAAGGACACGATCATTTCAACTAGAATGGTACAGTAAAGCACCATGACTTTCAATAAGTGAAGCAAAAAATTATGTTTTTTTCGTTTTTATTTGTTATTTGGAGATGAAACATTATGGACCAATTCGTTTTTCAACCTGTACACATGCAATTGTTGAATTTAATATTGTATTCAAGAAAATCATACCTTTTTTTATATATTATTATTATTTTTTTAAATTGATATTGCACCTTTTTGAGAAAGAAAAATGGAGGAAAAGGTTTTTTTGGTGCAAAATAAATCTGCTGTCTTTAAATGAAAACTTAAAGGAGAAATCAATACGCCTTTCATAACTTGTTATTCGAAAGTTTTTATGTATTCACACTGTTTACAAAAGCGATTCATATGTGTTATCTTTTCGAGCTTAAAAAAAAGCCCCCTCCACTGAAATATGTAACGATCCGCCACAGCTCTATGTATATGTATTTTCCCGATATGAACTGGCACTATTTTTTTCGGGACCCACCACTGAAGCAGGTCACGAGCCGCCACTGGATATAAGAAAAATAAAAATTTCCAATATTCTTATGTGTGTGATAAATTATACCTAACATAAATTTTTAAAGTTCATTTAAGTTTTGAAAACAAAAATTTTGTTTCTGGATTGTTTTTGTAATTAGCAATTACTATAGTTAATGCTTATTATTGCCCTTAAAGTTTCAATTACTGGTGTCCTCATCCTTCACACTTCAAAAGCTTAGTGCTACGCAAAAAGACTTTTAATACTACATTTGGAAATTGTTATAAATAGGAGGTGGGAGGGGGGGCATACAGCACTATGTCTCTGAACCTGAAGAAGCTTATAAAACAGGAAAAAATATTCTAGATTAGAACAAATAAGCGAAACACAGATCTCTAGTTTAACCTGTCTATCTATAAATATCAAACAGTAAGCAACATTTTATGCATACACTTTCTGATTTAGTGTTTTCATCTGAGTATTAGAAGGCTAATTGAATCCAAGGAACAATAACAACAGCAACAATTTCCTTTTCTGTAAATTGGGAAAAATAAGTTACGTTAATTGTGAAGTCCATGAGCTTCGGGGCCCCCAGGCATTCGTCCCTTGAAGCGTCCCTATTTTTACGGCACTGATGCAGCAACTTTTAAAATAAAAAATTGAGGGTCGGTAGGGGAGGGGGGGGAGAAGATGGTATACCTCCTCAAATATGGCACTTCTATTCTGATAAATTAAGAAGTAATTCGTGTCATGAATTTATGCGAGACGAGAAATTCTCGCAAGAAATCTCGCACGAGGCAAAGCTCAGTCTCGTCTCGCACACGATTTTCTTTCTCGTCTCGTCTCGCGAGACGAGAACGCGAGATTTCTCACGTCTCGCTTCCATCCCTATAAACGATCAATAATTGTCATTCTATTTCAAATGAAATATTTATCGCGGTATTTATTATAGTACTGTCATGGATAAGATATGCGATATTACTGCGTATTAATACTATAACTAAACTATGCAAAATAGCACAACTAAAATTAATTATTACTCGCTGCGTTCCCGTTCTTCGTACGGAAGGAGTGGAATATATTTTTAAAGAAATTTCAGGATATGAGAATTTTTTTCCCTCGTGATATAAACTTGCAGATAGCCTTGCAGATACTTATACTTGAGATAGTACGCAGCGTAACTGCAAAATAATAACACAATAACTATGTCAGCGTTATTTAAGGGGGGAAAAGGGAAAAGAAAAAAGGCAACAAGTGTTTTGAAAACAAATCTATTTACTTCCAAAGTGCATCTGCACGATAAATATTTGTCCTTCTGGTTTAAGTTCTAAAATAATGCCACATGGCATGGTGTAGACTACTGTTTCATTTTGTCTTCTAATTCCTAAGGCGTGAAGCATGTGTAATCTCAGTCATTCTGAAGAATATTTTTGGTGAAACTTTACTATGCAAAAAAATCTTAAAAGATTGTTTATATCATAGGCACAGAAATATCAATTTCAGACATTCATTTTCGTGAACTTTTTGGCTATCACGGCTATCGTAAAAGTAAACACTAATGAAGTAATTTTTCCGTAAAGCACGTTACCCTCACTAAGTTTTTCATGCAATTTGAAACTCGTGATATCAAAATGATGTCGAATTCATCTATTATTAGAAATTAAAATAAAAAACTTGTTTCATATTTATCATAATGGCTAACATAGTAACAGAATCCATTACCAAGGACATATGGGGGAGGAGATACCAAGGACATATTTTTCCGGTTTCCCTTCAGTCTACCAAAATTTCAGTTTTTGCTAAAGAAAGTCTTTTTATGAAAAATTCTGCCTTTTCCAGCGTTCGGATGCCTTTTGAAATTTTTTTCCTGAGTACGGCCTTGTCCATGACTGCCGCTGCCAAATTTACAACGGAATTTACAACTAAGCTAATTTTTCATTAGCTAGTTTTTAATTTAGGAAAATGAAAATGCATATTATAAAAAAAATAGACATTATTTTATAGGATTTTTAAAAATTCTCAGAGTCTTAATGCTATTGCAGTTATTTTGCAGTTTTTCCTTCGTATATCTGGCAGGGGAGTTTATAACTAACCCGAAGCTCCAAATGCGCTCCATGCTCTTGTCCATAGCAGAAGCAACGAACTTTTAGTCTCCTACATGGTACTTTTGCTTTAATTTTAATTCATTCTTTGTTTTACTGCAGAATTATTCAATCCTTTCGTTGATAAGAAAGTGTAAACAAAATAACTTTTGTGATGACGTCAAAATTTTACAAATCATCTAATTAAATTCAAAATTAAACTGTAATTTTACTTTAAAATTTGTAGTCTTCAAATGGTCGTTTAACTTTGTATGAAGGCCTGAATGTACATTTTATTATTTGGCAAGATTAAAAAACAGTTCTGACTAATAGATTTCAAGATGCGATAGCGAAATTTCTTAGCTGTTATTGTGCATGTGTATATGTATGTGTGATTTTGTGTATATGAGTGAACACGATAACTCCTAAACGGTGCATTCGATTGAGTTCGAATATATTATAGACTACCCTCACAAGACCGATATTGATTTTGGCGTGTATAGGATTTATAGATTTTTTACAGGGCTACGAAAAAGATTTGTTTTATAAAATGGCCTATGGAAGGAAATTCTTGAAAGTGAGATAGCGTCTAAATGGTGCATTCGATTGAGCACAAATTGGATATCCTTGGCTCTTTTTAACATTTCGCCAATTCATTCGCCAAATTAGATTTTTCCGGACATCATTAAGAAAAGCAATTGTCAATATTTTCGCCAAAACGTATTTTCTTTCGCCAAACTAGTTTTATTTTCCAAATTTGCAACGTTGGCGAGCGACAGCGCCACCCCTGGGTCACGGTCACATGACCTGCATAAAGTTTAGTACTTGCTGAGCCAATAGTTTGTTCACAGGGGTGCAAAAAGTAATTCTTACGGCCTAAAGACGTAAATAATTTAAAGTGAGCTAGTGTCTAAATGGTGCATTCGATATACATTAAATTAGGTACGCATATTATAGGTCACTGTCTTAGACACTGCATAAATTTTAGCGAGTGTACGCCATAAAGTTTTTTACAGGGTTACAAAAAAGTATTCTTATATATTGCGATCTACACACTCAAATCATTTCAAGTGCACTAGACACTAGATCCGATTGAGTAGAATGAAATTTATTTAAACGCTAGGTAAATAGCAAGTGTTCCGAAAGTCGAGTGGAGTCACTCCAGATTTTTTTAGTTAAGTTCTCTGCCCCATTTGTCACACTTAACTGCTGAAAATTGCAGTAAATTAAATAAAGTTTAATCCATTGCTTAAGGGAGAATGCGGTCTAATGGGACATTTTAAAATTACTAATTTATTTTAAATGAAATCAACAAATTTCTGTATCGATTTTCTTATGTATTAAAGAAGAACCATTGGCCTTAAAAATAATTAGAAGACATAACATTTGTTGTTTTAAAATATAATGACATTAACGCTATACTGTACTTGCCACTTTAGTTCCCTAGGTTGGGGTCCACTGGGACACACACTGTGTCTAATGGAGCATATTAAAATCACCACAAAGAAGGCAGAGTTGCAGCATATTTTATTTGAAAATATATTTGTTTCATATTAAAATTTGAAAAATTAAAATAGAAAGAAATAAAAGTGGATGAACGAATAATTTTATGATTTTAGGTTGAGGTAACTTTTTTACAATGTCTTTCTTTCAGTCATAAACAAACTTTTGTGAATCGCGTCTTTTTATAACGTAACTTTTGAATTCCCCGATTTATTTCACGAAGAGGTCATAGGAGGATTAAAAATTCAAAAAATCGATTTTTCAATTTTAATTTCATTTGAAACCTCGGTTACTTCTGAGAATTTTGACCCCAATTTCACGCAATAAATCCAGCTAGAACCGAAGATACACATAAAAACGTTTTATGAAAGCTTCCTGTTTGAACACAATAAGGTAACTTTAAACCGCGTTTTCTCAAAACGCATTTTTATGAACTATCCGTAAGATAACAAAATTTCTATGATTCGTATCCTCACGAAAGTTTTTATAAGCATAACTGGTATCAGTACCTATAGAATTTATTAATATTTAATAAAAAATTTTAAATTAAGAATTTTAAAATTGGATTTTAAATTGAAATTAGAAAAAAAATCGTACTTTCCCCCTTATATTGCTGTTAAAAAAATTTCAAAAGTTTTTCTCTTTCACTTTTAATATTTCTGGAAATTATTCCTTATTCGATGAATTACCCGATTTATTTCATTAACAACTGCTACATAATGATATACGGAAACGTTTTCCTTCAAATTTTACTAAGACAAAATCATTTTCAGATATTTGCTCTAAAAGAACATTTTCTTCGACATCGATACAATACTTTCTGGAAATTCTTCCTTATTCGAAGAATCACGTGGTATAAAGCTATTTCAGAACTTCCTGAAGGAGAAATCTGCTTCCTCTTTAGTTTAGGCATTTTTGAGATCTTTTTCTGTATTTCAGCATTATACACTGCTTTTCCAGGTGAGATTGTCAAAATTCTTGTCGTTCCCTTTTTTCTTCCTCTGAGGTAATGAGATATTAACTATTTTAAATAAATCATGCATCTCACTATCAGAAAGTACCCATGAAGTCCCAGAAACAGTTAAGTCCCATTAGACTCCATATTGTGTGTTCCATCCATTAGACTCCATCTAACATTAAAGTAACAGTAGCATCTTTTAATGGATCTTCCATAAGCAAATCAACTGAAGTATTTGCCTCATCGAACAGTGGCCCAGCTAACCTTTGTCTGTTGGGAGGAACCTATCCTGGACGCAAAGCACTCACCATTTCTTTAAATGAAACACTATCAGCAACGTTAAAAGCTATATTATTTGCATAGAAGAATTATGATATATTCTGATCAAGAATTTTCTTCTGCTGATCACTTGTTTTAATTGCATATTCTCCCATTGATCTTTGGCGCTTTGGTTCTGATGATGGTAGAATTTCAATATCCAGACTATCGGAATGTGTGCCCTCAAGTATCCTATCTTCAACTGTCTGTTTTCTTTTCTGTGAAATAAATGTGTCTGTACTGGATGAAGGCTCACCCTGTTCAGTATTTCGTAGCGGAAAAGAATGGGCTACAAGCTTCTTACATTTAATCAGATGAGTACGGATTCTCTCGATATTTGCACTCATTACACATTGACAGGTCACTTGATATTTGTTGTTTGTTTGGTTCACCATTGTCCACTCAGTAGATTGCTTTCTTCCGGATCCTTCAGCCTCACCCATTGTTAACTATATTTATGTATTACTTATAACTTATACATAGGGCCCTATAAAATATGCAAAAATGCGGAATTTTGCATAATTTGTAATTCTCCGCATAAACTACAACTTTTCGCATAACACCGCATTTTTCGGTAAACTTTTTATTACTTAAATTTTTCTCAACATATTTTCTTCCAAAATCTCTTGAATGTTTATTATTGTCCAGAAATAGACGTCTCCAAAAAGCCAGAATTTAAATTTTCATAACCTTGTTTGAAATTAATGAAAGCGGCTCAAGTGTTTGACCCAGAACAATTGTTGAAGAAGTCTTCAACAATACTCCAAGGATATGTCAAGGAATGTTCCGCTGAAAACTTAGTAAGATTTTGGAATTCAGAGGTTGTTTCACAGAGGTTTCCAAAACTAATAAAGTTAGTACTCTCGTTTTTACCTAATTCCGTAGACCAATATATGGGCATCCTCCGGCTCGCGGGCCGAATGTGGCCCGCGGAAAATATCAAAACCCCATATAAGCCATTCAAAATCTCATGTAAATCCCTATTATACGGCCTGCGACTTCATTAACATCCTAAAGTTTGTCCAGCTACTTTTTAACGGTTGCCAGACTGGTGAAAGAGCAGTTTCATGTTACGGCCAAATATTTACAAAACAAGGGCAGAGTTTGAAGTAATCATCGGTCGCAAGACTAACATCTCTTTATTTTCATAAACTTTAAAGAAAAAGTGAGACTCACTTATTTGTTTTTTAATATAAATTAAAATATTGCTGTTCTTTTTAACGTAGTTATTTCCTTACTCATACGCCTTACTTCAATACACTTCTTTTCACGCCTTACTTCTTTTCACGCCTTACTTCAATACACACAATCATTTCAGAAAACTACCGCATCGATGCCTCATAATTCCGAAAAATTTTCCGCATATTTTTTTAGGGCCCTACTTATATACATATTTTCAAGAGAACTAATTTTATCAGAATATTTCTGGCAAGCAAAATAGCAGAATAAAACTGTCACTGTGGCATGGCTTGAAAGATATTTGTTGGTTAACTGTAGGCCCGGACTGGCCAGGGTGTCCGACTGTCTGCAGACGGGTGGGCCCCCACTCTCAGCTGGCCCTCCCTGCCGAGGACGGGCCCCCATACAGAAAAAAGAAAGGAAAGAGATTTTTGACGAGAGTGAAATTCGGTTTTTAAAGTAAAAAGACGTCCTGGTGTCCAAGAGCGAGGTGACGACACGTGAAGCGCCGGGGCCGTTCCTAGGAAACTTTAAAATTTCGTCACTTTTCTAAGCGTCCATTTCCTGTAAAGGAAGTCTTCAGTATAGGTGCATTGTACGTAGCTTGTGTATCTATAAAAAATCTCGGGAGCACTAGTATAGTGCTTTGATTTTAATACAGTAGAACCTCGATTAACTGAAACTCTCCGTTAACCGAAGTCGTTTCTTCTTCACTTTTTTTTCTGCATTACTTTTGTATGCAATCCGTCCTTTCCAAACTACAAGTGCAGATAAATATTTTGGAATTCCCTTTTATAGAATTCCTTCTCGCAAGCTCAATCCTCGGCAAGCTCAATTCTCGTTTACTCTTCTCATTTTGAAACATCCCTGTTCTAAACAAAAACACACCCCATTTCGAAATTTGGAAGGTCATACTGCCGAGTACCAGAACAATCAAATGTTATTGCACCGTCTGATTGTAAGATTCCTCCGAACTCATGCTTTTAAAAAAACTTCGGGATAGAGCTGCCCTGCAAAGGATGGCCAATTTACACCAGATGAAGCTTCCATTTAAACCATTGTAATTTTTTGTTTCATAAATAAATTTATTTTCATTTATAATTTTAATTTATTTCGAGTTGTAACTCTCTTATGACTATAGAGTTAAAATAGCCATAATAACAGTTCAATGACGATACTACATATTAAACTAGATAATTATTGATGAATTCTCGATTATCCGAAAATTTCGATTATCCGATAGGTTCGGTCCCAATTACTTCGGATAATCGAGGTTCTATTGTATTAAAATTTTTACTAATTATTTACATACTTTTCATCAATAATTGATTATTGTAATTGATTTAAATATTTTCCACGTATAATTCATTTTTGTTTAATTAGTAGTATTTAGTAATAAGGAAATTTTTTTAATCCACCTAACTTCAAAACCCCGAAAAAACTTGAAAAAAAACCATAAAACCCTGAAAAAACCCAGTGGGTTGGGTTTTTTTTCTGAAAAAAGCACGGGTTTTTAACAACCCTGGATTATATCCTAGATGGAATAGTTAAAACTTTGTAAAATAACATGACTATGGTGATTTGAGCTCCCTTCTCTCCTAGCAAACTAACTCCAGCTCCAATCCTTAGTGTGATGACACCTCCAGTGTGCCAGGGCCGTACCCAGAAAAAAATTTCGGGGCAAGGGGGGAGGGGAATTGAACTTCCGAAACTCTTCCATGGCGTGTGTTTGCCTGCATCCATTGTTGCTCGATTTCAGTTCATAACCTATTCCTTTCAGTTTTCCCTTCATTTCTTTTCGCCACTACAAGTACATCTCCTGTTAATGAAGCGAACAAAAGCGTGACTAGAAATCGGAAAATTATTCTCGTCGTGTTTCATTTTTTTTCGACCATAAATTTAGTTAGAATACCCTTAGCCCCTCACACGAAGGTAAAAGTGGATTTTATTTTTATTTTTTTAATCTGGCAACACAGAGTAAACGAACACGTAAACAGTGAAACGGGGAGGGGCTGAGGAAAAAAAAAAAAGCTAATTTTTACAATTGATAGCGAATGGGGAATGAGGTGCCCCCTCAGCCATGTCGTTAATGGGTGGCATGTCGACTTGCGTGTATCTGTTTAATGGCACAGCAAAGACACGCCAAGTCGAAAAGGTCGATCAATAAGATAAAAATTCCGGGGTGGCGGGGAAGTTGTTTAATTATGTTGGAAAGTGCGTCAGCACAGCATCATAAATGTAAAGAGATACATCCGTGAACCGAATTGCCAGGAATTTATTAACAAGTAAATACAGCACATGGCACTCACAACACATGGAAAAAGGAAATGAAAATAATAGTAATAAAAGACTTAACAGTCACTCATATATATATATATATATAGGGTTTGATGGGATCCAGAATTATCCGATGAAATGTAAATATTTTATATATTGGATCTGGCGGAACCGATGGCAAACAACCATTTTAATAATAGGTAGGGAACCTGTAAGTAAGCTACTAGGATTAACAGATAAACGTGTGATTGTTCGGGTTACAAGAAAGCGTGCGATTATCTTATATTTAAGAATAAACATGAGCAGGCCCTATTTGTATTCCTTACTTCGTTTTGTTGGAAAGTGCACCTTAATGTATGTGTCGAATCTTTTAATCTTCCTTATTCCATTTAGTTGGAAAGTATATAATTATTCATGAGTGTGACGTATCTGCCTTTCTTGTTCCATAAAAAAACTTCTTCGAGATTTAAATCTATAATAAAATCACGATTGAAACTGTTTAACAGTCTTTGTCAGGCATATTCTAACTATAGCTCATCTTTATAAATACCCTTTAAAAAGTGACTCGGCTTCGACAACTCAAGCTTTTCAAGAAGGTTCTCAAGCTTTCATCGCTCACCACCCATTTCAAGATTGAAGCATATTAAGGCAAAACTACGCAAGCGCTATCTGCCTAGCGGGGTAGGGTGCCTTGGGCCAAGGACTTTTTAAGGAATTCTAATGCATATTCACATTAAATGGTCGTGAATTGGCACGATGTCGAAATTGGCACGACGTCCTATTGAAGCCACGGTCATCAGAGGTCGTCACGAGTCTTTGAAGGGACGTTGCGATTTCAATTCGTTAGAGATGTCCAAAAATAACCATTTGCAGCTAAATTTTTTTAATTTAAGGTTATTTACAAAAAACTTTTGTAATAAATGATGCCGGTTCCTGTTTCTGAGCAGAACTAAAAATTCACTGAGAAAGAAAATTCAGTAATAAGGTATTATTTTTTTATTTAATTTTTTTTTTTTTTTTTTTTTTAGATAAAGTTATCTCAGAAAAAAAATAAGACCTTATTACTGAATTTTTTTTCTCAGTGGTAACTTAAAGTTAAGTTACCATGTGTCTTTTACCCACCTTTTTATAATCGCCCATTCATGAAAAGTTTCGGAGAAAACCACAGAAAACTCAGAACAGCTAGGTCGACGGCCAGGAACTGGGTTTGAACCAGGCACTCCCCAGCTCAGAGCGCTATGCGCTCATCCACTCAGGGGCGTAGCCAGGGGGGGGGATATCGGGATATATCCCCCCCCGAAATTTTTGGATTAGTGATGAAATTCCGTCTATTTATACACATGTAAGTTCATATCCCCCCCCCCCCCCGAAAAATTTTCCTGGCTACGCGCCTGCATCCACTAATGGCTTTTTTATTTGGAGGAACTCATAAAGTGTTACGTCTCAGTATCTAAAAATTCCTTAAGTGTAAAATAATGGGTACGTAAATGCCTTGACACGTATCAATAATCTTCATGATTGCCAAAGATTTAGATCGCTGTTGGATCACTCATTCATTATCAGGTAAGCTTTGGTCGCATTCGCATTCAATGTTACAATGGCATATACTTTGTTTTGAAGAGGGATGCTAAATATTCGATGGGGTTGAGCAAAAAGTAATTTAACGTAAGGTGCCTCCTTTCCTGCTGTCGCAGAGAGTGCACCAGCGAGGGTGTCAGCGAAGATCTTGGCTGATATAATGGGGATTGTTCATGCATTCACTTACAGCGTCTTGATTACTTCAGAAATATTTATTTCCCCATATTGAGGACGTATTCAAATTCAGCATCAGGAATTTCAGTTGGTTGAACTGCCAAATGAATGAGTTTATAAAAAAAAATTATCAAGTCTGTTATACAATGTTCTCAACGTAGCTGTAGACACCGCAATCGTTAATAGTTTCACTCGTCATATACTATGAACAAAGCCATTGCAAAGTATGCTTTCCAATTTCGAATTCTTTCATGAAATTCTTTGGAATAGGGGTGGTATCGAAGAAACAACCCCACCAATTCATTAGTAAATTAGGAATGACCTACATCAATCTTACAGTCCCCAAAATGATTTCTGTTAATTTGAGTTTTTACTCTTTCTTCAGGAAATGGCAAAGCTCCTCGGTGAAGTATCCACATTTGCGGCAGCTTTGTAGATACTTGGACTGTTTACACGAAAGTATTTGTCGACGTCTAGCTGTTCTATGTCGTTCTCCTTCAAAATACTGACCATCTGTTTCATCTGCTTGTGTTCGAGCAGCACGTTCACGCATTTGGGCCATGTGCTGCTGCCGGTGATCATACACTCATGTCCATAAATTAGGATAATTCAGAATCACACAGAAATTGATCTCTAAAATAAAAATTTCACCTGTGGAATGATCACACACATCTTGAAGAAGAATATGCAAATTACAGGAAACCACCAGATGGCGTGGATGGTACGTCACAATGACGAGAGTGTAAGAGAGGGGTATATAAGGAATGGTGGCAAAGAAGTAAAATTGTTCACAAGCGCTGTGAAAGCCTTTCAGTGCAAAAACCGCATAGTTATGGCACAAAGGAGGCATTTGGATGATGTTTTAATGATGGCAGAATTATCGGACGACTGGAATGTGGACGTACCCAGCTGGAAGTATCCGAGGAACTTGGAATCGCCCAGAGTGTCATCTCCAGGCTTTGGCAACGATTCCAAGATGATGGTAATGTGAGTAGACGTTACAGCACAGGTCGCCCCCGAGTTACAACGCCGAATGGGGACCGCTATTTGGCAGTTACTGCCAAAAGAAACAGACGGAGTACAGCATCAGACCTGTCTCGTCAGCTCTCTTCAGCTACCGGTACGACAGTTTCAAGGCAGACCGTGTACAGACGCTTAGGGCACATTGGTCTATATGCTCGTAGGCCTGTCAGATGTGTTCCACTTACCGCAACTCACTGTCGCCTGCGATTAACCTGGAGTAGAGAGCATGCATTGTGGACACCGCAACAGTGGTCTTGTGTGATGTTTTCCGACGAGTCCAGGTTTAGTTTGGAGTCTGATTCTCGCCGGACATTCATCTGGAGAGCGCCAGGTACCCGTTACCACCAAGAGAACACCATTGAAAGACACCGTTACGGTGGTGAAGGATGGCTCGTTTGGGGAGGAATTATTCTTGGTTCCAGAACTGACCTGCATGTTCAGAGTGTAACGATGACAGGCCACATCTATCGGGATGTCATTCTGGAACAACATGTACGTATGTTTTGGGGCGCCATGGGTGCTGAATTTGTGTTTATGGATGACAACGCCCGTCCTCACCGTGCAAACATTGTAGACGAATGCCTTCAATCGCAGGATATCACCCGTATGCATTGGCCTGCATACTCACCGGACTTGAATCCAATAGAGCATGTGTGGGATATGCTTGGCCGACGAATTGCAGCCCGTCAACTCCCTCCCACCTGTCTACCGGAACTTCGGAGTGCATTGCTTGATGAGTGGTGTAATATTCCCCAAGATCAGATTGATCATTTGATACTCGGCATGCCTAGGCGTTGTCAGGCCTGTATTGCATCGTCCGGGAGTCATACTCCGTATTAACCATCCTACTAACCATGTTATACTGTTTTTTGTAAATAGGTTCTTTTTTGAAATTTGGTCAAGGGAGTAAAACTTGCAATTTTTATTAATTATGTCAAACATATAGCATCTTTTTTGCTCTTTACTTTTTGTTTAATAAATAGACTTTACAAATAAGTCAAATTTGTTTTGCTTCTTTCTCTTTCTTTGCCTGAACTTCATTATCCTTAATTTATGGACATGAGTGTACATGTTTCTACAGCTTGTTTTTGAGCTACACTTTCATGCATTTATATCTTTGTCGTGTAATACATATGATAATTCTTTACGATTGGAATTGTAAATTTTTCTATAATGCTTCAATTTAAATATAAAATACTTATTTTTTCTAATTCAAAGAAAATACATAAACAAATTCTATAAACGTAAATTCAATCTTCTTACATAAATATACTGAATGCTATAAAAGTATAATCTTACTTAAATATGCTTTAAACATAATTTTCTTTTATAAACTCACGCTTAAGAAAAGAAAAAGTGTAACCCAATTTAAATTATTTGAATGAAATCACACTTCGAAATCATATGAAATCAACCACATAATAGAGAAAAAAAATTCTTTTACAATAACTTTAACAACTACTTAAACGCTAACAATAATAGAACAAACGGGTGGATTGAGGAAAAAAAGAACTTCCTCGAAGAATCAAAATTCGAACGAATCAACATCTATGATTCCTAATGACAACAACACATGAGCCTCGAATGAATCAAAAATACATCATATCCTAATATATAGTTAGGCTGATCCCTGACTGTCACAATTTCGCTTCAACCACCCAAAAACAAAACTTTTACCGCAGGGTTGGCAAGTTTTTGACGCATGACAGTTTTTGACGGTTTTAACCATGGTTTAAACTGTCACGTCAAAAACCTTAAATATTGCACTTTAAAATATATGCAAATTACATATATTAATTTATTTTAACACAATTACAAATATTGATTGATTGTTATTGATTATTAATATCAATCTACTGCAAATATTGACTGTAGTAAAAATACTAATTGATTTCTTCAAAATTGCACACTTTGGGAAATATTATAATATTAACTTTTAAGAAATGTTGTAAACATCTTTTATACATTTTTTTTATCAAGCATGTTGTCTAGAAAAAGAAAAGAGAGTGGAAAAGTAATTTTATTACATATCTAATATGTTCAAAACATTATTCTTGCTGTTATAACATTAAAATTCTAAATTATCTATCTGCATCAAAAATTAGGACTGTCCTTAAAATCTTCCATGGCTTGTAAGTTTCCCACATGTAAAATATCATTTTGTGATAAATTTCAATGCTGCATTACATTTAATACATTGATTACATTCAATAAATTGGCAATCTATATTGAATGGGCTTCTATTTTGAATGGGGAACTTTAGTATACTGATAATTAAAGGTGTTGATCTTTATTTCATATTATTTAAATGACTGAAATTATTATGTTATTTGTTTTTGCTTAACACCCTTTCAATTTAAGTATTTAGATTAAATCAAAATAAGTTTAATACTGCTTCTACAGGAAATGTTTAGCAATACTTCAGTTTGAAAATTTTGAAAGACTGTGAACATTATTTATATATTAACTCTCCCTCCAAATTATATGTATATATACTACTGAATAAATTAAATTTTAAAATTTTTATCTTATAAATGGTATTTATTTATTTATACAAAGAAATGCACACTGCAGACAATTATTAATGAGCCCATAATTGTCATTTGTTGAGAAATAACTGTCATTTTTTAATATAATAATTATTTTTCAATATAATTAACTTTATGTATTTAGTTTAATGCAAAATTAAAATATAATGCACAATTAGTTTACATATTGTTCTTTCTTTTATGGATTACTTTTAGACAGTTTTTGACGGTTTAAACCAGTTTTTGACAGTTTAAATCAGTTTTTGACGCTTGTCATGTCAAAAACCAGTTTTTGACATGAAAAACCCAACCCTGTTTTACCGTCATTAATCCAAACAGATTAAAAAGTTAACTGCCTAAAAACATAAAATTCGCACCGTTGGTGCGCTCGACCTGAAAATTTTCATTATTATGTAAAAAAATCTGCGATACTTTAAAATCTGAAAATCCTTTCGTTTCCTGATTTTTAAGCAAATTTTCGCTATTTCCAGCTCCATTCTATTTCCAAGAGTCAAAAAAAAAAAAAAAGCTTACCATTTGCGTGTCAAAATTAGGTGTTGCAACTGAAACTGACGTCATACTGAAGTCACGGTTGTCAGGCTTTGAAGGGAAAATTACGATTCCAATTCGCTTAAAATAGTTTGTCTAAATTACCCAGTTTAACTTTTTTTCAAAAATAAAATGGTTTTCGAAACATTAAGCATTGATATACGGTAGGATGTTCTTACCAAACGAAATGTTTCAAATGCGATAAGTTTCTGCAGAGTATGCAGTTCCGATATCGGTACATAGAATGAATTCGGATTTAGAATGAAACTTCTTAATAAAGTTTATTTGAATTAAAGTTCTTTTTTTCGGGGGGGGGGGGGGGGATGGGAGTGGAAGATTTGAATGAGATTTTGCACTCGAGCACTTTTGGCTGAAATCTCGACTAGTTTTGAAATTAAACAGAATTTGGAATTCGCATATATTTCTTAGCAGTTATATACTTTTTACTATTTTAATTATTCACATTTCAGATTTCGAATGTTTGAGCTTCCAATCGACTATTTTTCAAGAAGTTTGCAGCTCAAGTTAGGCGATTTTTGAAAACGTTTAAGACATTATTTGGAAGTAATTACCTTTTTTCAAGGGAATTATTTTCATTAATATGCAAAGTATGAATTTTTTTTTCCCTTTGGCGCCAAAACTTTTTATAAATTGCATTGGAATTTAGAGCCATTTTAAATTTTTACCACAGTACTTAAGCTTAATCACTGGCGATTCAACATGACGGAACAAAGCCCAAGGTAATAATAAAGTTCGAAAAAAAAAAAAAAAACTCGAAGAAAAAATAGCAGCAGTATAAAAATTAAACGAGACACGAAAAGTGCTTCGTATTAACAACTGTTTCGTTAATTACATCTGGAAAATTCATAGGCATTCATTTAGAAAGTGATTCTCGAAGTTTTGATACAGTAAAATCTCAACGAATTTCAAGGGACAGATGATGAAATTTGGTATCAAAAGTTTGTTAGTGAAATTTCATTATAATCGAATTTGTACTACAGTAGTTTCTTTCAATAGAATTACACTACTCGCTAATCTGAGATAAAGTGGAGGTCGCAGGAACGAGTTTTTACTTTTCTCAAAAATTGTATTTTTTTTCTGTGTGTGTGTGTGTGTGTGTGTGTGTGTGTTCCATGCATTTACTTATTTTTTTTTTCCATCAAACTTAACTTGGCTTGCATGTAATTCCAAAATGCTGACGTTCGTATTACGAATGATTTAAAAGCAAAGAACCTGGAACATGGATCTTGATTTAATTTTCTGAAATATCACACAGACAAGGAAAAAAAATGAAAGAAATTTGGTATTTATATTGGATTAGAATATAAAATAGAATAAACATACTTTTGCTGTTCTTGAAATGCTTCTTTTGTACTTAGTAGCTGATGTTGCCAATTTATTAATAAAATTATATGCCATCAGAGATAAAAAAAATGGAAATCACGAGAACGATAAATATGTTAAAAAACCTAGCAACCGATGCTAAAAAATTACTTAAGTTTGTTCCCCCCCCCCCCCCCAATCCCCGTTTCGTTCAAATAAAAACTTGTGCAAGGTGAACCGGGGCCGTCCCCGGGTGAACTTTATTCATAGGAATAAAAATGTACCGGATTGTTTGTTACACATATTGTTGATGTTGTAGTATGTGAAACGCCAGGTGTGCTGTAATATAGAAAAGTAGAATAACTTGCTGGAATGTGGGAGGCTGAAAGTATGTTGCTCCTTCTAAGCCATTTTCTAATGCAAATATATACCGTGGCAGACGAAAACTTCTTTTCTGTCAGCTACGATATACGCACTCGTTAACAAATATAAACTCAATATTTTAATAATCTTAAGATAGAACATTTTTTTTAAATTTTTTACTCATTTGTTACTAAGGCAACCAGGTAAGAAAAGTGGAAAAAAAATAATTAAAATTTAGTGCTCGCGTTCATAATCTCGTTCACATGCTAGGTTGGAAAAGTAAAAACAAATAAAATTAGTTATTAGTCAGCACGGGAAATGCTTTATTCTTTTACCGCTAGGATCGCTGCACGTCACTAGATTTCCAATATTTACACAATTGAAACTTATTTGAGGTACCATAAATCCTGTATAGTAGCTATGGAGAGTGTCCACTCCTATGATATATCTCCGTGTTATTATTATTAGCCCTAGATTGCTATTAATTTTAGGCACGGATTTGCGTCTATGAGACGAAACGGCAAATCATTTTCCAAGGGTGTCCAGATAGCAGCAGGGTAGAAAATCTCAAAAGTCGCAGAGGTTGCTCATTTTTGGCTATTTATCACCCAGTTTGGGGCCGACAAATACGACACACTCATGCATTATTACCCACTTTCGAAGCAGTATTTATAATTTGTGTGTGATTATGGCAACGCAACACTAGGGCGATCTGCCAGCAGGGGGGGTGCCTTGGTAGGAGGACTTTCAAAGGGTTTTTAACGCGCATTCACGTTACATCTGGAGAAAACCTACCAAAACTCCAGACCGTTAGATCGACAGCCGCGCGATGGTACCCAAATACGGGACCTTCACACTTCGGCGACTACTACTGCGATTATTCACTAAGCACTTGACATGCGAATTAATCCAAAGTCGCGTGTTAAAGTCATAGGTAAGATGTATCTTACCGATGATTTTAACACGCGTTTTAGGATAAATCCACGTGTTAAGTGTTTGGTGAATAAGGCCGTAATACGGCGAACGCATGGATAATTATGCACTTACGTACTTAATGAAGGCAAATAAGGCCGACTCATGGATTATAATATGCTTATTATATATAGTACGTTGGTACGTATGTACACGCTTTAAAAAAAATCTAAATTCTCCCCGAAAGAACAAAATTAGCTCTGAAGGATTTAAAATCGGTACAAGTTTTAAATCTTTCGGAGCGAATTTAGTTCTTTTTTTTAAGCGTGTAAAATATGGAAGACTTTTTAAAAAAGTATTAGGGGCCAAGGCCGCTAGACTCGCTACGCTCGCTTTTCGTATGAGGTATTCGGCCCCTAATGAGGTTTATTCGTAAAAAAAGGCATAATTTCAACAGACAAAACCCAAAGATTGAATCAGATAGAATGTTACCGAGCTGCACATTGCTTGGTTCTTGCATGTTCCTTCGCACACAAAATTTTAAACTTCACACTATTTTTAATTATGTAAAACCTACGGAGCACCTTGGGTATTTGCCACGCGATTTTTCATAATTTGGTGACGTACACCCTCCAAAAAAAGTATTCGAGCAAGAGAGAAATTTCCTATTTTAGATTTGCAGAAAATAATTGAGTTTTTGAAAAACGCACAACTTTTCAGAAATATGGAAAGTCATATTTATACATAGCTTAATTCATATTCTATGATAAATAATTTGTCATATATGAAACCAACGTAGGAAATTTCTCTCTTGCTCGAATACTTTTTTTGGGGGGTGTACGTATATGTATAGTTAAAAATTAGTTCTAAGAAAACAGTACTTTATGTGTTTCCTTTGATGAAAACTACAGAACAGCTGGAATAGCTTGCCACCAATAGCGACTTTTCATTATTTGGCGATTCACACTTACCCATAAACGATAATTACTGCTCATGTAAGGTTACCGGGAAAATCGTTATCCATATGTTCATATATACATAGTCCTTTGCAGATTGGCCTATTTAGCACCACGAAATATATCATCTCGCTGCGCTAGCAAATATAGCTGCACTATAACTTGTGGCATAGCTAACACCACCAAATATTTCTACTGGTACCAAGTACGCTAGCTAAACCTAACCGGCTTTACTGTAATCTGCATTTTGATTATTTTTAATTTTCAAGATATTGGGTACTAACATTTGGAACACACGGTTTAAATTCACCCTACTTAAAGAGATATCCTTTTGCTAGATCGTATCTGATGCCAAAATGGCGCTTCTTAAATCAATTGCAATTAGTTATTCTGTTTTGGAAAAACGAATAATCGGTAATTCTAAACTCCTGTTATCTAAGAGAACGTATTTGAAAATCATCAACTTTGTGCAACACAATTTGACATTTATTTTTTCACATACTTTTTAATTTGGCGTAAAATGGGTGTAATTCTATTTCATATTTGTCACTTTCACGCGATTCTACTACTTGGAATTGTTTTGTTGCAAAAGCATGAATAATTTATACTGGCGAAAATTGTCAAATCTGGCAACCATTCGGCTTATTTTATATTTTTTATTAATATCCTCTAAATCTAGCCGCCTTCGGCGATCAGTTTTGGCCGTCGATGGCCGCTTCGCGACTGGCTTATGTAACCTACGGCACACGGTCCTCTTCGGAACCGAAATTTGCGACCTGCGGGTCGTCTGCCGGCTAGTAATTAAAGATTTACGACAAAAGTAAAATAAACAACACCAAATTAACCTAAATAAAATCTATGAAATCCAACAACGGTGAAATCAGAATTCATCCAGTTAAACGAATTCAAAATTAAACGCTTATGACAAAAACATATGTCACCAAAAACAATCTAAAACACTCAATTAAACACTTCAAAATTGAACAAACGCTTATGGATTTATGATAAAAAAAAAGAATGTCCCAAAACAATCGAAATAAAAGTTACGATCCAACAACGTTGAAATCAAAATGCATCCTTTTAAACGAATTCAAAACTAAGCAAACGCTGTCACCAAAACAATCTAAAACTTTCAAACACGCTTAAAATAATCCTTGCTACGCTACTGCATAGACGCGTAGTCATAAGAATGACTGACACAGTTAACGTCGGCAATATTTTAAAGCGAATTTTCACGGGCCAGCCATGCTGGACGGCTTGTCGGCTAGTAATTATAGATTTACGACAAAAACAAAACAACCGACACCATATTGACCTAAATAAAAGCTATAATCCAACAACGTTGAAATCGAAATCAATTAAAATAAGTTTTCACAGAAATAGTACATTTAAACACCTTTACCGTTTAAAAACACTACGGTTTTTGAACTGAAAAGAGCCAAAGGCAACTTTTTAAGAAGTTGAAAAAAAAGCTTCCCACAACAATGAATTCAAAATTAAACAAACAGATCTGGATTTACGACAAAACAAAACAAATGCCCCAAAACAATCTAAATAAAAGTTACGATCCAACAACGTTGAAATTAAAATCCATCCGGTTAAACGAATTCAAAATAAACGGTTACAACACATACAAAATAAACAATCTAAAACACTCAAACACTTTTAAAATACAATTTCACAAAATGTCACTATATTAACATTTAAAAACACCCTGGTGAGAGCAATGAAAAAAAAAAGGGGGTGACTTCCAGAAACAATAACAATATACATTTACGCTGCCAATTTCTAAAAAAGAATTCCTACAAATGGATGTTTAAGTGTTGTGCCAAGGCTAAATTTGATGGCTGAACTTGTGAAGTATGGTTATCTAGGTGAAGTAGAGTTATGCAATTTAGCCTTGGCTGTGCAAGCAAAATTTTAAGCATTCTAAATAAATTTGCCCAAAGTCTATCAAACTTTTTCAGTTAAATAGAACTTAAATAAGGTGTATGGCGTCATCTAATCGATCTACGCCAGAGATTATGTTTCGTGATTTTTTTCAAGACTCCAGGAATGAATCATTTGCTTCCATTCTGTGTTTAATTTTCAAGGCGTGATATCTCGCTAGATATTTCGATTGTGAAGAAGCAGCAAGTTTAAGAAAGGTAAATTTTTTAGAAATCTTTCGAACTGTATAAAAAAAATTTTGCTTTTAGTTAGTGATAAAAATGTCGTTTTTATCAAAAATTTCAACATAGCGACAGATTCACCGGGGCGACGAGTCGAACCCGGCAGCGTTATGAGCTGCATTTTTATTATTTAGAATAATTTGAATTTCGAAATTTAAATCAGTTTATCGGATTCTCCAGAATATTAGAAATCTGTGGCCACCTTAGTCGAAACTCAAATTCCCACGGTTGTTCATGCCTTAATAATATAATTTCAAAAACGACTAGCCTTTTAAGGTTTCTATTAAATGTTTACAAGCGTGTTTCATTTCTAAATCATCTGCCCAGTTACTACTCTTAGGGCAATTCATTAATTTGCTAGTTCTGTTCTTTTAACATTCTTTTTTACGTTCTTTTAACATTTGGTTCTGTTTTTTTAACAGTTTAATAACTATGGTAGTGACTATTAGTGGATAACTATGGGAAAAAAATACACACCTTGGTAATGACAGTTACTTCTAGGGACAAACCTGAAATGAGCACTATTAATGGTTTCCCTCCCCCTAAAATGCCTAAAGCTCCACATATGTTGAAAATAGAAAGATGAAATTACCTAGATGATTGTTATTTTTCTCTTTCTTTTTAGAAAGTTCATTTTAATTCTTTTAAAATAAAGATTTAAACAAAGTCTGAAGCTGGAAACACACCTTGGTAATGAGACATTTACAACTTTAATTTTTTTTTAAATATTGAAATTGTACTTTTTTTTTAAAATAGAAACTCGTGCCCAGTGCAGTGCTTGAAAAATCGTTGAAACAAATTTTAAACATCTATATGACTTTCATGCTTAACAAACATTGTTAGGGAGGGACATGAAATTTAATATTACCTGAGAATGACCGATTAGTGAAACAGTCCACAGCCAACTCATTATATTAGAATAGTTCTATTTAGTATTTCCCCAATGGCGAAGCACTTGCCGTTTATAGGCATTGGGCCGGAATTGCTGGTCTTATTAGTATGGAGGCATCCAATAGGTGGACTAGCGTTACCACCTATGAAGGGAAGGACAAAATGACTCTCAAACCCGTGCCGGGAATCGAACCCGCACCCGTGGTGTGATAGAATGGTTCTTTAACCAATACACAACCCGAGCGGCGATTTACCTTTAAATAAATGTTTTAAATAGGTATATTATTGTTGTGCTGATTATAAGCTGTGCTTTTTACTGAATTTACTCATTTTAGACAGATATTATTTTTTAAGTAAATATTAATTTAAAAGGATTGATTTATATCATATGCTTTCGGCTTGATTTACCTTTCTCTACTCCCTTTATCGCAGGGCCACGCCGTCGCACTCGCCTACCCACATCTAAGGAGGATCGTCGCTGCCGCACCACTTTCACTGGCCAGCAGGTCGCGCGCTTGCTTGCCGAGTTCCAGCAAAATGAATACTTGTCTGAGGCGAGCGATCTGGCTCAAGACTTGGGTCTTACGGAGGCTCAGGTGAAGATATGGTTCCAGAACGCGCGAGCCAGGCGCAGAAAGGATTGCGGTCGTCGACATCCACTGGCCCAGAGATTGGCAGAGGCGGGGCTCTACAACCATGCCCCTGCAAAATCTGCTTCCTCTTGATTACATTACGATTCATGCTTCTTCATTGCTTCAACGGAAAGTTTTGAGCCATTTCTTTTCTAGTATTTCTTCTGATTTACTAAAGTTCGAAAACTCTGGCTTTCTGTCGGTTTTATACCATAAATAACTCTCAACTGGTTTGAATCCGTTCGAACATTTCTTTATTACTTCAAAGTATGTACCTTGGCGCATGAAAGCTGCTTAAATGAATGAAAAAAAGTGCAATGTAGATTAACAAATAAATAATTTGTCTGTCAATCAGTGTTTCATTAAAACGGCTTAAAAATTAAGCCATCGTTCCACTGTGTTTTTTAATGAATTTACTTAGGATTTACTTTCGTGATTAATTAGCCAAAGAGGATATTTTAAGCCTGAATTTTAATTAGAAAAATAGTTTGAATCTAACTGTAAAATATTTTTTAATAGAACCCTTTATCGCATACTTCAAATATAATATCACACACTTCAAATGATTTTGAGACACATTTATGTATATCCAGGGGTCGCGCTGGCTTTTATTAAAGTTTCGCCAATCCATTCGCCAAATTAAATTTTCCCGGACATCATTAAGAAATGCAATTGCCAATATTTTCGCCAAATCGTATTTATTTCGCCAAACTAATTTTATTATCGCAATTTGTAACGTTGGCGATCAGCAGCGCGACCCCTGCATATTTATACATATTTTATAAATACAAGATGCTGCATAAATGCAACGCTAGGAGTTGACATGAAGTTTATTTGATGATAAAAAAACAAGTATTATGATAACACTAACGGCCGTATTCACCAAACATTTGACACCTAGATTAAACCAAACTCGAGTGTTATAGTCATCGGTAAAATATCTTACCGATGACTACAACACGCATTTCAGGATTAATCCGCATGCCAATTGTTTGGTGAATACGGCCGTAATGATGTTGCATTAATGCAACACTAGGTTAAAATGAGGTAAGAAGAATACAAAGGATGAAGAAGAATATGAAGAAGAATGTAAGTGTATTACAATGTTAGAGTATACTATAGCAGGGTTTTTTACTTCCTTGTACGTAGTATAAGGAAGTAATGTGATCCCGAAAAATTTTGGGGGCCAAATTTCGACAAAAAAAACCGATTTTGACTACCTCTAAATTGAATTTTAAAAATTTTTTTGATGCATCTCATCGTAGGCTAGCATGCACGATCATATTAACGCGTCTGCAACTCATTTTGACCAGCGGCGAGTTTATTGTGGTCAGTTTTTCCATGCCGTCTGTACGTACGTACGTAGGTACGTACGTACGTACGTACGTATGTATGTAACTCGCATATCTCAAAAACTATGGGTCGTAGAATGTTGAGATTTGATATTTAGGATTGTTCTATGATCTAGTTGTGCACCTCCCCTTTTGGTCGCAATCGAATGAATAGTTTATGTACAGGACCGCCCAAAACATTCGAAATACATTACGCTCTATGGGCCGAAAATCATTAAACTCGCATATCTCAAAAACTATTAGGCGTAGAATGTCGAAACTTCATATTTTGGATAGTTGTAACATCTAGTTGTGCACCTCCCCTTTTGGTTCCATTCGATTGGATAGTTTATCTACAGGACCGCCCAAAACATTCGAAATACATTACGCTCAATGGGCCGAAATTCATTAAACTCGCATATCTCAAAAACTGTTAGGCGTAGAATGTTGAAACTTTATATTTAGGATTGTTGTAACATCTAGTTGTGCACCTCCCCTTTCGGTTCCATTCGACTGGATAGTTTATCTACAGAACCGCCTAAAATATTCGAAATACATTACGCTCTATGGGCCGAAATTCATCAAAGCGTTTTTTAGAGGTATTGGGCTATTTCAAACGACTCAGAAGTGATATATGCTGTAAAGAGTTAGAAAAGGTATTTCTCCATTAAAAAAAAGTGTGTTTATCATTTACAGTTCTGCTACAGGAACACTCAAAAGATTTCCAATACATTACGGTCAATGGCAATTTTAGGAGATTCATCCATTTCAAGCACTATACCGTCCTACCACATAAGTTAGGTAATGGTCCGACCACCGTCACGTGCCTCCCTCAAGTACTATGCCAAAAGTCGCCAAGCTTGGCGACTTTTTTGTGTACGTGTGTGCATATTTAACTCTCAAATCTCAAAAACTATTATGAAATTTCATATATAAGATTGTTGTAACATCTAGTTGTGCATGTCGATTTTTGGTTAAAATCTACTGGAGAGTTTATTTACAGGTCCACTGAAAAGAATTTCAGTACTTTAATGTCTATGGACATCTTCAATATAATACAATTGTAGACAGTCATTGTTTGGTACATGCCCAAAATCTCGCCGTGTGTCCTCGACCTTGGCGAGTTTTGCCGAAATGTCGCCAAATTTGGCGATAGTCAGTCATTTGGTCCATGCCCAAAGTATCGCCATTTGTCATCGTTCTTGGCGAGTTTTGGCGAAATATCGCCAAATTTGGCGATAATCTGTCATTGTTGGTCCATGCTTAATATCTCGCCAAATGTCGTCGACATTGACGAGTTTCGCCGAAATATCGCCAAATTTGGCGCCAAAAATTATTTCGTATTTTGTATAACTCTAAAACTTTAACCCGTAGAATTTTGAACTTTTGTATTTAGAACTATATTATAATATCTAACGGTTTTCAATATCTTTTTTGACAGCAATCGACTGGGAATTTATTTACAGGGTGAGCCAAATGACTTTAAATACATTAAGGTGTATGGATGCATTCAATTCATTGAAAGTCTGTGGTCAATGACTACTTTGGCTATCCCCAAAATCTCGCAAACTATCTCAAGTTTGTCGGCTTTTGGTGAAATATCGCCAAATAAATTGTCAGAAAGAAATCTTTCAAATTGAACTCAGCTTGGCGATATCAAAATGTTTGGCTAGAAATCGCTATATCTTACTATTATTGATATTTTATATCTTTCAAACAAATAAGTTTAGAGGAAGTGCGTAAAAAACATTTTTGATTTAATAGACGTGCAAGGAAGTCATGTGTTGGACACATCAGATTTTTCTGTATTGTTGTAATTCTGGTGCTAGTCTCCCATATTATATTCTATTTTGTCTGTTTTCTTTGTTGTGTTGTTGTTATTGCGATTCAAAATGCTATAAGAACACGTGCTTGTCAAAATTCTAACCTTAAATGTAACCTTAGAAAATACACTATCATATTTTAATCCCAATTTAATTAGTTATAAATATAAGTGCTGTCGGGTTTCTAGTTATCATAAAGACATTATAGTTTTGGCGACGAAAAAATATGATTACTTTCCATTTCTTAAAAATCTATGAACTGTGTTCGTTCTCAGTTCATAAGTTTTCTTTGAGCGGGGATAAGCTTTAAACCAGGTACGTGATTATTTATTTTATTTTATTAATTTTTTTCTTCAAAATGGATCCAGAACAATTTAAGACTGTATTTGCGGAACAGCAGATTAAGCTATTAGAGGTGGAACTGCATAAACACAGATTAACTGGGACATCGGACAGTTTAGCGTTTCTCCATTCTAAAGTTTTGAAAATAAACATGAAAAATTCAAATGTTATTTAGATCGTTTCGATAAATATTGCTTAACAAAAGATGTAACAAGCAAAGAGAAAATCGCTCAGCTTCTGTTTGTGTCGATAGGTCCTATACATATTATAATAATCTCGTACCTTTCTAGTCTCAGAAAAACCTACAAAGACTTTATGAAGACCTGGTGAAGTCTCTTAAACAGATGCTGATTTCCAAAAAATATGTTGTCGTTTTACAGAACTATTTCCAAAACATTCATCCAGGAGATCATCAATTTATCTCTGAATTTATCGCTGGTTTACAGTAAGACCTACTGCAATGCGAGTTCTACGTCAAGTGCGAATGCGAAAAATCGGTTCCTGTTGCAGATGTTTTTCTTCAAGCTCAATTCACTCGAGGATTAAGAGATGATTGGTTACAGGAACAAATCTTGCAGTCAGATGTGACTTCTTTTGATGGCATTCTTTCAAAGGCAACTGGCCTTGACAAATTTAAGACTAAAAGCAAAGAACTGGCTCAAAAGACTCCGTCACGCTAATCGTCTTCTGATATACCTTCGACACTCATAAGTTATCGAGTACGTCACATTACAGAAACTGTTCCAGTACGCGATCCAGTTCAAGATGACCGTAAATTGATTACAAAGCTCTCGGAAGCGAAAATCTTTGCATTCGATGCGGAAGAAATAATAACAAGGTCAAGGACTGTTGAACACACATATCAAAGCTGAAGCGTAACTTGTGGAGAATAAAAAAAGTGGTCAAGTGAATACGGTTTGTATTTCAACTCTTCACAAAGCGTCAAACAAGTCAATGACTTCCAGTTTAAAATCTTCTTCAATTTCAGCGTCAATGCCATACGTTCCATGGCTCATTCACCTGAATTTCAAGTTATAGGCTTTTTGACATATTCCAGAACTCTGATAAATATATCGTCTCTGTTCAACTCAATGGAAAATTGCAAAACTAAATGGTGGATTTCGCCTATGTGTCAATTATAAACGTTGAGTTAACAAACGCCTTATTCAAGAAAACCATCCAGTAAAAAGTATAAGATGTCCTCCATAGCTCACAAAACTCAAGATATTTTTATAAACTCGACTTGTATAAAGCTTACCTGCATCTTTGTGTTGATGAAGAAAATAGCCATATTGAGATAATATCAAGTTATTGTGGCACTTATAGAATGCTTCGACTGAGATTTGGTATCAAAACAACTCTGACCGCATGTTCTCCAAAGTTTATCGAAAACAGAAGCTTACATTGACGACATTCATTCACGGCGAAACTTTAGAATAATGTTCTAATAACTTAGAATCTTGATTGCTAAGACTGTGAATTCGGCCTGCATCTTAACAAACAAAAGTGTTCTTCCTTCAGAGAGAAAATCGAGTATCTCGGACATGTAGAACATAACAAGATTAAGAACTTGTGACCTACTACTACCGTTTTATACCAGATTATTCAATCATTTCTTATCCACTTCGACAGTTACTGCGAAAAGATGAATCTTGGAGACGGACTGCAAATTGTGAATCTACATTTCTGGAATTGAAAAACGAACCCAGCAGTGATCGAGTTCTTATACTGTTCGACCCGAGTTTACCACTTTTCCTGACAATCAGGAAAAGAGGTAGTAAACTCGGATCGAACGGTATACAGAGAGTCCTTCTGGATGGATGACAGCCCTTCTGGAGTAGCAGCTGTGTTAAGCCATCCTGTCAATGGTGTAGTAAGATCTGTTGCATCTACAGCCAGTTAGACAGTGAAGCATTGGCCATCGTTTTTGGTGTCACCCATTTCTACAACTGTGTTTTTGGAAAAAATTTCATCCAAGTTAATTAATCATTAACAAGGATTTTTTACCCGAACGCTTCAAATGCAATATAATTTATCAAATGAAAAGATTCGTAACTGTAACCGTATCCGCGGTTAAAAAAAGAGATTCTGTAACTTCGAAAAGTTACTTGGTTTGACAGTAACGTTTCAATAATTGAATGCTCCTTAAACCCTGTTTAAATCATTAAAAATGTGATTTGAACCCCTATATTACTTTTTCAATCCATGCAATACACATGATCCGAAAGTTATCACAGTGCTAGATAATTTCATACATTGTATAGGAAATTATCGCTTCAAGATGCAGTATAATTTTTGCATACAAAAAGATCTGTATCTGTAACCGTAACAAATTATCCGTTTCCATATCCGTATCTACGGATGTAAAAATAAGTTATCCGTTTTCAGATCCGTATCCGCGGAACTAACTTTTTAACGATCCGGCAAACCTCTACGTTGTTATTGTGCATAGTATTGTTGTTGAGAAACTTTCAAAATATTTTCACAATTAGAGTTGTATGATTCAAAAGTTGTGCGATTTAAAAAAAAGCACCCTTGATTTTTGAAAAAACAACCCTTGATAACAAACAAGATTATAGAGTCCACCTTTTTCTACAAGAAATTTTTTTAAAAAGTTTTATTTAGGTCAAATATGAGTGACAAAATCACACAGAGATTTGGCACCATAATTTGAAAAAAAAAAAAAAAAAAAAAAAAAAAAAGAATGAAAGCAAAGAATGAAAGCAAAGAAAAGGAAAAGTAAACTTTATTAAAGCTTATACATATACAATATGACATTAGCTGAATAAATGGTTCTATGTACACTGAAATTAGTTGTTTTCGAAATCAGCTGCGTCCATCTTCTTGCCAGAGGTTGTCTGAAAGAGAAAAACCACGTGAGATGCAATTGTAGAAATGAACCTAGCGATAGAATACATAAAAAGATATTTTGCCAACACAATCGACGGACAATCGAATTTTAATATATTCGACTGAAATTGATTGTCAACCCTATTTATATTGGCATTACAAAATGAGGGTTGAGGAAATTTTCAAAAAGTGTCTAACAGGAGGGACCCACCTCCTGAAATCGGCACCACCAGAGGTACCGTTTAACAACTTGGAGGACATCGGAGACACGGCAGATTTTACGTGCGTCAGCTCCGATTAGCATACACGGTCCCACAGTAGTCGAGCCGAGAGGGAGTGGACCGTCCCGAGCACTGGCCAAGCCGGATGCTGCTTCACTTCTAATGGAAACGGAGTTTAGCTCCCAGACCACTGCGGGACATGAGCTATCTGTTATTCTCACAATATTTTAACCCACGTAGTGTTTCAAGTATAAAATTCTGTTCATTGATTTCCGATTCTTATTGCAATGCACTCGCTATAGCTTTTAACTCTTTGAGGCGCAACCCTTTCCCTGTCATCAAAAGTTACCCTGTCATCAAAAAAGGGTCTCTAGATCTGTGACACGCGATGAACGTTTCGATCGTCCGCCCTCTTACTGGTAGTGAAGTCGAGTGATGGCAACGGCTGCCCTTTTTTCAGCATTGGGCCATCTATCCAGGTGTTCTCGCATTCTTCCATTTTTCAGCAGATGTCAGTGCTGTTTAAAATTAATCGTGACTTTTTTTCACGGGAAATGACGTGCTAATAAGTAAAGGATTCTCGTTCAGCTAAGTCACCCGCAACTATTTTTATACAAATCCAATCTATTCTTCGTGACAGGTAACAGTCAAAACGTCAGAATTTGGTGCTCCCAGAGCGGGAACACTGCGCGTTAAAGGGTTAATAGTAGAATACATTTGCAACATAACTTTTTTTTTTTTCTATATCAGTTGAAAGCTTGGTTTTTCAGTCAAAACTTGCTTTTATTCAAATTTAAATAGGAGCGTTTGTGGCGCCGTCGCGTCTTGGTGTCAAGCTAAAAACAGGACCCGTCGCTAACTCAAGCTAAATGGTGTCCTGTGGACAGGGCATGGGTCTCCCCCCCCCAACTACGTCCAGAGTTCGAACCCCGAGCGGGTCTCGCTAGTAAAAGCCACTTTAGCAAATAATCCAAGTCCGTATGCAAGTTCTGATATTTGTTGACAGCATCGAAGATCATTTAAATCCATTAATATTATTTCCATTAAAAATATGTTTTTTTTTTTAAACCTTTTTTTTTTTTTTTCCCCAGTGGAAGCTCTTTTTATTGTGGAGTCCTAAAATGCATAAAATAAAAATTTTACTCTTTTGCAAAGACATGCTATAAGGAATTGAAAGTTTCAACACTAAAAAGTTTTAGAAAAATGTACGGATATATCAATTTTTTTGTAAAAGATGAACATTTTTAAATATTCAAAATATTTTAAAAAGCAATTGACACTTTCGAAATTTATGGCTTAATGAATACTTATACAAAAACTAATGACTAAGAATATTGGTCCCGAGTACCTTTTTAAGTTATTTTGATTATTTAAAAATTTTCCCACTTTAAAAATTGAAAATCTATATTTTTCTCTGAATGTTTTAAATGTTCAGACTTTCATTTATTTGGTAGCTTGTTTTTGCAAGCGTAAATTTATTTTTATACGTTTTAGTTCTCCACAATAGAAATGAAAATATCACGATTCCCTAAGTCTGTCAAATAAACACATTTTTGATGCATTTCTTTAAAACTTATTTCATTTGAAATTGCGATACGATATTTCTAATAATAGTAAGTTTTGACTAAGTTTTGACTAGTTTTTGCCAAATATGAGGGACGTCACCAAGTTATGTTTAGTTTCGGAAACTTATTTTTGAAAACAAATCTGGCGATGTTTCGCCAAAAATGGGGCAGTTGGCGAAATTTTGGGTATGGCCCAAGCAATGATTCACCGAAGATGTCCATAGATCTTACAAAAAAGTCTGTCTCGAAACTACTCAGTCGATTGCAATCCAAAGAAAAGACGCACAGTTACATGTTATAACGGTCCTAAATACAAAATTTGAACCTTCTATTGCCAATCATTTTTAAGTGATGCGTATTATGCAGATGCGTGCCTATGTGCGAACACACATTGCCACAAAAATGAGTCATAATGGATTCACAGTCGGTCAAAATAGGTCGTAGATGTATAAGTACGTACATAAATTCACACGTACGTTGAGACTTCTCGCAGAAACTTGTGGAAGTCAATTTTGAAGTGTCAAAATCTATTTTCCCTCGAAATCTCAACACCTAAATTTTTCGCAATCGCAGTACTTCCTCTGCTTCAGACAAGTGCAGAATTTTCCCAAAGGACGAATTATCATTTCCCCCCTTTTTACTTTCCGAACATGTACCATTGTAAGGAAAGTATTGTAATCATGAAAAAATTCGAATTCGAGATTTTGGTGTATTGACACGTTTAGAGGGCTTCTGAATTCATTTATGTTATTTTTACGAGATGTATGTATGTATGTGTGTATGTGTGTGTGTGTGTATGTGTGTTTGTGTGTATGTGAGTGAACACGATAGCTCCTGAACGGGGCATGCGATTGAGCTCAAATTGGGTATATATGTTATAAACCACCGTCGCAAGACCGGTATTGATTTTGGTGTGCATAGGACTTATAGGTTTTCTACAGGGCTACGACCAAGATTTCTTTTACATGATGGCCTATGGGGGAAAATTCTTGAAAGTGCGCTAGCGTTTAAACGGTACATTCGATTGAGCTCAAATTAGGTATATATGTTATAAACCACCGTCGCAAGACCTGTATTGATTTCGGTGTGTATAAGACTTATAGTTTTTCTACAGGGCTACGACACAGATTTCTTTTACATTATGGCCTATTGGGGAAAATTCTGGAAAGTGCGCTAGCGTTTAAACGGTACATTCGATTGAGCTCAAATTGGGTGTACATGTTATAAACAACCATCGTAAGACCGGTATCGATTTTGATGTGTATAGGACTTATAGTTTTTCTACAGGGCTACGCCAAAAATTCCTTTTACATTATAGCCTATGGAGAGAAATTCTTGAAAGTGCGCTAGCGTTTAAACGATACATTCGATTGAGCTCATTTTGGTATATATATTTGAATTATTCATCGATTAAAATTTATTTAAATGCTTGGTAATGATCTTAATCGTAAGTGTTCGGAAAGTCGAGTGGAGTCACTGCAGATTTTTTTAATTCCGATCCCCTCTTCACTCTGACCGCTGCACCCAAGACGCAACGGTGGAGGTTCCCTTCTGCGCCCAAGGGGCAATAACGAAGAGTCGAAGATAGGAAAACGTGTCCACAACTCACGAAGGGTGTTCTCTGGCTGTACTTGCTGTAGAAGGTGACTTTCCCGCGAGTCTTGTGTCCTGTGCGTTGGTCAAACAGCTGGCATGTCTGGAACGGTGGGCAGTAGAGGTGAAGGCTCACCGCAGTCTGGGAGTGAGACGGGTTCTCCACGCGGTGCAGGCCGATGGAATCTGTCAAATGTAAGGAGTAAAAAAAAAATAAATAAATACAAAGTTAGCAGTGAATAAGGGGCCGACTTTAGAGAGCTCTAGAACGCGCGATTGCAAGTATAAGTTTGAATCAAAACCAAAGATTTTTTTTCTTTTAAAACCTTACTTTATTTTTTTAATATAAAATTAAATTATGTTTTAAAATATAATTTAATTTCCCAAATTCTATATAACTTGTAATATAATTTAATTATTAGCTTATTTAAGTCAAGGTTGAATGAAAAAATCAACTCATCACACGGCTTTTAAAAAACTTTAAAAAGAAACAAATTATATTAGATATTCTTTAAAATTCGCTAAGTTTATTCACAAAGTATCAGATTGTAACGAAAGTTTTCCGCCAGATTTGCATGGGTCAGCTCATGCGGTACCGAGCGATTGACCTTATATATCAAGTATATGCGATGCTTAGCGCGACTAATGGACATGGCACTAAAGTCTAACTCTTTTAGCTAGCTCTCGAGTGGATGAACATTTTATCTCCTTCCACAAATTCTCGTTGGCGGTCCTCATCAGCATCAGTAAGCTGGCCAGAACGCTCTGCTTCTTAAATGTCCTAGTCCTCGTTTTTGAACCAAATCTTCACAGTGTCGTATGATACAACAGTAGTACCTTAAGCTGTACACATGATTCGGTGTCATTCTGTAGCTGACTTTTTGCAACAGAACTGAGAGTAAATGATGGTTCAATCTGGCAGTGTGATAGTTCCATTTCAGACACCTTATACTTAATCATAACGATATTGTTTTACAGAGTTCACAACACAGTGCTCTAAAACAAGTCTTTTTTTTTCAAATAACAAAAATCGTTTAACAAAATATTGGCAAAGACACCAACGTGAACTGTTTGTGCAGACAATACTTGCAGTGGCGGAAAACTTTCGTTACAACCTAATATTTAATGCACTTATATAAAAGTTGAATCTATATAGTATCTCACACAACTGTCTGAAAAATCTGTAAAGTAAAATGCGCTGAGTACTCATCCACTGCGAATAATCAGAAAGTACAGTAATACCTCGACTTATGCGAATCCGGAGTTACGTGATTTTCAAATTGAATGCATTCTCCTTTTTGCTTATTTCCACAATAGCTTCGATTTACGATTTTAATACTATAATTTATCATACATATGTATTATCTAAGATTTTACTAAACTGTTTTTCTTATCTTTTTTAAAAATCTTAAAATTTACACATTTACAAATTAACTATAAAAACGAGCTAATGTAATTCAAACTTGCAGTTACCCTAAATTTTTACGTTGATAAATAATAGATAATAAAGGTGGAAAGTTGTTTTGCAATTGGTTTTGATAAGGATTAGTTTTAAAATGACTAAACCAATTTTTTGTTTAAAATATTTCGTACTCGCTTGCTTTGTAGAGATTACAGGAGTGGGTATTTTCATTTTGGTATTAAATGATATAAATTGATTGATTGGTCGAAGGGTTCTGATTTTTACACCCCTATCCATCCTTCTACATAAAATGTCATTTTATTCTAATTTGCTTTTTGTTTTTATCTTATTTTTAAATGAAATCATCTGTGGACTTTGATGCCAGTTGCAATATTTTCCTATTTTGTACATTTACAAACGTTAATTTTTCTTAAATTTCAGTTTTTCATTTTGCGTGCGATTCGAAGAAAAAAGTAAATATAAATTTATCAAAATAAATTTTATGAATGCAATTTAAATATTATGAAAATGAGTACTATTTATTTAAAAACAGAATGAGAAGAATGAGAAATGAAAGAATTCAAAGTCCTATTAGATTTTGCCCTTAAACAACGTCTAAAAGAACTTTTCTGAAACGGTATGAGTTGTGTGTGTGTGTGTGTGTGTGCAGAGGGTATGATACAAGACAATATTTCGTTCTCTTTACCTCTGTTTTGAAATTGTGTAAAAACGTGATACAACTTTCTATTGATTATCAACAATGATGAGTACAATGAAACAATGAAATCGAATAAAAAATTTCATAACAAATCCATTTGGAAGTTTGCATTGAACAACTGATTTTTAACAAAGGTTTTATATCAATTATTAAAGCAGAAAATTTTCAACAATACTCAAATCACTTTCTTCAAAAGCATAGAAGTTATAGAGTGCTCTCAATTTTTCTATAGGAAAAAAAAAAAAAAACTGAATCTACTAATATTATTTTCTGCAGTATTTTAAGTCTTTAGAGACAAGACAATCTTCTCTTGATTTGTAACTCCATCAGGTCTACTGTAAGATGAATTTCAAAAAAAGGGCGAAAAGATTCTTCGAACATATCATGTGAGTACTACTTTAAGTGACTTTTAGGTATAAATTAGTAAAACTCTGTTATAACAATGGTATAATTTTATTCCTATGACTTACGTTTTCTTGCCACTATGTAAATAAATTTCTTCTAAGTACAGCTTAATGATCATAATTAACTATTTGGCTTGAATTAATTATGCACTGTGATAAACAAAATACCCTTGTACCTCATGATTTCATTTCTGGCATGACAAAAATAACACCCATTCATCCTTTATTTTTAATTCTATTCAGACAGAATGTAATTTCAGTATTCAAAAACTCCTTTTTTTATTTAAAGAGAATGCAAAAGTAAAAGGGTCAAACAGTAGAAGGGTCAGATCGATCCGTTAAAGTTAAAATATTTCGTTATGAAAATTTCGGACTGTTTTGAACAAAGATTTCGGTACAGTTTTCTAGATTGCACTTATGAAGAAAATTTCAATAGTACGCCTGCCAAATTTCATATTTAAAATAAAATAATTAAAAGAAACCTAAATTAATCATGTCTTACCAAAATATTTTAATTTTTTGTACAGCATAATTAATGGGATCCTTAACATTTCCTTTTCCCGCAAAACTCACTCTCTCTCGTCAAAAAGGAACATGCCCAAATTTTTATTTTCTAGAACGTATGGTAACGTATTAATCCTGCCGGTCCGCCAAGACGAGCGATTTTTTACCAAGATAAATGCCGGACACATGAAATTATGGATGGTTTGGAATACGACTGGCTACAATTTGCCAGCACATTTGGCGAAAAAATAGTTTGGCAGGAATGACCGCCGGGATAATACGTAAATACCGAACGTATATTAAAGAAAACATTTTTTTTTTAAACATTTCTATTTATTAACAGAAAAAAAAGCTACTCCAAAGAAGAGAAGTAGAGTATTATTACATATTAGATTTAACGTAAATTGGAATTATAAAGTATAGAATACTTTTAGAAAAAGGTGAGGGTTTGTAAAAAAGCATTTACCTGTTTTAAAGAGCAAAGTGAAGGCAACAACTTTAAGCCTGTGTTAAAACAAAGAGATCCTGTAGAAGCGAATTTCTTGTCTAACATATTTTCCAATCAATCTTCGCACAATACTTTCGGCTCGTTTCATACGGCCTAACTTACCCTATCATCGCGGGGAAGGTTGTTAACGATATAACGATTCTAATTTCACTGCTTTCACCTCAAATCGTATGCATTTTTTTTAATAGAGGCAATATTGTCACACAACTATCGTTCATTTCAGCCATTACTACTAGAGAACAAACGCATAAGGCTGAAATCATTAATTTAAATTCTGAATAAAAGTTTTCCATAAATTAGTTGGGAGGATTCTTATAATTTTTTGTTGTAACAGGATGAAGAGGA
Source organism: Cheiracanthium punctorium (assembly GCA_038373885.1). Classification (NCBI taxonomy): domain Eukaryota; kingdom Metazoa; phylum Arthropoda; class Arachnida; order Araneae; family Cheiracanthiidae; genus Cheiracanthium; species Cheiracanthium punctorium. The sequence goes on along the minus strand of JAWZYV010000946.1, from coordinate 222,533 downwards.
AAAGTAATTGAAAAAAGTAATTAATCTTCGTTTAAACTGTATCTCAAAGAGGAAGATTTCCTCAATACTTTCATTTGAAATTCATAATATAAAAAAAATGAATGAAAAGTTGTCAATTTAAAGAGAATAAAATTTGGCAACTAAACAAGAATAAAATTGATTGCTTTGTTCCATTACTAGATTTTTCTAAAAATTTAAGCAAGAAAGCGTTTATATTTATAAAAGCGGTTAGTTTTTTGCTCAATCTGATCAAATTTCGCTTTCTTTTATTGTATTTAAGCATACGAGTATGACTTTTTAGAATTAAAAGGCTACTGATTGGAGGTGTAAATGTTTCTAGCATAACCTTAAGCTCTTTCTTTGCAACTAATTTTACTATACTAACATTTGACAAAAATTTTCAGACCATTTGGGAAGTCTGCAAAAGGTGAAGAATACGAATGTCTAATTCAAGAATATGGAGACGTGCCCAAGAATAAAGTTGGAACAAGAAACTTTGTCATATATTACCTAGGTGACAAACATGAAGTTAAAGAAAATAGTGAAAAGTTCTGGGAATTAAAGGAAACAATTGACCTAGATGGACTCTGTGCTCTAGAAGACTGCACTTGGTATACTGTTCCGGATTATGTATCTGTAATACCGGATCGATGGAGAAAATAAAACATGGAGTAAAGACATAAGATGAGAATGAAAGACTAATTTAGACCTGTCAAACATCACTTTCGAACATCTTTTAGTAACTTTCCAAATTTTCCTGATGATCCACTAAATCCACTACTAAATCAACTGTAAATGTAAAATATCCATGTTTGGAAGCAATATCTACTATGTTACATCATTAGAAATTCTAAAATGATTGTATGAAGTAAACGTTCTACAGTCAGCATCCGTCAGTGTTGATAAATAATAATACAATTTCATCATTTTTTAAAATTTATCTATAACCTCCCGTTCTTCAGATACTTGAAATATAAAAATAGTAGCTGCAGTTTAAACAAATATCTCAAGAAGTAGTTTAAAAGCCATTCAGTAAGATATGTAAACTTCCCAGAAAATAAAAGAAGTGACTTATTGTTATTACTAAACAAATGCCAGGCTATTGACCATTAGATCATTAAACAACCAGCTCTCCAGTATTTCTTTACAATCCAGTTAAAATCATTCTGTGCAGAATGCTCGTTTAAATGAGCAGCAGCTGTAGCATTCGCAGAGTTACATAAAACACAGTCGGTTGAATTCATCAAATTAAAGTGGAACAGATAGCCATTGAGTCAATTATGTCCTGTTAAAAGCCTAAAAATGGCCGCTGCAGAAGCTCGGGGTGAATCTGGCATGAGATTGACACAGCATACTAAATGACATACCTCCAGCTTCCTGGGAAGACAGCTGTCAGAATGATTGCTTGAAGATTCTCTTAATTTCTGTTTTAGCAGAATGAAGGAGCATGTCTCTACAAGACTGTTGGAGAATGTCTTTGCCTCTTTTGACCAAAAAGCCATTTCGTTTCCTCTGAGACCACAATGGGAGCGTACTCATTGGAAAGCAACGACTTCCTCAATCTTCTTCCGGAGCTCCCTGCAACTCTGTACACGAGAACTTCTATCCTGGTTGTTTTAGAAAGCATGGAGAGCGAATGTAGAATCTGAAAATATGATGCTCTCTCAGATGGGGCGAGACGAATGGCAAGTTGCTCAGGAAAACGTAAATAGCTTCAAGCTCGCCAACAAAATGAGTCGTATAGGATTCATGATGAAGGTAAAAAGAAATAGAATCACTAAAAACACCCGATACAGCCACCTGAGAAAAATCCAGAAGGGATTCCTCAGTGTAGATGTGAAGCCATTCCTCGGGAGGAAAGCGAATGTTAATAATGTCCAAGGAAATGGCACAAAGTAATCAAGGTGTTGTAAGCAATGGGGAAAAGTTGGATCAGGATCCTGTTTTTTAGTATTAAAAACCAGGTCAAGTCTGACATAGAGTACCAATGTAATCCATTGGCCTCATAAAATAGCGAGATCATCCGCAAAAGGGACTGTATCAGTCAAACCACCAGAAGTTGTTGAATTCATTCATAAAGACATTGAATAGGATGGGACTAATCACAGTACCCTGAGGTAGACCAGCTGAGCATAGAATCTCCAAAGCGAGTGTCACAGAAACGGTGTGAAAGAAAGTTTTAATGCATGAAAGCATATCATTGCAAACACCCAAGGTCTGTAATTGTTGAATGCACTTAACTCGCCAAACATGAGTCATCAAAAGCAGCAAAGCAGCCTCGAAGTCTACGAACACAGCCAGGACAGAGTGTCTCTGGTATTAGTTATAGTTCAATAATACACGACATTATTTCAGCTTTGGAAAACTCAAATAAGTCGTCCCAGCGCACAAAACTTGTAGAACACCAAGCTTCATACATTTTAAAATGCTGTAGAACATTTTATTACTCAAAATTGTATGCTACTCTAATTTAATGTCAAAATTATTATGTCTACTAAAATTAGTATGTCAAATTTATTATGCAATTGTTTCAAGAGATAAAACATTTTTCTTTACACATGTTAATGTGTTTTTATTTTCTTTGTACGAAACATTAAATACAGTAACCACCACTTAATAAAATCATCCAAGTCCAATGTAGGTAAAATTTGTCAATCATTTAATTCAACGTGAATTTAAAAGCTTGATTTTAGAATCTTAAAAAAAAAAAAAAAAAAAAAAAAAAAAAAATAGATGATTTTCACACCATCCCCCCCCCCGCCCCTATTATTTTTAAAATTCAAAGACATTAAGAAGATGGCCCTATTTCATTAGGTTCATTAAAAATGTTAAATTTTTAAGTCAAATTTATTTTTTAGTTTTTAAACTCTGATGTAGTACTGACCAGCGACTCACCGTTAATGTAAGTGACCTCGTTTGTGGACAGCAGGGTCTCGCCGGTCTTCTGCATCTCCTCCCCTTCCTCGGATGGCCAGGCGAAACGAATTTCCCGCAAGCTGCCGTCCAGCATCTGAAAGGAACGAAAAAAGATGGACCCTTTTCAGAAAGAGATAAAACGGGTGTCTCCACCTGCATGGGAATGCATCCTTCAACCCCAATTATTTTATTTATCTGTGGGCAGTGAAAAAAAAAAAAAAGTTCCTTTCTTGTCTTAAGCTTTCATCTGAAATTGGCTCAAATTCAGGAGGTACCCGATGAAGGCGACAGGACTTTCCCCCAGGCACTGCTTGCTCACTTGTGAGGTTTAAGTTACAGTAGTACCTCTCAACAAGGGACACCGAAGGGACTAGACATTTTGCCTCTTAACCCATTAGCGCCCGACTTTTTTTCATCGCATTCTCCAATTTATGTTGATGCCAGAAGTGATAAGAAATTTCTGTCATTTGTCGGGTATGAAGAATGTATTTCTTTTTCAAAAAATATGAATAAAATAGTGAAAGATTCGTATTTTACTTTGTTATCGCTGAGAATTTTGTGGAGATCAGATTTATTATTCGAGAAATTGAAATAAGAAACAAACAAACGTGTTTTTTTATTTTTGCAACTGAGGATTTTTGCGACTGTCCTAAAAATAGGACGCTGGGCGTTAATGGGCTAAATAGAGGTGTCCCTTATTCAGAGGGTGAATATTAGAAAAAGTCACTTAATTGGAAATCTATGTATTTTAAATAAATTTTGCATAAATAAGTAGCATATCTGCAGTTGTTTAATGAGGCTAGGTTTGAAATTAAATCTGAAGTAGCTTCAGTGCATAACTTATTCAATTTTTGCTTATACTAAATTTCTGACTTAAGTCTCGCAAGCTAAGATTTTCAGCTTCTACTGAGAATGGAATTAGATCAACTTTTTTTTTAATGTTATCCTTTTTCTCTTTGATGCTGATGCCATGTTGGATAGTAGATGTGCATGTAAAACTATGACTCAAGCACAAAACTATACAGCTATTATGCTCTCATATCTAACCAAGATCTGATAATGACTGAATGCCCTGCAACTTTTCTCCCCACTACTGAAAACTGGATTTTGAATTCTTTGAAAGTGTACTGTACAACCTTTTGGTTGCACCACGACTTGCTGCTTTTTTCCAGTGTATTGATTCCCTTTTCTCTGCTGTACGGATAATAGTTTTCAAAAGAAGAGATTAAAGCATAAATCCCTCCAGCAGGAGCTGAAAAGAGGATTCTCATTCACATTTTCTTGTAATTTCTCATCATTGAGAACTTTTACGAAAGCTGACGCTGAGGTTTTTTAATGAACTAAAATGGCTATTTTTATGGTTGCACACATATTCACATGACACATAGTGACCCCTTTAGAGAGAAGAACAGATGTGAATTTCACTTCTGCTCGACATGCCTATTTATTTAGAACAAATATGTTCTGCACTTTTGTCACTTAAAGTAGGAGAATTTTCCTTGGGGTTTATCCTTTACTTTTCATTTTATTGTTCTCGTGTCACAAAAACTATCTTTCAAGTAGCAGAAACTTGCCTTTGAAACCTATATTTTATTTTTGAAACTTTTTTTTCCTGTGTCCCTTATTCAGAGGTAACTATTTAAAGAGCCTGGGGCCAACACAACTGTCCCTTAAATAGAGGTTTCCCGTATTCGGAGGTGTCCCCTGAACATTACATCCAAAAGTTAAATCAAATTTATTTAAACGGTTGGTAAGGATCCAAGTGCTCGGAAAGTCCAGTGGAGTCACTCCAGACTTTTTAAAAGATTGAAATGAAAACAAGACTTATACTTCGTTCTAAATAATTTAATACAGTACTGACACTGAACAGGCAGTACATTTCGATTAATAATGAACAACGATTTTGTTTAACATTAATCTGTAATATGAAAAGAAAAGAAACATACATTCATAATGTCAACATTAATATTTCTGGGTTTTAGAGGATCGCTCGTGAAGTAAAATGCCAAAGTAATAATGCAAACAGTAATACAAGTAATAATAATAAAAGTAATAATATCCAACTCTCAAATAATTTCGAGAAAATTGCATTTAATATTGGATATATATGCTTAGAAAACACTTATGCTAATAGTTTTTAAAAGGCAATCCTGTCGGTGGTTTGGACACATCAATCTAAAAAACCCAAGGTTACCGATTTAAAATTCATTATTATTATTATTTTCTTTAAAAAAGCTATCTTAAAAAGTTTTTGTTGATAGAAAATTAAAGTTACTGATAGCAAATAAGATAATTTTATTAAAAGTTAAATAAATGTGCAAAAATTATTGCACGAATTATCAATTACACTTCCCAAACTGTTCAGTTCTATTTCTCAAATGAGTGACTTTATCAGATAAAGTGCATGAAACAAAGCAACATAAAATATACTAAACATAACTTTTATCGACATCATTAGCTTTTTTTTTCCATTTGAGCTAGAAAGGGAAAGAATTTCGTATACATTTTAAAACATGTTCTTTTAATAAACGAAATTTCTGGAAATTTAGAATGAATGAATTCAAATAAGTTTAATTTAAAAGCTTTGCTTGATTTATTTTATTTATTTATTTATTTTTAATTTCACCCAATCACCAAGAAGAAAAAACATATACGTTGATTATAATTTTAATTCTGTTCTAATTGCCATAAAGAATCCAATAGGGAGATTAAAAGAATCCAACGAGTTACTATGAGGTTAGGTGGAGAAAACTATTAATTTTGTACCCTGAAAATAACTCCACTTTAATCTGTACATAGAATAAAAGAGAGTGTCTGTCTGTGTGTTTGTCGTTCGCGTAGCGGGCTAACTATCCGACCGAATTGCACCAAACTCCAAACTCTGCAGGGGGGGTTCCCAAGCATCTCGGAGTTTGCACCTCTGGCGTAGTTTTATAATTTTTGAATTAGTTTTCGAATTATTTTATATTTTACGTTATTTTCGACCGTTTTCTGTCTTTGCCCTCCGAAAAAGAAGGATTTCGATCGTCAGAAAAAAAAAAAAAAAAATAATTACGCGATCGGAAAGAGGAAAGAGTTTTCTTTCAAAAGAGACCTTCATTTTTGAATTAGCTGCATTTCCCGATTTTTGATAAATAAAAATCGACAACCCTATTCTCCGGCAAATTCGGGTGAATTTCAGAACGAGGAGCCTATCTCAGCTCGCATCTAAAAAGCTATGGAATATTTCGACTAAAAAAAAATATATATATATACTGTTACGGACAAACTGCTCAGCTTTCGTTAAAAAAAATCAAGCGTCTATGATAATTTTTTGATCAACTAAAAAATTAATTAGTAAAACCCGTACGAAAATAATTTGAAACTTCCAAAAACAGAAGGGATTTTTCGAGTAGCATCACGTGACATCAAAATGAAGAATCAGAGAGGGAATAATTCTTTTCTCCGGAGAGTGCGTGGGTGGAGGTCCGAAAAAAAAAAATTAAATAAATAAATAAACAGCCTTTGGTCGCAAAGCGGCTCGTGTGCCGTAGGTTACAGTGGCGGATTATTGCATGTTTGTCGGGGGGGGGCGGTTGGTTTGTCGGTGGGGCGGTTAGTTAGAAGATTGACATATACATTCATTTTATGGAAGTAAAATTGGCTCTTTTACATTAATTTCTTTTTTCTTGGGGGGGGGGGGCGGTCGCCCCCTCCACCCCGTAAAAACGATCCATAGGCCGCACAAACCGGTCGCAAAGCGGCCCGGGAACCGTAGGTAGCACACTTCGGTCTCGAAACAGCCCGTTGGCAGACCGGGTGGTCACCGAAAGTGACTGCTAACTGTAATTTTGAATTTGGCCGCGAAGTGGCTGTCGACGGCCAAAACTGGTCTCCGAAAGCGGCTCGTGTACAATAATTTATCTCCTAAATCCCAGTGATATTTATTTTCATAAACAAATACAAAAATGAAAAAATGTTTTAGCCAAGCTGTTCTTAATTTAATTAAAATAAACGCGAAATATCTCGTCGAAAAGACGATGTTAAAATTATTTCGATTGAATATTTCTACTTCAATGCTTTCTTTCTTTTTTTTTTTCCTTCAGATCCAATTGCCTTTGGTTAGCATCCAAACTTCCTGGCGCGCAAACAACCTTTTTTAATGTAATCAGAATTTGTTTCTTTCCAGAAGAAATGAAAAAACGACATGTGTGCAAGCATGTAGTTATGTTTATTACATGCGTGTTTCAGTAGATATCATAAACGCCTTGCATCCTTTACTTGATCCTGATAAAGTATTTGCCAGATTGCAGTATTCGAAGCGTATGCTCTTAACCCTTTGAGGCGCAACCCTTTCCCAATGCTGTAAAAGGGCAGCCGTTGTCATCGCTCGACTTAACGACCAGCAAGATGCACGCAAGCTGCCCGTAAGATGCCAGCAAGAACCCACGCAGCTGGCTGTGCGGACACAGCCAGCTGTCGTCAAAAAAGGGTCTCTAGATCTGTGACACCCGATGAACTTTTCGATCGTCCGCCCTCTTGCTGGTCGTTAAGTCGAGCGATGGTAACGGCTGCCTTTTTTTCCAGCATTGGGCAATCTATCCGGCTGTTCTCGCATTCCATTTTTCAGCAGATGTCAGTGCTGTTAAAAAGAATCGTGACCATTTTTTTTACGGAAATGACGTGCTAAAAAGTAAAGGATTCTCGTAGAGCTCTGTCACCCGCAACTATTTTTATAGAAATCCAATCTATTCCTCGTGACTGGCAACAGTCAAAACGTCATAGTTGGGTGTTCCCAGAGCGGGAACACTGCGCGTTAAAGGGTTAATTCAACCCGATCCCGGACACGAGGGTGGTATAGCCAACGGAAGTTCACTTACCTTCATGAAGCAATGGCTATCCGAGTGGTCATGTATTCCGCTGCCCTGACCCTCCGCCCACGCGAGAAGCATCAGGTTATAGCGGCCATTTCCTTCGTCCACCAGATTGCGGGTGTACCTACAAAAATAGACAAGATAGGGTGAACGATTTGTGGGAATTTTTTGCATCGGAAAGATTCTGATTTGCTGGGAATAGGCCAAGGATTAAAATATTGAGAATTTCAGTCTTTTAATTGTTTTAGTTTGGCAACAGTTGAAGTCTTGGCTTCAAATGAAATTTGGTATTTTGATGAAAGCGTGATTGTGATCAAAGGAAAAGAAAAGTATCGTGATATTAATTGTAACTCAAACAATAAACTTTCAAAATTCACGAAATTTTGAATAGATTTTGCAAAAATACTGTAAATTTTAATGGCGTCAAATGAGTGCCAAGATTTGCAATTTTAAAAACAGGAACTTTGCTACTATAGCATTCATTATATAAAGCACAATATACCATGTTAAGGAATACTTCGTGTATATTAAATTTAAAATGTTTGTTATATTCAAAATTTTTTGAACGGGCGTTTTACAACTAACTCAACGATAAGTAATCCCACGTTAATGTACATCCCCTGTAGATTTCAACAAAAAATACTGTTTTATTATTATTATAATTATTATTATCTCTTTAATTAATGAATTTAGCATTGAATGGTAAAAAAAAAAACTTGTTGTTTCTATGGTAACTATGAAGTTAAAAGTAAAAAATAAAATTAGTAATTACCATGGATTTTAAGTTATATATACGCCATTTTTCGAGCAGAAAACTGCCAAAACGTCCCAGATTCTGTCGACAGTAACTTCGACAGTTTAAACATATTTCTCATCCTTTTTATTATGAAAGGCTGAACATCACCTAATAAGAGTATATATAGGTACATATGTAGGAGCGGTTAGTCGCTCATTAGTTTTATTTAAAATGTGACATTTTATTATTACAAAATGCATCTAACAGGTTGCATGCTCAAAATTAAGTGCGTGATGAAAATATAAAAAAGAGTTTTCTCTGCAGATTTTAGATGCATTAGCGGTGTTCCAGATTGCCTGCCTGCGCCTGCTGTGCAGCGCCCCCTAGAGGACAACCAGAAACAGAACTGACTCATTTTTATATCCACGATTCATGCAGGAAGAAAAATAAAATAAAATTACTTACTTTACCATTTTTTATTAAATGGCAAATGCCAATTCGGGTAATCTCGAAGAGCTATTCCAAGATAATTAGAGTCACAAAAATTGTAAAATTATTTTGATGGTCCTGCGAATGTATTCTAATTCTTTAAAGCACTAATATCTACTCCATACAAAGGAATGACCTAACTAATAAATCAGAGCTGAGGATTCTACGCTCAGATGGTTTCTTCTTCATTTACGGCACTTTTCATTGTTGCCAAACTTATTATATAACTAGGTAAATAATAATCTATTTGCTGGACTGGATTGCTCCTTATCAGATCTGTATCCAAGCCTGTTATGAATACTTCCAACTATTTTCTGAACATCTTTTGATATTTTAGCTATGTGGTACGCCTCCTTTTTCGAGGCGAGACATTTTGTTTCAGCTATGAATCAAAATTTAGCTTCAGCTGTAGAAATATGGCCGTTCTTGTTCCTCCAATAGCCCGAAGCTGAATCACTGGCTCCAGTGAGTCTCACAAAAATCTTCGTTTTCTGTATGCGCGAGAAGCCAGAATTTTCAGCAACACTGATTGACAAGTTGACAGCACGTCTCTAACAGACTTTCCTCTAACATGCTCTTATATAATTTTGACGTTTACATCTCACAGCCAGTAAATGAAAAAGTAGTCATGCCCGTTCATTTTCACATGACCCTAAACGGAGATAAATCAAAATTAATTTCATTTCAAGGCTTCGGACCCGTCTCGTCTTCCAATAATCCCACAAAAAACGCATTGTACCGGTTCGGTATTAAAAAAGGACATCAAAGATTAATATATCGCCAATTTAAAGAACAATTGCTGTCAGTTAAACAGGTCAATTCATCTCAGTATAATTTCGTATCATAAGCGGATAGAATTGGAAAAATAGTTCCTTTTCTTAGTATTTACAACGGGATACGGTTTCAGTGAGACATTCTGGGATATCCACTCGTAAGTTAGAAAAAGATTATGAAGACTAATAGCGGGGGAAAAACAGTGAAGATTTGTGAAAGTAACTAAAATATATATTTCCAGAAATTCAGCAGTTACAACAGAATCCACGTTGAAAAGTGACGCATGTATTATTATTGTTATGAGGCTCACCTGTGTCGGTCGAAGTGTGCAAATCGCACCCAATCCCTCGGATTGGACTTGTATGCGAGCATCAAGTCTTGGACCTTGTCCACGTTGACTCGGTCACTCTCGAAGGCAGTCCTAAGCTCCCGGATGAGATCGTCCAGCGTATCCACCCGGGGGGCTGCAAGGATCCTCTTCTGAAGCAGGACATCGTCCTTTTCCACCGCTTGGGGACCAGCACCAAAGCAAGAGCGGTAATCGATCTCGGCCATTGAGAAGATAGAAAAACGGGCGTGCGACAAACACGAAAGTATGCACAGCAATAAGGGTTTTTTTGTCTTCTCTCTCCTTTCCCAACTGCTTTTGCTATCTTTAAGGAGATAAGGTTCGTACGTCGAAAGCAAAGATCGATAATCGCACACGCAAAACGGATGACCTACACACCACCGATCGGGGAGGAGGGAGGGAAAAAATAAGAGAACGAACGACGCAACAGCGAAAGATCACGGGCTCCTCCTGAGGTGAAAAATAAGGAAGACAAACAAAACACATTAAGCAGGGAAATAATTTAGAGCCGGTTTTATAAACGACTAGCTGCGTGCCCGTTCTAGGAAACGAAAATTTTTCTTACATGTGTAATTCCAATTATTTCCAGTGGTGTGAAATCTAAAATAAAAGCAAAATTATTTGACTCTTGATGTGAAGTTTGCGTCATGAGTACTAAACCTGGCATCATTGCAATATAATGAGTCAAAAAACTGCGTCTGTGTCATTCGCGATCAGAAAAGTGAAAAGCTTAGCGGTTTTCAGAGAACTCCTGACTTTCAAAATGTGTTATTTCTACATCATACTGTTTTTTAGGTTCAAGTTGTAGCATTAAATACCTCAGACACTACATGAAATGGACAACCGTTTATTTTAAAATAGCTGCTCACCCGCTCTTCATACGGAAAGAAGCTAATATTTTACTAAAATCAAATCTGCATGTGACAAAAGAGAATTTCATTTTTAAAAAAGTTCAAGTAATTTCCTCTGTTGAAATTACTGCGGGATATTTCAACGAAAATTAGAATTACTTATCGTTCTGTTGGTTGTAAAACAACCCTTGAAAAAGGATAAACAGAACACTTTTAATTTCATGAAATATTTATTAACGTGGTATATTGTGATTTATTCATATTATCCTTACAAATCTACTAATACTACCTATTACGCATATTAATGCTATCTATCTTCGCTTCTCCCTCTTTAATGCTCAATTTAAGGAAACAGCTTACATTATTTCGCACAAATGGGACCTTTTTATTCTATGGCGATTCTTTGCAATTTACGCATTACCATAAACATTATTCATTTCACATAATAGTTGCTATTAAGGAAGCTCTCCATACATATTTAATTTATGTAGTTTTGTAAGATTGGCGTATTTACCACCACAAAACATTTGATCTCACCGTGGTGAAAAATATTCAAGCGGTGCCAACTTAAATATCCATGTATGCAATATAAAGATATCTTATAAATCCCTGAAAACATCAAACTTTGCAATCTCGAGGAGCTATTTAGAATCTCTATAACTGTGACAGGACGTTAGAGTTGCAGAGTTTACAAATTTCACGCATTTTTAAAATTTATGACGTCACTGTTTAACTACCGAAAACAGATACCCCGGTTGGTTGAGGGAGTTAATTTGCATATTTTGCTCAATAGATTTGAAACGGTACGTAGGTTGCTATTTATATTTCTGGACTTGGCAACAGAAAGCGTGGCTAGGCGATCGCAGATGATTTAAATCGAAAATTTGATATTTGTAAACACAAATTCTTCTAAACGATTTGCCATTTCAGCTTGATTTGTGTTGTTTACAGGTAATTTAAAAATTCATCTCATTAAAAAAATGGAGTTGACTCGTGAACATTTTCGTGCAATTATTTTTCATAACTTTCGACGTGAATTGTCACGACAAGAGTGGTTCGAGGAACTTAAATCTTTATACAGCAATGAAGCACCATCCTACAGCGCTGTAAAAAGCTGGTATAACGAATGTAATCGTTGTCAGTGTTCGATCCAGGACGAATTCTGTGCAGGTCGTCCAATATTGGCTGTTGTGCCAGAAAATATCGATGCTGTGCGAGAACTGATTAAGCAAAATCATCATGTGACATACCGTGAGATTGAGGTGTCTTTGGACATTAGTATGACAAGCATCGATAAGATATTACACGGACACTTGGCCGTAAAAATGATTTGTTCGGTTTGGTTCCCGCATAATCTGAAAAATGTTCAAAAAAAGTCTGGTATTGATTGGTTCAAGAAAATGCTGACAAAATACAATCAAGGTGCATCAAAAGCTGTGTATAACATCTATACAGGTGACGAATCATGGATCTGAGCATGTAAGCATGTGAGCTGAAAACAAAACAGCAATCGACTGTATGGGTCTTCCAAGACGAGCAAAATCCAACAAAAATTGTTCTAGCAAGAAGCACATAGAAACAAATGGTTGCCTGTTTCTTCGGCATTACCGGTCACGTGGCGACAGTGGCGTTAGAGCAAAGCAAGACGGTCAATTCTGAATGGTACACGACTATTTGTTTGCCAGAAGTCGCCGGAGATATTCGAAAAAAGCAGAAAAAGCGCATAATTCTTCATCATGACAATGCGAGCTCTAACACATCCGCTCAAACAAAGGATGTTCTGAAATGCCAAAACATCGAATTGATGGGTCATCCGCTGTGTAGCCCTGATTTGGCACCCAATGACTTTTTTTTATTCCCGTACATCAAAAATAAATTACGTGGACAACGATTTTCAACACCTGAAGAAGTGGTTGATGCATTCAAAACACGTTTTGCAGTTACCTCAATCGGAGTGAGAAAAGTGCTTCGAAAATTGGTGCAAAGGCATGCAAAGTGCATCAATCTTCATGGAGAATATTTTGAAAAACAATAAAACCAATTTTGATCCTAAATATTTGTTGTTTCATTACTAGGCCAGAAATATAAATAGCAAACCTCGTATCATATTAAAATTTACAACGACATTGAAAATTAGAATAGGACACTATGGAGGAACGTAATCCAACGTTAAAATAAAACCATACTCGCAACATGCATATGTTAGGAAACATATAATGCCTGCGACATAATTAAATGCGAAAAATAAAAAAGTAAATAGAAAATTTTTAATATATCCTGCACGAAGGTAAATTTATAGGAGGGGGCACCTCTCTTAGAAAGTTGGATAACGCCGTTGTTGCAAACAGATGGCGCTACGCACACTGGGTAACTGCGCATCTTCTTCTTCTGCGCATCTCAGGTTGTTTATATTTCCGTCAAGGCGAAGTAAATGGCGATCGTCGAATTAGCAGAACTTCAAAAAATTAAATTCATAGACTTATGAAAGTGATATATAACAATTACTGGCTTCAGGTGTGTTTTAATTACACAATTGTGTGTGCTTGTGTGTGTGTGTCTTATAATACTATTTCGTAATCAATATAGGATAGGTAATATCGCAGCGAAGTAATATTATGTATGTAATGTTCGTGTTATTATTTTGCCCAAAAGCTGTATTTTAAGAAATATTAGTAAATTTAGAAGAACGTAGTTTGTGTGAATACAATATTTAAAGTATTTATTTATAATGACGATCACACTTAAACAAGCAGCATTTACATTTATTTCATGCTGCGACAAATTTTAATACGGCTTTAAATTGCCGCTAAAAACTCATATTAAAATATTACAATCATGTTAGATAAAGAACTCAGTAATGAATTCAAAGCCATTTTCTAATGTAAATACATACTGTGGCAGACGAAAACTTCTCTTCTGTCAGCCACGATATGCGACCGTTAACAAATATAAATTCAGTATTTTAATAATTTAGATAGAACATCTTTTTTCTTTTTTTACTCATTTGTTACTATGGCAACCAGGTAAGTAAAAGTGAAAAAAATAATTAAAATTTAGTACTCACGTTCATAATCTCGTTCACATATTAGGTTGGGAAACTAAAAACAAGTAAAATTGGTTACAATCAGCACGGGAAATGCTTTATTCTTTTACCGCTAGGATAGCTGCACGTAACTAGATTTCCAATGTTTTCATAATTGAAACTTATTTGGGGTACCAAACATCCAGTATAGCAGCTATGGAGAGTGTCCACTCCTATAATATATCTCCGTGTACCCCGCTTTAAAATGAATTTTGTATCTTTTAAAATGAAGAACACTTTCAGCCGCGTTAAAATATTTCAATTTTTAAAAAAGCAACGGATTAAAATACCACTTATAATAATAATAATCATGAATTTCTCAGTTTATTTATAAAGTAAGCTTTAATCAAAATATCGCCTCCTTGTGTTAAAAAAAAAGCAGGGATAAATGCGTTAAAATTGTGGCGTAATTTTTACGTATTTTAAAGCATTTGACGTCATAGATCCTCACTTTCGAATTGAAATTCCGATATCCATTTAAAAACTCAATTGGTTGAAAAAAAAACCTTTTTTTCTAATCCTTTTTGTGGCAACGCAACAAAATTATCACGTGCCATGATCAATTAATATAATCCGGTAAGCTCTCCGGGTTGATGCTATTAAATTCTAAACATTAAGTTTTTAAATTATTTTACGAAAAAATTTGCCGAAACAGATACTTATTAAAAAAATTCCTAAAAATCGGTAAATTATGTTACGTATTCAGAACAAACTGTTTTTAAAGAAAAATTTTCTCCTCTATCCGATGATACAAATGCCGTATAGCTGCGAGCGCAATTTCCGCCGTTATTACGAATTAGGTGAGAAAAAATGCCAAAAATCGCGTAAAACGTAAAATTAAAAAAAAATCTAGGTCGAATTTTGAAAAAATCGCTTCGAAGTGCACAACTACATGTTTAGAACTTCCTGAGTACCAAATTTGGTGTTTCTAGGTGTAGCTGTTTGTCCGTAACGCCGCCGATAGACACACATACTTCTTTTATAATAAGTAGAGAATATTTATCTTGAAGCCAGGACCGGACTAGCGATCGCCGAAGGCCCCCGGACAGCCCCCCCCAAAATGGATTTACTACTTTATAATTAGAGTAATTTGATATATATGAGAGTAATTTGATTATTTATTTACCAGTAACCTTACGTCTTTACGCAGTGGCACAGGGGAGGACCCCAGGAACCCCGCAGCTCGATGGGTCCCCCCCCCCAAAAAAAAGACAGGGGACCCAAAAGCTCTAAAAGAGTTAAATGCGGTTTTTTAGGCACGTAAGACAAAATTCCAAATATCCATTCTAATATTCTATTCCCTTTAAATGGACCAGTAAGGGGCCCCTTTTCACGAACATTTAGCTGTTAAAAAGATTTGTTCCAGTTGGATTCCGTACAATTTGACAGAAGCTCAAAAAGAGGCTCGTGCAAATCGGCTTAAGAAAATGCTAAAAAAATTCCAGTTGCGAACTGCAAAATAAGTATACATCGTTACAAGTGACGAAACTTGGATATATTCGTATGAGCTGGAAACTAAACAACAATCCACTGTTTGGTTGTTTCCAGATGAACCGAATCCTACGAAAGCTGTTCGTTCATCAAGCACTTCCAAGAAATGCTTACTTGTTTCTTTGGCCTTACAGGATATATCGCAACTATTCCTTTAGACGTTCGAAAAACTGTTAACGCTAAATGGCAAACAGGAATTTGTTTGCCAAAAGCCATCAACGAAATCAGGAAAAACAACAAAAATCGACGCATCATTCTTCACGACAACGCCAGCTCCCACACAGAACGGGAAACAATTGATTATTTGAAGGATAAAAATATCAAATTAATGTCTCATTGCCTATGTTCTCCTCATTTGTCGCCTAACGACTTTTTCTTGTTCCCATATATATCAAACAAAAAATGCGTTGGCAGCGATTTTCATCACATCCAGAAGCTGTTGATGCCTTCCAAAACCATGTTTCGAGATATCAATTTCAGAATGAAAAAACTGTTTCAAGAATTGGTTTGAGGGTGGGAAAGTGTATAAATCTTAAAGGCGAATATTTTGAAAAGCAATAAAACAGTTTGTTCCCATTTTTCTTCCTACTTTTTCTAGAAACTTAAAAGGCAACCCTCTTAAGTAGTTAAAAAAATAAATAATACTGTAAAAATCAATATTTGGCTTGGCAATTTAACGACAAACACCCCCCCACCCTAAATAAAGTCTTGGGAATGGCTCTGCTTCAACAGAAAAGTAGTCAGAGCTGTACTCCGAACAAACATGTCGACATCGCCAGATTTAATCCATATCGAGGTCCATTTTAGTTTACAATATTTTCAGTGCGAGTCAATTCTGATACATATAAATTTGCATCTTCTAGATATGTACAGGGCAGGGTTCGAAATAACTTGCAGCATCCACGGCAAATCGCCGCGACGATCAAAAGTTCTCACGGCAATTTTTGCCGCGGGCATTTGAAACCATATGTTTCATTATTACTTTGGTTTCAAATGCTTGATAAATATAATGCAGTGTACGCTGGGAACAACATCTGTCGGACTGTCCATTGAGGATGTGGTTTCATTGATGAATAAAAATGAAGTATTTTAATCCTTTCTGGCATTAGTTAATTTCTTTTAAAAGAAGAACGTCCATTTAGCCTTATCCTGATCAATTGGGAGTTGGAAAAAGATATGGTGTTGTTTTAGGAGAACTTATGCAAACGACAAAGCCTGCAAAACATTCACTATGTTTATCGCTGAATGTTGAAGGATGATCTATTTAATTTTAAAGATATGGGCAACCTTAGTTTTTTTTAACAGATGGAAGTACAGATCGTTCTTTGGAAGAAAAAGAATTGGATTATTTGAATTTATTCAGATTCTCTCGAACTCAACGCGAAGTTGGGAAAAATAAAACTTTTACGAACTGGCGAAACAATGCATGCCATACTCCTATGATGTTTATGAGAGATTTGTATGTTAAGCTGTAAATAGGTCTTAAGTTTATTGATTTTAATTATGGTCTTCTCTCTTCAAGACATCATCTGTTTTGCTTTAATTCTAAGGATTGGATAATACTTTGGTAGTTTTCATGTTTTAAAACCAATGCCATTTGATTTCATTTCTAACGACGGAAAAAGCGACACGGCGATTCGCGAATACTTAAATTGTGAAATTCATTTATCTAAATATTTGTTGTTGATGACAGGGACGTATCTAGAAAAGCATTTCGGAGGGCGTCCAAAATTATCGGAGGGGGTCCAAACGATAAAAAAGGCAGAATTTTTCACAAAAAGAATTTATCATTTTAGTAACAAAAATCAAAATTTCTGGGGGGGTGTCAGGAACCCCTGGACCCCCCCCCCTACTTAAATACGTCCTTGGTTGAGGACTGTCGTACTTCCTAGGAAGTCTGGGTGTTCGGTATCTTGATTTTCAGTCTGTCATTTTGGGTCAAATGGGTAACATTTATTGGCGTCCATATTGGGAAAGCCCCACCATAACTGAGAGTGGAAAAGACACTGAACATGGTAGAAGGCGGAAATGTGAAGGTCCCGCTTTCGGACCTTCCGGGAAGCTGTCGATCTAACGGTCCGGAGTTAGTTCTTCAGATGTAACGTGGAATATGCGTTAGAAACTCTTAAAAAAGTCCTCTGACCAAGGCAGCCCATCATTAGGCAGATGCCCTCGCGTAGGCTTGCCATAACACAAAATCACCATGTTAGGAAAGGAGAAGGCTCCAGTCTCCATGACTTGCCGTTGATATAGCGAACATTATTGTAGAATACTGAAATGTTTCGTGTTATTCTACTACCAAAGTTTACGACAGCCTGTAGCCGTAAAAGTATTCATATAAGGGAGCCCTCGTATGTCATTATATGGTTTACGAACGTAAACGGAAGGAAAAAGAAGTCGTTGAAATAAAATATGTTTATTAAGCAACAAGATATATCAACACACATACATAATGTACATGATCATATATTTTTAGCGTCTTTCACTGCTGAATGATATCATGTTCAAGTCCACTGGAATTATTGGTTTATCACAATTTGTCATAACAAGAACACTCAACAAAATACAGGAATTAAAAGTAAAAATGATTCAAAACTTTGTAAAATCACTATAAAAAATGTATATAACCAGAACGGTCGTTTTTGGCGGTACAAGAAAGGCTCACAAGCAGACGTGTGTAGAAATCTAGTGCACCTTTTTGTTGATGAAGACGGGTGGACTTTTCTTGTACCGCCGAAATGATCGTACTGATTACATACCTTTTTTATGTGAGTAATTTTACGGATTTTAAGTTTTGAATTATTTTTACAATATGTCACAATTTTTAGAGCCTCGCCGATTGCCCTAATTCATATGAGTACATTGCACGAAACTCTTAACTAAACTTACAGAACCGCAATTTCGCCGTCCGTAGGCACTTTTAGGATTATTAAGGAGCCCGAGATGCTAACTTTATCATAAGCTTTTATATAATTGTGTTAAATCATAGCTTTTGTCTTAAATCAGTGTTAATATGAAGCTCTTCTATTCCTATAAACATTTTCTTCGATCTATAAAAGTTGTTTATAACGATTCCTAAAAGAATTTTTCAGACTACTTTTTTTAGTGCAGAAAACTTTTCTCTTTCGTTAGTATTAATGAAGGAGATCATCTATGTGGGAGTAGCAGAACATTTTAGTTTATTATTTAAAGAGGTAGGAGTTTAAAGTAAAATGGAACGATTGCAATGCCTGAGATTTTTATAATTCTTAGCAGAAAGGTGCGATACGAATGAATAAATAAATAAATAAACTGCAGAGAATAAAATATCTTGGTCTGATTATTAAAAAAGAAAAAAAAATGCACGTCGTTTTTAGTCAACCGTATATATAGTAGCATAGGGCCTAATGTGTGGAGTGAATATTTCTATTGACAAACCACACAATAGAAGACCTACTATTTTGTTTGTCATTAATTATAATCTTCTGGGTATGGTCCCTGAAGAATATCCCCGAGGTTATAATTTGGTTCAACTTATTTCGAATTTAATACTGTTTGGCCCTCTGATTCTGATTCTGATATATATATATATTTATATATATTAATATTCTTCGCGTTTTACTTATTAATTTTATATATATATATATATATATATATATGTATAGATATAAACCCTCTATTACTTTTAGAGCTTTAAAATAAAAAAGTAGCCATAATAATTTAGAGTCTCCCGCTTATTTGAATCATTTCTGTTTGTTGAAACAGGAATAAATTGTAGAATAATTAGGTTATATTGTGGCGTGGATGGGCTTCTAAATTTATTTGTTTATCAAACAATAGTTGGGACGCTAGGGTAAACCAATAAATTTCTTAATATGTCGAATTTTAACAATCCAATGCAAAAGTCATTTAAGATCGACTGTCCTCAAACAAAATTTACAAATCCATTTTTCAAAGCTAGTGAAATATCGAAACAATCGCGAGTTTAGAAAAAGTCCGCATGGAAAACGCAACGAAAAGTGTTCTTTAAAAAAATAAATAAAATAAAATAAAACTGACGGAGTCGCATTTAAACGTTTTTGTTTCAATCCCCGTTTTATCAATTTCCCTGTTTAGTCCCCGTCAATTATCCCCGCTTTAAAATTTCGTCCAGCTTAATGGATAAACCAGCTCTCGCTATGGAAAGCAGAACTGGTTTTTTTGCCAGCAAGGTATGCCTTACCATTTTGCTTGGAATAATGAGATATGAACTCTTACTAAATGTCTTCTAAAACATGAGTGAGGTGAACAAATAAATACGATATCAGTCCATTCGAGTACTTTAAAAAGTCGCTGCTGGAACCCTTCGATGCGGCTGCCGTATTCGAAAGCGTTCGATGTATTTTAAAAGAGTCTGATTCGATAAGATAATTTGACTTTAAAAACGTTCGAATGGTTTGGGACATGAAAGAATGAAAGCATTTTCGAATACATCCGCAAAAATATGCAAAGACCCATCTGGTCTTCCAGCGACGGATGGCAGTGAGCAACAAGGTGAGACCTTCTCCATTTTTTCTCCAGACCTGATGCAAGCAAGCGTCGGCATTCCTCCTTCCAGACTCTCTCTTCTTTGGACAGTCCAGTGGAATCGTCCCCCGCTTCAGTCCAGTGAATGAAGAAAAGATTCCGCGATGTCCTGCGACATGCGACGGTATCGCCATTTCAAGAGGTGTGTCCTCGTCAAAGAAAACGGGTACAAAGATGGCAGCACAGTTCAGGATCAGCGATGACGTCATGCGGTCCGCAGAAGACCGGGTGTCGATAGGATGGCCACGGCGACAGCGATCAGTGTCCAGCTGCACAGTGCAGCTTTGGTGCCATTGCTGTGACCTGCAAAAGTGGAAGGCAAAATGTTTAGTGATCCCGTGTTAGAAATCTTATACCACAGCTACTCAAATTTATTTCGACCATCGTCCACTTTAGGATTAAAAAAACAGTAATAATCTAGTGTCCCCATAATTTTTTACTTACCTTTCTACATTACCATCTGCTGCGTTATCTTAAAAATAGTTATTGCAAATAGAATAATTTTTAAACATACATTAAAAGATCTAGACGGCAAATACCCAGTTTCATTATAAAACATGGTTATCAAAGGAACTAGAAAAAACTATTATTTAACTTGACTAGAAGCTGTTTCTTATAACAAAACACTTTGGCAATAAATATTAATTTTGTTTATCCTACTACTACTATGACCACACTATCGGAAAAGATCGGAAATATTTTATGTGTCCTTGTATATTAATCTACGTTTACCGTTTTCAATAAGGAGCATGCAGTTATACACTTCAATAATAAATATAACTGGCAACCCTATCGAAAAATGCAACGAAAACGCAAATCATGCAAAAAGATCTGTCCACAAAAATATGTCGACAGAAAAACCCGGAATGAACGAAATAGCATTTTACTGATAAAAAAACAACAACACATTATCAATATAAAATTAAGAGGTAGGAAAACTAATGTGCGGCATTACCTCGCATTACTATCATATATTCAATCTATATAAATCCAGTGTATATAATATAACGTCAGTAATTTAATTAACATAAATTTAACAGCTTGATTTTAGACCTTTTTTAAAAAATACATGATTTCCCCCCACCTGACCCTATTCTTTTAGGGTTGTTCAAACTCGTATATAAAGTAACAATCACCTTAAACATCAAAATAATTGTGATATAATTTAAAAAAAATTGAAACTTAGGTCATTTCTATGCATCAGAAGCGGGCATAGCAAAATTTTGATGTACCAGAGGGCATACTAAAAGTGTTTCCTGTGAGAAAACTAGAATGAAGTCGTTATATGTAGTAATAATAAGAATACATTAATTTTATACAGTATGAAAAATATGCTAAAAATGGGATATGAAATGTTTTATTTATAGATTGTAGTTACACGAGATTTACTTTTTTTTCTCTAACACCCAAATTTTATTTAAGGTATATGTTAATTCTTGATATTTAATTTTTAGTTGGGGCATTATGGCTGTTAAATCTCTATATGTTATGTTGAAATAAATCATTTTCACCAATTACACTTTTTTTTTTTTGGAAGGGGGGAAGTAGTTTTAGCTCCTGGCCATGCATTGTTTTATCCTTCATTTCACGGTTATGCGCAAATACACATAATTTGGCCATTTCTTTTACCTCTCAGCAGGAACACAAGAACAAATTGACCTTCTTTGAACTCTTAATTTCTCAGAGATAGGCAATCAATCGCAATCAAAAAGTCTCTCGATTCATTCATAATAGATTTCTCAAATGAAATTGCAAACTCAATTTCACTTGGTTGAACCCCACCTCCCACACGCACACACAATAAAAAAAAATGGCTTCTTTTTGTATGTACTACTTTGTTCTGTTCTTATTCTCCATTTTCCTCTTTTTTCTTTTCTTTATCAAGAGCTTTTTTAGCATCTTCTTTCTTCTTCTTCACAGTCATTTATGGTGAAGTAATCACAGCAGGAAGTTTCTCATGTTTTCTTTTCTTTCTTTTTTTTTTTTTTATCTGCCTTCTGTGGCCAGAAAAGAGCCCTTCTTAAATGATGAAGGAACGATGACAACAATGGCCAAACAATGGGATAGTCGTCATTTTTTACAGAGCCCAACTGATTCACCGGTTGTTGTCTGGCCGACCAAATGTTCGCTATTACCTGGCCACCAGAATTATCATTGAGTGAACGTCCAGTGATTTTTTATGCATCCCTACTGTAAACTTTTTATTTCAGTATTTTTGCTTTGTTACAGAAATTCTGGTTTTAAAACAAGCATATGCGTGGCAAAAAATTGCCGATACAGTTTTACATTGAAGCCGCTTCACTTTCACACTGTCTAGAGGTGTGTCCAGTCATTTCTGTGAATGACCCTTCTCTACAAAGGTTGTGCAGCCCTAGATGTGTGTACCAGTAATGAGCTATGTAGCCAGAAGTGGGCTATGTGGCCCACTACTGGTGTTGATAAAATAAAACAAATCTAATTATATGAAAAGACTTAACATTATGTAGCCTTTTCACTAAACATCATAAAACAGTCTTTTTAAGAAAAAGCATCTACTGCAGTCTGGGACCCTCGGTCCATTTCTGGAGCATGTATTTAGTAAACCAATGATCTAAAAGTCGGCCGTCTGTCACTATCCATAAATTATTATATAATTCCATTCAATAATATTTCATAATACATTCAGTGTATCTATATAAATAAAATTAGACTTTTGTCTGTACATTTCTTGGAATTCAAAAATTTTGCGATTTCTATCCGTTTCAAGCACCCGGGAATCCGATGCGACCCTCAAAAAAAAGTTTGTCTGTCTGTCATTCTGTCGTTCTGTCATTCTGTCTGTGACGCTTTTTCTGTTTAAGCATCACGTAAAAACGGCTGAAGCGAATGATACGAAATGGGGTGTCATGATAGGTGGTCACTCACCTTAAAACATAGGCGTGGAATTTTTAAAAAATCTTGATTGGATTTTGAGATTTTGCGAAAATCCTGTCAAACTGCGTAAATTTGTGTTCGCACATCATGTAATAACTGCAAAGGTGAAAAAATGATATTTGGTGAAATGATAGGTGGTCACTCACCTTAAACTATAAGCATCTAATTTTAAAAAATCGATCCGATTTCGAGTTTTTGCGAAAATCGTTTAAAACTGAGTGAATCTTTGTTCCCGCATTACGTAATAACGACTAAAGCGAATGATATGAAATTTGGTCACATGATAGATGGTTGCTCAACATAAACTATAGGTATCCAATTTTTTAAACATTTTCATTAGATTTTGAGATTTTGTGAAAATTCTCTCAAAATACGTTTATATTTCTTCAAACATCACGTAATAACAACTAATACGAATGATACGAAATTGAGTGATATGATAGGTAGTTGCTAATCTTAATTTATAGGCGTTGAATTTTTAAAATATTTTGATTACATTTGGAGATTTTGCGAAAATCGTTTTAAAATGCTGAAATTTTGTTCCAGCATCACGAAATAAAGACTGCAGGGAATTAAACGAAATTGGGTGACATGATAGGTTGTCACTCAACTTAAATTCTAGGCTTCCAATTTTTCAAAGATGTTGATTAGATTTTGAGATTTTGAGAAAATTATTTCTATATTCGTAAATATTCGTTCGCGCATCACATAATTACGACTAAAGCGAATGAAATGATATTACTTAGTGACTCTCTTAACCTGTAATATTTTAACAATACATAAAAATTATAACTTCGCTTTCTTTACTTTGGCAACATACTCCATCCATTCTGTGTACTCCTACAATGCTGACGAAAGTTCTTGCTTTTTGGAAATTTGCATTCACTAACCCGACAAGGACGGGTACTTCAGCTAGTAATCAAATAATATCAATAACAATTGAATTTAAAAACAAATAGAATGTCTGTTGAAAAAGTGGTTTGCATGAAGACTTGCCTCTTAAGAAAATCACTAAAAACAGGCTTAAAAATTCTTCTCTTAGAGACAATCTTGAGTAACAAACTTTCTTGTACCTAAATAAACAGGAAATGAAGGCGGCATCTTTGGTATTTAGTTGATAAGAGATCAAACTCTGATTTGCTGAAACCCTTATCTGAATGGATAGCTGGAATTTTTCATTTTTAAACTTAAAATTTCAAATGGCCTACTGGAAGAGCACTTACCATAACTAAAAACGAAATTCAAATAAAAATATGTAGTGCAGGGGGATATCGAAAGTCCCGAACATACTCAATTTTTTGCGTAATTCTTGTGGATGGCTGAATTTTTAGTTCTGATATCATCGTAATATCGTAACCATTCTTAGTGATTCTAGTGTATTTTTTAAAACTTTAAGGCTCTCTAGCTTCTGTAAGTACAGAGCGCGTTTACACTATTTTAAAACGATTTTGAGGCTCTTTTAATCGATTTTAAAATACAAAGACTAATTTTTTTAAATATTCACTTGGATAGCTCTTTTTCTGTCTACATCGTGATTTCCATGACAGAAGTGCTTTTTTTTTTTAAATTTCCAGGGGTATTGATTTCCATTCCTCTTTTACAATTTTACAGAGTCACTGTACATTTGGATGCTCCTTTAAAAGAACTATAAATGATAGAGGCACTATTTTTGATGGAGAGCGTTATTTTGTAATTCTTAATAAGAACCAATTTTGTTTCATTTGAAATAGTCGAATATCTCTAAAATATGGTCTAAAAAATGATTGCCATAAAACATAATGTATTGAATTCTTTTGGGTGCAAGTATTAAAGAGCTGTAAGTCTTACATAAACCATTTTCATTACGGTACATGGTACAATACATTGGAATCTTATATCATAAAAATATGAGAGTAAACAGCCAAGCTACGACCGACAGTTTGAAACTGTCTGGCTACGTAGGTTTGTAAACTCTATCTTTTTACAAAGGGCATTCTATAAAAACTGAGAGTTATTTTTTTACGTAGTGGCAACACCGCGAAACTAAAAAATAGAAGTGCAGGCGATTTTTTCAAACTGTTAACTGTACGTTTATACAAAATTCTAAACGAAGCAGACGATTTTATTTTCCTAGTTCCGTGCTTGTTTAAAGAACTGTTTTATTTGCCCTACAGAAATGGAGATGAGTGATTCAGAGTTAAACACAGATTCAACACAGATTCTGAAGTTATTTCGGCTGTGGAGGGTTCTTTGAAGCAGCTTCCAGAAAAGGGCTTCTCTACTTGTTTTGAAAAGTGGGTTGAACGATGCATATCATCTGACCGTTGCATATCATCTGACCGAAGGTATTCTGAAAAAGAATGATGTATTTTTTACTGTAAATATATTTCTTGATTTTTTATGATTTTACTCTCAGTTTTTATGGAATGCCCTTTGTATATATGTCGGTCGATCGCATAACGCCGAGACAGGTGGTTCCTGATCAGACAAATTTTGTATACGGCTGCCCCAAGGCAGGTCGTAACATAGCTCGAAGCGATTTTTTCGAAATTCGAAACAGAATTCTTTTTTATTTTATACGACTTTTGGCATTTTTTTTTTCTCGCCTAATACGTAATAACGTTGGCAATTACACTTGCAGTAAAACAACATCTGCATCAACGGATAGCTGAGAACATTTTTTTAAAAAACAGTTTGTTCTGATAATGTAACATAATTTGCAGATGTTTAAGTATTTTTTGACGAAAGATCACTTTTGACGAAAGCTTTCGTAAAATAATTTTTGAACTGTTGCATCTTTTATTTTATCCGCCATAACTTTTTGATATTTTGACAAACGACGAAACATTCATTTTCCCCTCTTTTAAAAGAGAAACGGGGCGGCGAAATATAAATTAGATTTTTTTCAGAATTTTTAAGTAAAAGAAGGATTTTGAATTCAATACCTGCTGCTTAAAAATTTCGTCATCATTCTTGATGCCAAGTTTATGGCTTGCGTCGTCTTGGCAATGGAAACATGGAATAACTGAGCGTTCAATAAATAAATAAAACTACTTTCAAACATGACTCCGAGTTTTCGTAAGTGAGATCTACGCCATTTTGATGTAACGAGTTTAAAACCCCTTTCCAACCTGAATCAGAATAGCAGACTCTCTGGCAAACAATACGAAATATGTAAAATAATGTTTATTTGTTTCATAAAATGTATTTTCCCAAACTAAGAACTCTAAAAATTAGCTTAGCTTTAATTTCATTGTTGAATTTGGCAGCTTAAATGGCAGTAATGAACAAGGCCGTACTCAAAAACATTTTCAGAGAGGGTCCAAAAGGTGGAAAAGGCAGAATTCTTTCCAAAATGACTTCATTATGATCATTTTGTTAACAAAAATTGAAATTTTGGAAAATATTAAGACTTTTTTGTATATTTATGTTTTACTAAATTATTCTGTAGAATGAATGAGATTACATATCCTTCACGCTTTAGGAATTAGAAATAAAACAGTTGTCCACACACCATTTGAGGTTATTTTAGAACTTAAACGAGGAAGACGAAAGTTTATCCTACCAGACGCATTTGAAAGTGAATAGATTTGTTTGCAAAACACTTTCTACCTTCTTTCTGATCTCAAATAACGCTGAATATAGTTTTTGTGTTATCATTTTGCATTGACGCCATACACCCTCTCAAGTAAGTATCTGTAAGGTAAATATCTTTATAAATGGATATATCGCTCACTCACTCATCAAAATAAGACATTTTAATTGATATACTACTCAACGTAAAAAATTAAAATTTTGCACAGCCATGTGAAATTACTTTCTACATATATTTCCATCGAAATTTCGCTTGGTCGCTATTTATAATTTTTTCGAATATTAATTTAATAATTCCTAATTCATATTAACATTAAAAATTTACAGTAGAAATATGTTTGGCCCGTTTAGTTCTAATAGTATTAATAAAAATCAGCTTCTTAATATTAAATGAGATATGAATTAAGTATGAAAAAAATATTTTATCACAGAGGGGAGTAAAATTTTGGAAGCTCATTCATTTTTAGTTCCATTGTATTGAAAATGGGTGTCCGGAGTTAAAATGAGCTAAATTTTGGAAATATCGA
Source organism: Cheiracanthium punctorium (assembly GCA_038373885.1). NCBI lineage: Eukaryota > Metazoa > Arthropoda > Arachnida > Araneae > Cheiracanthiidae > Cheiracanthium > Cheiracanthium punctorium. The sequence goes on along the minus strand of JAWZYV010000946.1, from coordinate 195,434 downwards.
GTGAAATATTGGTGCCGATGTTGGAAAAAAATTAAGTTCATGCGCATTTAAATTTGAAGATGGCCCCTTATGCAAATTTTTCGTTTAACAAATTAAAGTGTACTTTACGAGTAAATGATTAGTATGTGTAAATTTACTGTACGGCGAAGGATTCCGAATAAAGTGCAAGTGGACCTTTTTTCCGGAGCTATTAAAAAGCTTCAATTTAATGTAAAATATCTTTATAAAAAATAAAAGGAATACAAAAGCCCATCCAAATTAAGCCCTGTGTGCAATATAGAGACATTACGTTCAGAAAGGGAATCTTCACTGACGCTTCATTGCAGTGATAGAAGAGAACTGTTCAAATGTGTGTTCGGTGGTGAATTGACTATACGAACTAAAGTATTCTCAAACTTAAAAAAAAAAATCTATATACATTCTTTATCTTTCCTGAGACGTTTATTAAAAATTGAGCGTTATTTTCACGATCTCAAATTTATTTATTAAAAAAAAAAGGTACATAAAATTAGCATCATTTTAAAGCTGCAAACAAAATCTCAAACCGGAAATGCGACAGAGATGAGACGGGCTCAGCCCGATCCCGATCTGGGCTTGGACTCTGAAACACCCGATTATGTTCGGGCTCGTGAGAAATTTCTCCTTTATTGAGCATACTCCTTGTTTTTAAAAAGGGATTCGTGGAAGAAATAAACTAATTATGATTATTGGATAAGCTTGAAATTGATAAAGAATTAGAAAGTGCCTCAACCCTTTGAGGCGCAACCCTTTCCCAATGCTGAAAAAGGGCAGCCGTTGCCATCGCTCGCCTTAACTACCAGCAAGAGGGCAGACGATCGAAACGTTCATCGCGTGCCACAGATCAAGAGACCCCTTTTTTGGCGACAGCTGGCTTTGCCAAAAAAGGGATCTCTTGATCTGTGGCACGCGATGAACGTTTCGATCGTCCACCCTCTTGCTGGTCGTTAAGTCGAGTGAAGGCAACGGCTGCCCTTTTTTCAGCATGGGGCCATCTGTCCAGCTGTTCTCGCATTCTTCTATTTTCCAGCAGATGTCAGTGCTGTTAAAAATAATCTTTTTACGGGAAATGACGTGCCAAAAAGTAAAGGATTCTCGTGGAGCTATGTCCCCCGGCACTATTTTTATAGAAATCTAATCTATTCTTCGTGACTAGCAACAGTCAAAACGTCAGAGTTGGGTGTTCCCAGAGCGGGAACACTGCGCGTTAAAGGGTTAAAAGTTTGCTATTATTGTATTTGTCTTTTACTATGCCCAAACGGCAAAATTTAGGATATTTATCAATGAAGTCATTGACTTTTATAGATCTATTAGCTGAGATTTCGGGCTCGAATTAAAAGTCATGGGGCTCGGGCTTTAAAAAAAGGATCCCGAACTCATCTCTAGAACGCGGAACACTACACTCTGAGAGTGCGAAATCTTCCACATGGATCCGGAAATCATGGAAATCCCAAGGATCCTGGATTCTCTTTTCGCTTTTCGTCATCATCCTCCTCCCCGTATTCGAGATAATGCGCTAATCGCAAGCGTTTCGCAAACAGGCCTGACGAAAAACAACTCGAACCCGGGGGCAAACGAGAGAAGTAAGTGTCTGCTTTGCCCTTATCTGCATGCTCGAGACGACGGGGCGTTTGGAAATCTAGAAATGTGTTTTTGTTATTACGTCGAAAGCGAGGCGCTCTTTATTTTTCTTCTTTCGTTTTCCAGAAAATATTCGAAAACGCGAGACTGATTGCATTGGCGAGAGGCAAAAAACGTGAGTGCACAGACAGAAGTGTTCATCACGGAAAAAATCGAATCTTTTAAAGAAGACGCGCATCAATAATTTGGACTTGGAAAGAAAGATTTCCGTAATCGAATGATCTTAACCCTTTAACGCGCGGTGCCCTCGCCTTGAGGACACCCAACTCGGACGTTTTGACTGTTGCCAGTCAAGAAGAATAGATTGGATTTCCATAAAAATAGTGGCGGGTGACAGAGCTCCACGAAAATCCTTTACTTTTTAGCAAGTTCATTTCCCGTAAAAAAAAAATGGTCACGATTATTTTTCACAGCACTGACATCTGCTGAAAAATGGAAGAATGCGAGAACAGCTGGATAGATTGCTCAATGCTGAAAAAAGAGCAGCCGTTGCCATCGCTCGACTTAACGACCAACAAGAGGGCGGACGATCGAAACGTTCATCGCGTGCTGTGCGCGGACGCAGCTGGCGCAGCTGGTATGACGCAGCTGGTATGGCGCTGGTATGACGCAGCTGGCTGTGCTCGCGCACAGCCAGCTGCGTCATAAAAGGGTCTCTAGATCTGCAGCACGCGAGGAACGTTTCGATCGTCCGCCTTCTTGCTGGTCGTTAGGTCGAGCGATGGCAACGGCTGCCCTTTTTTCAGCATTGGGAAAGGGTTGCGCCTCAAAGGGTTAACAGTTGTTCATAGGACCAGAGCCGGCCGAAGGGGGTTCGAATGTAGGCGATCGCTTAACCCATTTATGCCTAGCGTCCCTTTTTTGGGACGGCATTTTCGCTATCATTCGAAAACGTTATTTATTTTTCCGAGTTTTTATTCGCGAGTATTGAACCTCAATTCCACAAAACATTTTAATATGGCCAAGTGGGATGTTGACATTTCAATTTTTATACATAATGATTTTAAATGAAATCATCCCTTGATCAAAAAGTTGACATCAGAAATTTATCAATTACTGCTGGTGTTAGCAAAAATCGAAGAAAGTCGCAAAAATATCCAGGCACGAATGGGTTAAGGCCCCGCTCCTGGGCCATTTTTTTTTTTCTATCACGTTAAACCTAGTTTGCTAGATGGTTGCGATATATCCCGAAGAAAGCCGAAAAATAAAACTAATATGTACCTGCAGTGCTAGTAGTAACTTTCACAAACATGATAGAAAAGAGGCCCCGCCTGGGGCCGCGCACGCCTCCTGGGCGGGCGCTGATAGGATGTGATGAATGGACACCAGGGATTCAGCCTCACCATGGCACTGTGGTTATGTCACTGGAAATGGTAGACGGGCAAAGTGTGAAGATCGCAAGTTCGCGGGTGCCATCGCGCCAAGGGCGACTCCAGCGAGGGGGCCATAGGGGCTTTAGCCCCCTCCGAACTTTTTGTTTTTGAACTTTAGATTCGTATACTTTACGATTCCTCAAGTTAAATTGGCATTTTAAACAATTTATAGACTATCTAAAAAGTTCAATGGCCCCCTCCGAAAATTCATCCTGGAGCCGCCCTTGCATCGCGCGTCCGTCGACCTAACCGTTCGGAATTTTCCGTGGTTTTCTCCGAATCTTAGCGTCAATAGGGGTTAGGACCTCTTAGAAAGACCACCACGGATTGCATTCCCCCTTGTGTTGTCCACCTGACGAGGATTTGTAAGCGGATTCGGAGCCAAGCACAGAAATCCGATATACATATACATATTCACAACAACAGGGATTCAATGATGGACGTCAATAATTGGCTTCCCTAGTGATGCCACTTCGTAATTCATGACACAATAGTTAATGGTTAAGAAGCATAGTGATCGCTGTGCTGACCATGGTTCGCGCTAGACTTCAAAATCTGCGAGTCATGTTGACTCGCAGTCAATAAATGTGAGAGCTAATTTTTGAAAACTGCGAGTCAATTTTTGAAACCTGCAAGTCAAAGTAAAAAAAAAAATAAATAAAAAAAAAAGGTTTTTTTTTTTTTTTTTTTTTTTTTGCGAAAATAAAGACGTTCCTTTTTTTCTCGTGTAATTATTAATTTTCGCCTACATATTGATTTTTCCACAGTGCACGATTAATTTAAACTAGATTACAGACATGAGTAGCCTAACTTTATCAAATACAAATGCTAAAAAAGTGATGAAAAATCGACAGAAAAAGAAGGAAATAAAAAAAAATGCATAAAATTGTATTCGTGCATAAAATGCACATTTCCATAGTTACTTTTTTTTCCATACACAATGAAATTTCAAAGTCCTGTTAGCTACTTAAGAATAATTAAATCAAATTTAGCATTTTTAATAAAATATTTTGCATAGCATTAAATTATGAATAATTTATTCTTTATCTACCTATTTTCTCTATTTTGCATTTTCAAAATATTTAATGCTTTCCCCAAAAGGAAATTCTGTTAATGGTGTGATATTTAGAGTCATTAAATTAGACAGATTTTCATCTTTCAATGCAGTTCTGTAGCAGTTTTCAATCCTGTTTTGGACGCTGAATGCTTGTTCACAACAAGCACTGTTAAGAGGAATTATGAGAGCACAGCTGGCTAATATAGAAAAATCCGGACTTGGAAAGAACACGTCCTATGAGATCTTTCATATCTGATGCAAGCTTGAGGCAAACTTTTTTAAACGAAAGGTATTTCATTCCAAAACATTTATGTTAAGCATTACTAAAATCACGCTGAGCCATTTCTTTGTCAATGACCGTCTCGTATGTTTTGAGGAGCATTTCAAATTCTTCGTTACCATAATTTGCCAAATCTGATACCAAAGTCGGATATTTTTTGGGATTAAAAAGGTAATCTAAACAGGTGAGAGTATTCATATCTTTTTCTGGAAATCTATCTCTTAAGTTCGCCAATATCTTGTCGAGATATTCATTTTTTTTTTCTGAATATTTCTGATGCTGATTAGTTGCTTCCTTTAGCTGGATATCTCTGTAAATAGCAACAGAGATATCCAGCTGTGCCGCACAGTCAGCTGCATCAAAAAAGGGTCTCTAAATCTGTGGCACGCGATGAACGTTTCGATCGTCCGCCCTCTTGCTGTAGTTAAGTCGAGCGATGGCAACGGCTGCCCTTTTCTCAGCCTTGAGCAATCTATCCAGCTGTTCTCGCATTCTTCCATTTTTCAGCAGATGTCAGTGCTGTTCAAAATAATCGTGACCATTTTTTGACGGGAAATGACGTGCTAAAAAGTAAAGGATTCTCGTGGAGCTCTGTCAGCCGCAACTATTTTTATAGAAATCCAATCTATTCTTCGTGACTGGCAACAGTCAGAGTTGGGTGTTCCCAGAGCGGGAACACTGCGCGTTAAAGGGTTAATAATATTTTTTTCAGTTTAAAAAGAGTAATATTATATTTTAAAATATTTAACTGAATAATTTAATTTAACTTTTAACTCAAAAATAGAATGAATAATTTCATTTTATGTAGAGAAACTTAATTGTATTAACATTCTTTTATCAAAATATCATCAATACTGCAGTTTTTTTCAGTTTTCTTCCCAGGTGGCGTTTGTAATACAGTCTCTTCTAACTCATTAAAGTAGGTTATTGTATTTGAAGTTAAGAGACATAATTTTATAGGTAACGTCTCAATTTTTCTAGGGCTCCTAAAGCAGTAGTATAAGATGGGACTGAAAGATCAGCTGCATCATTATCATCTTATTGATCATCATATTCATACCCGTAGCTCAACAGTTTCAATTGCTTAGTTCTACTTGATTTTATATTTTTATCAACTTTCTCAAAAAAATTTTTTAAACGCCGTATCTTCGAGGACGACTGAGGAAAAAACATCTGTGTGACAGGATTTGCGAATTGCGCTGTTTTTTTTTATTATTATTAATGAGAGAAACAGTTCAAAGTGGCGCTTATAAGCTTATAAGTGAGAGACCTATATCAATATTTTCCTATTCCTCGTGACAGGACCTTCCAAAATAAGCGTATAAAAGAGAGACACGTATAACTGAGAGGCGCATAAGTGAGCGGTCACTGTATGTTCTGCAATGAACTCCTCTTTGATGTAACGAATGTCAATTACGCGATTTCCTCGAAACGTGTGCTTTGTATCAAAAGTAGCATCACAATAGCGCTATAGAATTTTATTCGTGATTTTTTACGCCCTTTAAAAATGAAACACAACGTTTTATAAAAACTCGTAAAGCTTCAATGACTCCAATTTTTCTTTTGAAAAACTAAAAATTGGATTGCTAATATCATATACGGTACGACCAATTTTCGTGAAATTTGGTTAGTAGATTTTTTTTTTTTTTTTTTTTTTTTTGGTGGCAGTAATGAAAATCAACTAAACAAGTTTTAAGAATTCAAAAATTGAAAATTAAAAAATAGTTTTTCCCTGCCGAAAAATTCTGACAAAAATTGACCTGATACAGGTCATCTTTCGTTTGAAAAATTGAAAAAAAAGCAAATTCAAATGAATTGAACAAATATAGCGGTGGAAATTGATTTATGAAATCGTAGTTTTTTTCAAAATAACTTTATTTCTTTTCATTGAAAATGTTTTATATTTCATATGTTAGGCATGCTATGCACAACCAATAATTTAAACAACAAGAAATCATTCACATCAGTGGCGTAGCCAGAAAATTTTCAGGGGGCGGGGGATTACGACTATTGCAACTCATATATGTATCCGTGTGTGTAATAAGAGAGTGAAAACAATCTATTTTGTAAGGCAAAAAAATTCTCATGGGGTGGGGGGGTGGGTTTGACCCCCCCTATCCCTCTCCCCTTGCCTACGCCACTGATTCAGATTAATAAATAAAAGCAAATATTCAACATTTTGAATTTTACATATGGAAATTGATTTATGAAATCTATGAATAAAACGCAACTAATATTTTGTAAAGGCTCATTTCTTGGTCAGAGTTTCTTTAATTCTATCCTTCATGGATAAAATAAGATTTTGGATATATTTCTGATCAATTAATGTCCACTTCTGACTTATTGCAGCTTTCAGCTCCGTAATCGAAATATATTGTTGTCCATTTCCATAAACCATTCGAACCAAGTTCTGCCCAAGCATTTTCCAGGGGATGATCTAATAATTTGAAGTTTGTTCTTCAAACCAGTTGTTCATATCATTTGAAGCCTGAATACGTACATTATTCTCCATAAAGATGAAACTAAAGGCACCATTTTTCCTTGCAAATGGTAAAAGGTAATTTTCTAAGGTTAAGCAGTACTCGAATGAGTTCTGACGGCCTTCTAAAAAGACAATGTCGCTTCTTCCATTGTAAGCAATTGCTGGCCACACCATCCAGCCTCTCTACCAAAATTTCTACTCAATATACGGAATTAATAAATTGTGCCCTCTCAATCTTTGAGTGCTTTAATTAAAATTTTATGACGTTCACTTGAAAATAATGGCTGCTGTTTGTTACGGTATACTAGAAATAAATTGTAGCGATACTATATTCTTTAAGAATTATGCTTTTTATATTAGTTAAATCAAACAGGGTGGGGCAGATTCTAAAAATATCAGGAAATGATCTGACTTTTTAAACTTTTTTAAGCTTTTAACTTTTTTTAATTCGGTAGAGGGTTATTTTTAATGTTAGGGCTGCTTTTAGGTTCTTTTAAGACAATTTTTTTGTGTGGATTAATCTTTTTTGTAATATCCATTTAGTGTTTTTGCCATAGTTTTCCAAATTTCGACGTGATGTTGAATCATACATAATCAGGGGTGTAGCCAGAAATTTTTCATAGGGGGGGGGAGTTACGACTACTACAACTCAGATATATGTATACGTGTGTGTGATAAGGGAGTGAAGAATATACATTTTGTATGGCAAAAAATTCCTCATGGGGGGGTTATGACCCCCATAACCCCCCCACTTGCCTACGCCCCTGATACATATATTACCTCATATTGATAAATATTATACCGTGTGACCAAAAATCAGTAAAAACTTTAAAAATTCATTAAAAAAGAACAAATAATGATAGAAAATTGCGGTTTACACAAATAGGTTTAGAAGGTGATTGGATTTTTTTTAATGACAAGAAAGTTTGTAGTTCCAAATATTGCCGATAGGTGGAGCTGACATGCACAGTGGAAAACAAACAGTGACATTGGACAAACAGTGCAGATTTCGGGTCTTTTACTGTACTAATTTGCATAAGGTAAGTAAGCTATATAATAATAAGCCTAGTTAGTAGTACTAATAAATACTGAGTTAGGCCTATATACACCTATTAAGATAATGAGCTATTACACATACAAGTATACAAGTATATACATTACATGCAATGTGTTTAGTGTAAATGCATGACACAACTCTCTCTAAACCTAAGGTCTTTCAACTTTGATCTTCATGCATTCACATCATAGCCTGTTGTGAAAAAATATTGACTATACCCATTTTACCCCATGTAACTAAGCATGCTATACTTTTTTTGTGAATAAGAAAATTTATCTGCTTTTAAGTTTTCTGTTAGGATAACCTTTCTTCTGTAAAATTCAAACAATAGATTGGCATTTTCTCTAGTCTGGTGTTGGAATAACTCCCATGAATCAACGCACACAGATTTTACTTACAAACCATGGGGTTGCACAGTTCATATTAAACACAGGGTGTGTCAGAATTCCCTCCCGGGTTTGGAAGGCTTATAAACTAATATATATATCACCAATATAGCAACAAAAAAGACTTTATTGGTGAAAGAAATGCTTCAAGTATTTATTTCAAAGTCCAATATGTGAACTTTTCGTGACAGCGACGGATGAATGCAAATTTGTCGGGGGTGGGGGAGGGCAGTTATTTTGTCGGTGGGGGCGATTAGTATGAAAATCGACATATGCATCCATTTTATAGAAGTAAAATAGGATCTTTTACATTAATATTTTTTTTTCTCAATCGGGGCGGTGGCCCCCTCCGCACCCCTATAATCTGTCCTTGTTTCGTGATGCAGCAGATATCAAGTCTAAAGTCCAATTCTTCCCACACTCACAAGCTCGTTTTAACACTGTAACAAATGCAGTTGCGATCCTTTGGCGTAAATTTCGTCTTTGGCACGAACACGCGATCTTTTCTGTAACCCAATAAAAAAAATAAAAAAAAAATCGCTTGGAACGAGGTCCGGAGAGCGAGGTGGCCACGGAAGAAGGCGATGGTCGTCGGCAGAACCTCGTCCAATCCAACGACGAGGAAGCCCGTTGTTTGTGAAACAAAACTTGCAATGTTTCTTTCTTGGAGACGACATTTCTGGAGAAAGAAACATCGCAAGTTTTGTCTTTCTTGGAGAACAAACTAACTGCTCTCCCCCCACCCCCGACAAAATTGCATTAATCCCTCGCTGCCACGAAAGGTTCTTATATTGGACTTTTGTTAAATAATACTTGTAACATTTCTTTCTTCAATAAAGCCAACTTTGTTGCTGTATTGATAATATATATTTTTTATAAGCCTTCCAAGTCCGGTAGGGAATTATGACACACCCTGTAGTTAATAGCATTCAGCTTAAGGTATAGCTAGCTAGTCCTGAACTAGGATTAGGAAGTTTGCTTATAATTTTTTAAAGAAGATAAAAATTCATGGTTTTAGACTTTCCTTGTTTTTTCTTCATAAATGCTATCGCTATATGCCAAATTTCGAGTTCTGCCAGAAGTCCTTAGCAGGTCTGCTACTAGAAGTGCCTTAGAATTTTGATGATCGGTGAGTCAGCGACAAAATTGCGGAACTTTGAGGGCAGTCATTCGCGGAACTATATTTATTTGAAACTAGTCGTGAAACATAGAAAGTTCAGGAAAAGAGTTCCCGGTAGCAGCCGTTTGCGCCCGACTTGGCAGATCCACTACCGTGACCCCCTGTTAAAAACATTAAAGACTAGACACAACTTTGCTTCAAGATGCTTTGCGCTACTTACCGCACTTGGGCGTTCTGTCTCTGACGATTGTTGCGTCTTCTGGCACCCACTTTCCCTGGGAGCACACGAAAGAGGTGGGCCCGGACTGCCGGTAGCCCGGCTCGCACAGGTACTCGGCCCTGGAACCCTGCGCGGGGAATCCCCAGCAGCTCCTGTCTCCGCTGACGTTGAAATGGCCGTGTGGAACATGAGGAGGCCCCTTTTCGCAACCCGGATCTAGTAACGTGGGAGGGAACTTTAAAAAACTGACACTTTACACATCTGCAAATATATATTTAAAGCATATACATAATGCACACAGAAGCAGCACAACAGGGACAAGGGGACATTGTCCTCGCTAGTTTTACAAGATGAGGTGTCCACCAGCAAAAGCTATTGCAGATCATCCACCAGTTTGTGGTTTCGCGATATCACCAACAAACATAAGTCCGAATCAGTCTGAGAGACACTCCACCATTGTGACGTCGCGCCACAGTGGTACTAGCATGATGATCTCTCTGAGGCTTTGCAACGTAGTTATTGCTTAAGGTATTTTAAATTATTAAATTGCGTTCTTACGGTTAGAGAAATCCAGGTTCGATACACTTAGTTGCAGAAAAGAAAAAGACATTGAATGCTTAAAACTATTTATTTAAAAGATATTATTGAAACATAAACTTATTACAACGGATGGTGGTGGCGGTGGCTCAGCGAATTAAAAATACGTCCTATATGGGCAGTGAAATTAAGATGGAATTATTTGAAAATGACACATTGGCGAGAACAAACACTTGGCTGAGATAAATAACGCCAATTTCAGAGCAACCCTAAAACTTAAACCAATGAAATTAAAATGACGTAATCGCGAGCAAATAGTTTTAAAGATGAGACAGGGCAACAGAAAAAACTTGCAGGATGCCAAACAGGGGAAGCAAAAATTTTCGTTGCGATTGCAAATGGACGTAATGCAATTTGTTTTTAGCACAACGACGCCACTAGGTCTGAAGAGACAAATAACCAATTAAGAATAATGCATACGGGGAAAAGCGAATATACAGATTTGAAAGACAAGATAAATGATTATTAAATTAGATATGTGATCTCCATCACAGGCTTCTTATGAAATGTAATTTTACTGGCAATAATTTATATACAGATAGTATCTACAACTCATTTTCTGAACATCTACGTGATAGCAATTTCCTCGCACGAAGCAGTTCGAACAACCTGCCCCGTGTGCGTCCAAAAGCGATCGCCCTCTCCCTTTCTTCCGGACATCGAGTCAGTTCTCTTGACCCCAAGGAGGAGAAGACACATCTTCGGTCGATGATCACCACTACGTTCCACAATTCCGCTGCGATTTGCTTTACGTTGGAGAGACCGCGCACAGTCCGTTAGTCTGGTCAGACATTTTTAACAGTGAAAAATGTTGTGAGTGGTCTCATCCTCTTAATTGGTTACATTTTGTAAATGAAAGATACCTCAGCTCAATTTTGGCTCATTTATTGAAAAAAAATTTAGAACAGGCAGCTCTATGGTTTTTCAATATGGCTATAATAACTGGCGGGAGTATCTAGTATAGATGCTTATCCAACAAACGTGCTCTATTAGAGAACGGATATATATATTTCAGGTTATTTGAAAGTAAAAACAAAAGCATTTGAATTAAAATTAGAAAATAGGAATTGATAAAAAGTAATCAGTTTTCAAAATGCATCTTCTACTCGAAGGATAAAAAAAATGAGCAAGGCATCAATCTCATTAATAAAAAAAATAGCTTCAAAAACCATTATTTGTACGCTGGAATGGAAAACTTTTGCGTGAAAGGTATTTTTTGTACTTAGTTTTTGAAAACGAATTTTACCACTTACTGTTGACAGGTTACTATCTGAAACTGGAGAAACTATTACACCTCCAGTTTCAGGTAGCAATGAAATAGCACTAGGCTAAAACGTTCTTCTTTCTTTGAAATGACTTATAGCGAAAGCTATGAAAGAAGTGAATCACAATCACCCCGGCCCACGACGTTGGTCGAACCCGGACCCAAAGTGTAGTAGAATGGCTCGCTTGGCATTACAACACTTGGGCGGCTTTTGATATAACATTATTAAATATGATTATATTATTATTTTTTTTTGCATGTCGTCATTAATTAGCTAAGTTGCATTCAATAAACTTCAAGATGCTTGAGCTACCTCTAAATTATAATCCTTTTTGCAGAAACTTTCCCTATTCCATTTTCCATTTAAAACAAACCATTTTGGAGGACAAGATCAACAAAAACTAAAAATATTGAAGACTATGCTTTTTAAAGGAACTGGGGGGGGGGGAGAAATGTTTATGCCCTCTGCGAGTGCAACATGCTCTGAAATTTAAATTGACGGATCAAGAGTTGCTTGGTTAAATGTGGGGAATTTTTAGACTCAATAAAAATTTAACGGAACCGGAATTTTTGGGGGGCAGTGTCAACGCTTCTGTTCCAAAATTTCTTGACTTTTAAAGAGACTTCCTAATTGTGATGGCCAATTGTTAGACCATGGTCACTTCAGTCACGCAATTTTGCCATTAATATTTAGTACCGCATTTAGTTTTGTACACTCTTTCAAAAAAGTATTTGAATGCAAACTGTGATAAAAAAAATTACCGGAATGGTGACATACAACAAAAATGTATTAAGTTTATTAGTCAAAATTTATTGCACCACGTTAAAAGTAATCCCTTCCCACTGCAGTGCATTTCTGCCTAAATTATTGAAAATAAACCCTAAATTCGATTATGTGAAAGATGAAGTATGACAAAGACCCGCATGCATCTCTTGACATCCTCAGGACATAAATACATCATTACTGCGATTTGTATACCTTCTAAATATTTAGATATTATTCCAGTAGAAAATTTTTGTTCAACCACTGTTGTAAATGTGTTACTTCAGATTTTTAGTCGCAAGCGATTCCCTAACGAGTTACAAACCGACCAAGAATCATCTTTTGTCAATGCACTTATATCGGAATTCCAGAAAGTTTCGGCATTAAGGTGGTTCGAAGCTCCGTTTATCACCCCCGAAGCAATCATGTGAAGAGAATGCATAGAACTCCAAAAAGAATTTCCCTGGTCATGTTTTGAGTTTGGGGCCAACCCGTAAAAAAATCCTACCCTCGGCTCTTCTCGTTCTTCGAACAGTGACACATAATAATACCGGATTTTCTCTAGCTAAGTTTGTTCACTTTAAAAATCCAATTTTGCTTTTCTACGAAAGGTTGATTGGTAAAAAAGAAGGAAGAAGTGCAGTTGAATGCTTTTGATTTTATAAATCGCATGAAAAGATGTCAAGATCTTGCAATTCAGCATTATGGGAAACTCAAAAAAAAGCAAAAACCATGGTATGATCAAATGACTACCGAATGCACATTTGTCATGGGAGAAGTAGTACTTGTGGTAGCTACTTCAAAGGATATGTCTCCATTCATTGGATATGTCCTGGACAAATTATTCAGCAACAGTCAAAAACAAATTATATCGTTAAATGTCCAGAGAAAGCAAAACTCATGTCCATCACATTAACCTGTTGAAAACCCCTTATCAAAAAACAGAAAATAGTATAAATCTACTGCACACACACCACAAAAAAAAAATTGAAAGACAGTGAAGAAGGGATACCGTGTTTGCAATTTTTTCGTAAAAATAAGGCAGGAAATTTAGCTAAAGCACCTATTTGAGTGGATAATTACACGGTTTTTATAATTAAATTTCACTATAAACAATATTCTTCAGCTGAAACGGGTGAGAAGTTTCCCACCCACTGTGGCAAATGGACTGTACACGAAATGTATTCATGGAAATTTTTAAACATTTAGCTAAGAAAATGTCGACTAAGTGGCGCTTTGCATGAGAAACCATAGTAGTCAGATCAAGTGTTGTGTTGTGTTGTGAGATTAGGGCCAATTATCTGCACAAGAGATCTAGGCCTATAGGTGGGATGCCCTCCGTAGGGGTCTTTTTAAGGGGTCCTAATTCGTATTTACGCTAAGTTTTGGTGAAAACCACCAAACGCTTAGCTCGGACGCGCGATGGGACCCAAACCGGGGACCGTCACACTTCTCCCGTCTACCATTTTCAGTGACATAACCACTGTGCCATGGCGAGATCAAGGTAGTCAGATCAAGAAATGAGACATATTAACAAATATTTTTTTAATGAATAAATGTTGAACTTGTGCCTATCTAATTAGTTATTGCCATAGTTAATTATGTTGCTTTCATCAAAGTACCACCTAGTGGACATTTTATGAGCTAAACTAAAAATATTTCTTTGAGTGCATCTCGTGTACAGTCCATATGGCTCAATTGGCTCACCCGCTTCAGCTACAAAATGCTGCTTATAAGCGTTATATTATAACCACCCTGCACTTGAAGGTTTGAGATCTGTTAGTTACGTATGATTGATACTGGCAAAAGACACTGAGAAATGTGAAATAACCTACATAAGTGTGAGGTCATCGGTATAGAAGAGCAACTGGATGGACTGCCTCAGTAGCGTAGCCAGAAATTTTTCATGGGGAGGGGTTACGACTACTGCAACTCACATATACGTGTGTGTGATAAGAGAGTGAAGAATATACACTGTGTAAGGCAAAATAATTCCTCATAGGGGGGTTGTGATCCCCTATCCCCCCCTTGGCTACGCCACTGGACTGCCTAAATGGCTCCAATGCTAAAAGATTACAGCTATTGCCATCGCTCGATTTAACTACAGGCAGTCGATCGAATACCCAGTCGCGTGTCACAAAGAACTTTTCTGACACAGGCTGCACCTTTTCAGCGTTGAGCGCAGTCTATCCTGTTCTTTTATATCGATGTGCGAAACTCGCCTGTTTGTGGAGAACTTCGTCATTATATCGTGATATTCGTAAACAGCTAACAATACATAACTGATATGGAAGTGTTCGACTAAATGCTCACCTCCGAACATCTTATGGGTTATTCCACTCCTCCAGGGCGTACCGAGCTGGATCATGTAGCACCGGAAGCTGATGTCTGGATGATTCAACCAGTCCGAGACAGAAAATCGACGACTGAAGCCCACCGAGTAGGTACCGTTGGGCAATAAGTTCATTTTGTCGAAAGGTATACTGGTCAGGTACTTGCCTGCACACAGAGAGAGAGAGATGATACATAAGCATATTTATTTTTAACAATAGCACTTGAACATGCAATTCATTTACTAGAGTGTGACAGCATACACACAAGAAAAGAAGCAAAAGCTTGAAAATTTTCAGAATGCAAAATTATGAACATTTCCCAAAAACCGTGTACGTTAACCGGAATGATGATCTTGAAGTTTCTCTCTAGCCTGCTACTATCTATCATATTACTATTTTTTTTTTTTTTGTACCTATTAATACTGAGACAAAATCCTCAATATTGTAGGCTGTCCGGCCTTTTTACCCAAATGTCCAGCCAAACCAGTTGGTCTGTCCGGCTATTTGGCTTGGCGACCTGGCAACCCTAAACGTACCCGTTCTTTCAATATTTTTAACATTTAGTTCTCCAGCTATACTGCGATCAGATAATGGTAGCGAATTTGGTAATCGAGTCATGTCCAAACAATGCTCTATGTGGAAAGATGTGTGTTAAGGCAGTTCATGGAAAGCATGGCAGTTCATGGTTCTCCTTTGTGGTCATAGCTAATCTCAAAGATCAGATGAAAAGGCCTTGGATATACAAAAACCTGTGAACTGCATAAATGAACGATAACGATGCAAAGAAATGGTCAGGCGATTTGACCTTTGTCCAGTTTGCCAAGAACACTACATACCACAATGGAATACCCCCAAATTCCTTATGAAGCCATGTTCAAACCAAAAGTTAAACCAAAATGAGGCATAGCATCATCTTTTTCTGCCCAGTAAACAAATCGCAAATACTGAAACCGAAAAACAACTTGGAGAAATCGCTAATACTTTCGCAGAAAATCTGAACAGTGGCCATACCGAAATCCATATTCCAAAGAAAAATATTGATAACCTGTAAGAATTTAGATATTAATGGTATTAGTGCACTAAATGCACTCAAACTTTAAAAAAAAATTCACTTTTCAAAAGAAGAGTTTTATTTTTAGAAGAATTCATATCAAAATTCGATGCTCTAATTCAGCGCTCTCCAACCTTTTTATCGCCGCGGACCGGTCAAATTTTACGGCGGCCCGCCGATGAGAGGGGGGAGGGGGGACTTTGTTAGTATTTTAGATTGTTTTGATTTTATTCTTTTAATTTAATTGTATTTAAACATGCGTTCAAAATAAAATACAGTTACGCCCAAAAATGAAGTGATTTAACATTTTAAATCAGTAGAACGCTCAATCTCTGAGAAACCCTGAGCTTGCTTTTTTGCAACGAGACGGTTCAGTCTGGGGATAATAGGAGATAAATAACAAACCGAATTGTATCGCTTATCTCCAGTTTATCGGTTGTTTCAGTTTTTTTCTTTCGGGAAAGCGAATTTATTTTCCTTTTTATGCCCGCAATTTTAATTCATGATGAAATATTGAATCGAGTCATGAAATGTTTGAAATGGTTAATAAATATTAAGCTAATTTAAAATAGTTACAAGATTTCTTGTATTACAGAGGTATAAATTAGCACAAACCCGAGAAAAATACACCACAGTAAATAGGAAAATAATTTAATGTTCCCCGGGAGGCCCGGTACCATGATCCACGGACCGGTACCGGTCTGCATACAGGGAGTTGGGGGACCACTGTTCTAATGGGTACTTTTTATACAACTGCATAAAAAGTCTACTGAAAAAGGACAGGTTATTTTTACAGAGGATTTTGTAGTTAGAGTCAGTGCGAAGAGGAAATCATCTAAATAATGTCACGGCGAAAAAGAAAAAAAAAAGAAGAAAAAACTTTTTTTACCTGTTTTTTCTGAGTAGACTCCGCAGGTCGGACTAGGTTTTGGGAAAATACCTACGCAATGCATCTTCAGCTCTTCTGTACAGTTGATCATATCCGTGTGCGTGCTCCAAGCACTGTCGTCGCACGCATCTGCAAAGGGCGAACAGAACACCGCATTAGAGCTGCACCCATGGTACATATCCTACTGGACTATGGATGGACGCGAGACGAAAAATAAGCGTCTCGCGTCTCGCAAAATAGCCTAAAAGCTTGTCTCGTCTCGCAAAAAAGCTGTATATCTCTGTCTCGTCTCGCAAAAAGTCGTCTCGCGTCCATCCCTATACTGGACGGCTGTCTTCTCTTAACCCTTTGAGACGCAACCCTTTTCCAATGTTGAAAAAAGGGCAGCCGTTGCCATCGCTCGACTTAACGACCAGCAAGATGGCGGACGATCGAAATTTTCATCGCGTGCCACAGACCTTTTTTTGACGACAATTGGCTGTGCCGCACAGCCAGCTGTCGGCAAAGGAAGAGTAGGGACCGTATAAAAATTAAATTTCGTATTTTAATATGTATACAACCCCCAGTAAAAAAATGCCATATCTGAAAGACACTCTTAATTGGACGAACGTTTCTAATTGGAAGTATGTTTCGATCACATACGGTTTAAAAAAATAATCGCCTTAACATCTATTTTGAATCACCCGGTATATGTGTGTGTGTACAGGGAGGTCCTAAACTACTGTACATGAAAAATATAAAGGGTGGCAGAGAGGACTAAGACTGATCAGAATCACATAGCAATGTGGGGTTGGAAATGTCGTCGGAAAAAACTGTTGGTCTAAATTTTTTCATAAAACAAGTTTAAATTATTGTCCATGAGTTTTTCTCCTAGACTTTCATCCATGAATCGAAATAGAATTTGTAAACTATCCGTTCTAGTTAAGTGCTTTCTGTTAAAAAATGCGTCCATTTTTACCAAACGATGGCCGGAAAGTTCACTGTTACTTCAACACTTCTTTTCAAAGTGATCATTAACAGGTACAAGAAAAGACGACATTTTTCGACCCCACACTGCTGTTATATTCTGTCTGAACCGTCTTGGTCCCCCTCTACTTGACTCTGCATTTTTTACATTTAGACCACCCTGTCTAGATAGTCTCTTTGTAAGACCTTTTTTTTGACGCAGCTGGCTGTGTGGCCCCGCGCCGCTAACTGTGTCAAAAAAGTTCGTTTGCTCTTTGACACGCGATGGGGAAGTAGTCTCTATATATTCTGAAATTTAGAGAAATTTTCTATATAAATAGAAAATTTTGAGAAATTCTCTCTCTCTATAAAAAATTTACACCAACAGTTTTTCCAAAGTGATTATTACCAAGGTACTTGAAGAATTGTGGTACTAGTATTCTCTAGACCGCCATCTTGCTGGCAGTGGCACTAGTAGCGGATCCAGGGGAGGGGCTAGGGAGTTTCAGTCCTCCCTCCCAAAGAGATTTTCAAGGGTAACATTCTGCTTTATTATGCACTTTAAATAGCTAAAATGATCCTATTTTATTATTTAGCCCCTCCCAAAAGCATGCACATTGGTTTAGACTAAAATTTTGATTTGTCGTAAATTTTAATTGTGTGAAATAAGTTTTTTTTTAATTTAGCCCCTCCCCCCAAAAATTTCTGGATCCGCCACTGAGTGACACACCAATGGATGCTATAGGATACTACCTTCAGGAACGGCCTACCTATTTGGTTTAAAACCTGTTTTAGTTCCTGAAGTGTCCTACTGTCCTGCTGAACCCTAGCCCCAGGCTCAGGTCCAGCAAGCAGCGGTTTCCCTCATTTTTATTTTTTTACAGCACAATTTTTGGATAACAGTTGGTAAAATACATCAGTGTTATACAATATAAAAGCAGTTAGTTTACATTGGTTTACAATTGCTCACACTATTGTTCTTAGTAACATTTGACCATATATACATATATTTAACACGTTCCTTTTTTTACAATTTTGAAAGTTCAAAAAAGTAAATAAAATATCTAAAAGTAAACAATAGGCTTGAGAATGATAAACTTTTAAAGTAATTTTAAAAAATTTAAACATAAATGAATACATCTAATATTCAAAAAGTGCTTTAGAAAGGTTTTTTTTTTTTTTTTTTTTTAATTTTGAAAGCATACATATACATACAATAATGTACTGAAAAATAAATTTAGGCTTGGATATGAGAAGTGTTTTTTTTTTAATTCTTACGAAATAAAAGCAGCAAGCAACAGAACACCAATGGAATCCCCTCCCCCCATCTTCGCATACGCCGAGAGGCATTGCCCGATTATGACCAACAGGGGCATCGGGCATTGATGGATTTGGCCCCCCCCCCTGGTCTATGAAATTTGTTTTATTTTTTATAAAATTTTGATCTAAAAATGAATATTTCAGAACAACATTTGAAATTGGGGGGGGGGGGCTTTCGAGCCGGTGGCCCTGGGCAAAGTCCCGATTTGCCTATGCGACCATAAGCAACGCCCCCTAGAGAGGAAAGCCGCGGCGTTTACTTGTGACGTCACACCGAGTAGGAAAAGCAAAGCGTTTCCATTGGGTTTCTCCTCTGCGGAAGAGAGGAGAAACCCACGCTTTGCTTTACCTTCTCGGTGTGACGTCACAAGTAAGCGCCGCGGCTTTCCTCTCTAAGGGGCGTTGTCATAAGGCCCTGCAGAGAGGGCGCAGGAACAGAACTCACCCACGATGACCATGAGGTACATCTCGTTGTGCGCCGTCTTGCCGTTGGTCCTCACCCTGCACGTGTACGTCCCCTGCATGTCCATGTGCACCCTGCGCACGGTGAGGGCGGCCGGGGAGGATCCCTCCTCCACGATCCCTTCGAGCACGCCCCGGGGCCCGGCCTCCTCCTCCTCCCCCAGGGTCCAGAGGTAGACCAGGGCGCCGTCCTTCTCCCACTGCACCTCCGTCACCTCCTCGTTCGGCTCCACCACCCACTCGCAGACGAGGGTCGCCTGCTCCCCCTGCAGCACGTAGCGGCGGGCGGGCGAGGACAGACGGACGTCCTTCACCGCCACCGGGGAGGCACCTGCATGGAGAGAAGAAGAGAGAAGAAACATATGCATTATATTTCAACAAGTCATGGACAGTAAGAATAAATGAAATCGGCTTCTTCAAATGAGTACTTCTCCTTAACCCTTTAATCGCAGTGGTCCCGCTCTGGGATCACCAAACTCTGACGTTTTCACTGTTACCAGTCACGAAGAATAGATTGGATTTCTATAAAAATAGTGGCGGGTGACAGAGCTCCACGAGAATCCTTTACTTTTGAGCACGTCCTTTCCCGTAACAAAATGGTCACGATTATTTTGAACAGGACTGGCATCTGCTGAAAAATGGAAGAATGCGAGAAACAGCTGGATAGATGGCCCAATGCTGTAAAAGGGGCAGCTGTTGCCATCGCTCGGCTTAACGACTAGCAAGAGGGCGGACGATCGAAACGTTCATCGCGTGCCACAGATCTAGAGACCCCTTTATTGACGACAGCTGGCTGTGCCCGGCACAGCCAGCTGTCGTCATACCGTTGTGTAAAAAATTATTTTCTTGCCACTAGATAGCAATACTGGAAGAAAAGAAGAATATAACATGATAAATGCTTAGGAAACAAAAACATTATGCAAAAACTCTCTTTTTGTTAGTAGTTCAAATACCGTAAACTTTATGCGGGCGCATGCGCTGTACTGTCCTATGACGTTTAACGTTAGCGTTACGGTGAGTGAAACCGCTATGCAAAAACTCCCTATTACTAGGAACGCCGCTAATAGTAACCTTAAACAATAGTTTAAAAACATGGGTTTTTTCCTCGATTTTCTAACAATAATATCATTCTCATAGTAAAAACAGTACGGTTTTGCAATTTCACGCCCAATATTGAAGAAATTGCCGAGCGGGTTTCAGTTTGGGGAATTTATTTGTTGGAGGAAACTTGGCGATCCATCGCCAAAAGTGGCGAACGTTGACGTCTTATGACTTTCAACTACCACTCTTTACTGGCAACTCTTTAGGTAATGGTTTAAAAACATGGCGGTTTTATTTTTCAACATTCGGAATGAAAACATCATCAGAACTTCACCAAATTATTAGGGTACCACAAATAAAGTATCCTCTTTACAATAAAAAAGGAATATTATTGAAATCGGCCCACGTGCTAAAAAATTATCGCTGACCATGTACATACGAAAAAAGGGAGATTCTGACGAATTGATAAAACCTTCTCCTTTTTGAAGTCGGTAAAAAGAGAACAACTGAAATACTTTCAGATTTTAAATATGCACATGTAATCGTAATCCATGCGTCGGTCCTCTGTCTCTTCGTTCGTTATGTTTTAAACCATGCCATAATCCATGCCTCCAGACCGTTTGTCTATCATGTTGCTATCATCCCTGATAGCACGGTGACTCCCAAGTGACCCTCAAGTAACAGTCTCGAGCAGTCGTTGTGACGTCGCTGTGTAGTCACAGCGAAGTCGATATGCCCTATTCTTGTAATGGTCACAAGGTGACCTCAAAGTGAAAGAAGAAAAAAAAATGCGTGCCTCATGGGAGAAAAATACTTTTTGGTAGTAGAACACGCTTGCATTATGCTGTACATCGTTTCTCTTTAAAGCCCATAATACCCCACCACCTACGTTCAATCTTCAATTCAATCAACTACTTCGTTCAACTGGAAAAGGGAATGAGCAAATCTGCAATGTCACTGCGGCCTCTTCATTTGCTGGCTGTGATTGGTCTGTGGGAGAAGTTGAACAAGTTGAATGAAATGCTCAATTTTTCCCGGACCGGCTGGGAAAAGTTGCGGATGTTGAACATACATATCGCATGAGGCTTTTCACACAAATGTAGTGGAAAACAGTCAAGCGAAAGTGTTGCCTGAATTGAAGATCGGGAAGGTGTGATATGGGCTTAAAAAGTGAACTGATTGCAATAATTAGTTTTGAAAACTGAAATTTTAGTGGCATACTTAAAAAATAGAAGAAATATACATTTACTCGTATTATTAAATTAAGATATCAATTAAATTTTTTGGAATCTTTTTTTTATCTTTTTCAAATATTGTTTTCTAGGAATCTGAGTGTTTTTATTAATCTATTTCTTATATATAAACCCTTATTTTATTCAAAAATCTTTTTTTTTAACTGTGGTTCAAAAATTATTTTCTTGCAGTCGATGGGGTTTATTTTTCGTTAAAAAATGGCTAATAATTTCTCGAACATATTTTTTCATTAAAAATTATCTTATGAAGCAAGTATGATATTTTTACTTTGATACATCACGTTTAAGTTGATACATTAGATATGCGAGTGTGTTTTCAAATTTATAAAAATTTAACAGTTTGTATTCTTTGAAATTAATTCAAACAAAACTCTCGAAAATTATCCTAAAACAAGATTTCATCGTATTTTCTCGTTGTTGTTACCGAAATTCTCGTTGTTGTTACCGAATTCGTTGTTTACCGTATGTTTCCCGTTGTTGTTACTGACTCGATTGCCAAGATGTATAGCAATCGAGTCAGTTTTAAGTCACAAAAACGATCACTGTGATGACACTTGACAGTTCCAAGAATCAGCAATCACATTGGGACTTCACAACGGCGTCACTTGGTGACTAGTCACAAAGAAGCGTCCCGGTGACCGCACGGTGATGTCACGTCACTTACTGTCACAATGTGACTATTTTGTGACACTCGGTGACCACCGTAACCCACAGTGACTCTTTCGTGGCCAGTTGTGCTGTGTTATTAGGGATTATGTAGGAAAACGCGTCATAATCCAAGCATCGGCCCAGTTTGTCTTTTCCTTTTCCGTTATGTTGTAAAGCGTGTCACAACCCACGTTCATTTAATTACCAGGAGGAGGCACGGCTCCAGATAAGCGGATTTCAATGATCTTTGGCACATTGGTTGTATACCATGTGAATATACTGCGTGTAAAATACTAAGACGCAATACTCAAAAACAGTCGAGAAAAATGAATATTTATTTTCGAATCACTTCACCCAAACTTTAAATATAAGTTATGTGCGAATGTGACGGAGCGTTCAAATCTCGTGCTGCGCAAGCATTTTTCCCTCTCTCTCTTTTTGAATACACCAATACTGGTAATTGATTCTCTCTATTTTTTTTTTTTTTGTCAAGTAAATAGTTTACTTATTTTTTATTCATTTATTTATCATTTATTTATTTTTACTACTTATTGATTTTATTATTATTATTATTTAAATTTTATTTCTACTTGTAAAATCTTTACTTTGGAATCAGAATCTTACACATTCAAATTAATTCACTTTTAACATTCGCGAAGCTCAATATTTATTTATGGTTCATTTCTTTTTGTCACCATGGTGTCACCTTTTTTTCAAATTTTCACCCGTTCGTGATGCAACAGCAACTGCATTATTTTATTTAATCGTCTGTCATCTGTTGATTGGTTGTCAAATTTAAAATATGAGATGTTAAAATTTCGAATGTACGTATTTAAGCAGTGAAACTTATTTTGAAGAATTATATTACATTTAAAAATATTCCATCAAGCCAAGCAAGTTCTTACTTTTGTGATGATGTTGTTGTTGTGGGATTCATATGTGGGATCATGTGGGACAAAGGTATGGTTTGTTCCACTTTTATGATAAGTGTTTTATTTTTAACATTCGGTTATTGTTCTTGTCGCATAGCGGCCAACTTTTACGCAATATAATTAACCACTTTTTGCAAACGGTAATTTTCTACTTAGAGTATAGCAAAATTTCACAGTTAAACGTGTGGGATAGTTACTATTTTGAAAAAATATTTAAAATTTGAACGGTTTACAAAAAGAGGTTAATTATATCCCCTAAATATAGGCAGATATGTCATTGTACTATTACCTGAAAAAAACTTAATTATTTACATAAATTTACATTATTAGCGTTAAATCAATAATGTTATGCAAGTTGCTTATTAATGTTTCAGTAATACGCCTTTTCATTTATACGTTGTTTTAGATAGGCCCTTAAAATATGTGTAAACGGTACTTTACTATATAAGTTACTGGAAAGAATGGCTTTTGAAATTTAAGAATACTCTGCGTAATTCAAAAAATAAAATTAGAAAATTTTTAAAAATGAAACATTTTTAAAATTATATTTCAAAAATTGAAAAAGAAGATTTTGCTGATTTGTCGATACATTTTGGAGGTTTGAAATTAAAAGCACTTTAGCGCTAACATAAATTATGACGCAATATTTTACAATACAATTTGTCTTACAAGCACCAGCACGATTTAAAAAAAAAAAGAATATTGACTTCAAATTACTTTACCATAACGAAAAATTATTCACATTGTAAAATAGTGTGAAAGTGTTGTGTAGCTATTTAAGTTATACTTCTCAATTAGCGGTTATTTGCGGTGGTTCAGCAATTTTAAAGTCACTTTCAATAAAGCTATCTCCTTCAAAACAGAACATACAAAAATGTATTTACAGGTTGAATATAATTAATTAAATCGAGCATATAAACTCTTTTGTCGTTATTATTAGCGCCGACGGCCACTGATGATACATTTTATTCTGCGTAATCTAATCTCATCGGGGAATAAGGAAAATAAGAGGCGCGCCCTCTACAGGCGTTGCGCAACAAATAGTAATGTGGGTGTGGCAATTTCTCGCCAAACATAGAAGATATTGCGAAGATGGATTCAGTCTTGGGAACATAATTTTTTGTAGCCTGACTTGGCGATCAATCGCCAAAAGTGGTCAGCTTTATCGATTTTTGATGTATTACCACGAATGCCGCTACTTGCAACGTTCTAGGTTTAAAAACATGTATTTTTTCCCAGACTTTCTAATGATAATATCATTCCCAGAGTAAAATAGTAAGGATCGGCAATTTCTCGCCGAATATAGAAGTTATTGCCAAAACACTGTTTAATGAAATCACACCCGCTCTCCTAATGTTCAACTCCTCGCTATGCGGATGACCTTGTACTGCTGACAGCAGGGTCTAGCCCTGGGAAGGGCAAACTACGGCCCGCGGGCCAAATCCGGCCCGCCGGAAGGTTTTATCTGGCCCGCGGATAGAATTTTAAATTTGCCGGTCCGACGGAAATTAAAAGAAAATATATATATTTATATATTATACAGGGTGTCCAGCCTTAATGTGACCCAATAGCTAATTCCCGAACCGTTCGGTTTAGATATGCACTTTCAATTAAAAAAATGTTTTAAAAAGGGTAAAGAATGTTTTTACGTGCTTTTCGAACCAAAAAACCCATTTAGAAAAAAATGACAAAAATTAAATTTTTATACGGTCCCCAGGTCCTATCACTTATATTTAGGAAAAGATGCAGTACACAAAAACAAAGTAAACACAAAAAGTTTCATTTTATTACGATAAAAACTGACCAAGTTATGGAACTTTGAAAATCATTCATTTCATCCATTTTCTCGGCCAATTTCAAGAAGCTGGTAAGGGACCGTCTCCAAAGTGAAATTAATTGGAACTCTGCCAGGAAACTTTCGCTCTTGCACGTCACTCTTATGTAAATCGTTTTTAAATTTTAAAGTACATACATTACGTTAATATTACAATAATTGAGTACTTAAGAAACAAAATTTATTCTGTGTACGTGTAAAACATAGATAAAATAAAATATTTTGGACGAAGAAAACTTTTCAAAAGCAGTTCCAAAAAAATAGACTTATTTGGCTGCGGCTTCAGACTGATTTGCTGCGATACTGATAATGGCGAACGTTAAAAATCTGTTGTGTAGTCGCATACTGTCTGTAGCATACAGCCGTATTCTAATATTACGAATTCTAGTATGGGAGAACGAGATGTATACAACTGGTCTCCGCGCATTAGCTCCTGCGTCAGGACTGGACGATAAGGAAATGCACCGCACGTATGTAACATGTTCCACAGCGTCGATTTTGAGTAGGAACAAGCCTTGCTAATATCCTGGACACTACTTTCAGGATGAGCCAAGGCATATCCTAGAACATCCTCAGCGGGTATCCGCAAGCTTGAAGGTGTGGCACGAGACAAGGGAATACGTCTATGACAACTCCCAGTTCTATACAAGCGTTGAACAGCACGGGCAATTGTACAATAAGATAGATGTCTTCGACTGGGAAATTTAATGGCATAAAGTCTTGCCGCCTCTCTCTTATTTCGATTACACTGCCCATACAACAGTACCATTTCGCAGTATTCTTCATTTGTATACATCTCGTTCTCCTGTACTAGAATTCGTAATATTAGAATACGACTGTATGCAATTGCAAGCGACTACACAACAGATTTTTAACGTTTGCCATGATCAGTACCGCAGCAAATCAGTCTGAAGCCGCAGGCAAATAAGTCTAAGTTTTTGGAACTGCTTTTGAAAAGTTTTCTTCGTCCAAAATATTTTATTTTATCTATGTTTTACACGTACACAGAATAAATTTTGTTTCTTAAGTACTCAGTTATTGTAATATTAACGTAATGTGTGTACTTTTAAATTTAAAAACGATTTACATAAGAGTGACGTGCAAGAGCGAATGTTTTCTGGCAGAGTTCCAATTAATTTCACTTTGGAGACGGTCCCTTACTAGCTTCTTGAAATTGGCCGAGAAAATGGATGAAATGTATGATTTTCAAAGTTCCATAACTTGGTCAGTTTTTATCGTAATAAAATGAAACTTTTTGTGTTTACTTTGTTTTTGTGTACTGCATCTTTTCCTAAATATAAGTGATAGGACCTGGGGACCGTATAAAAATTTAATTTTTGTAATTTTTTTCTAAATGGGTTTTTTGTTTCGAAAAGCACGTAAAAACATTCTTTACCTTTTTAAAAACATTTTTCAAATTGGAAGTGCATATCTAAACGAATGGTTCGGAATAGCTATTGGTCACATTAAGGCTGGACACCCTGTATATCCATATCAAGAATTATGAAGATGACTTGAAAAAACTGCATTTTGAGTTCGAACGCAGATTTCAAGATTTCAGTGTCATTCAAAGCGAATTGGATATGTTTACCATGCCTTTCAACGTAAATTGTGAAGCAGTGAGGTCCGATTTGCAGCTTGAATGAATTGAGTTGCAATCTAACAATCATCTCAAGCAGTTGTTTCTAAATATCCGAAAGTTAGAGTTTTACAAATCATTATCGAAAGTAAGATTCCCAAATTTAATATCTTACTCCCAGAAAATCAGTGCTATGTTTGCTTCATCTTATATATTTGAACAAGTGTTTTCAACTATGAACCTTAGAATGAATTCTTTCAGAAGTAGACTGACACATGAGCATTTAGCCTCGTTCCTTAGAATCACTACGAACCTCAATATAAGAAACTTTTAAAAATGAAATCTCGATTTCATTCATCTGATTAACATATTTAAGTTGTAATATGCATGTATATTGATTTTAAAATTTTACAAAAATTTATCTTGGCCCGCCAAACTTTTTTTTTCCCGATTTTTGGACCGCGACCGAAAAAGTTTGCCCATCCCTGGTCTAGCCACTCGGAATTAGAATCAATCAATTTATCACTAGTCACAACAACGTGATTTAGAAATTGACGCAAGAAAATGTATTTACTTTTCCGCAATTTAGGTCAAGGCCGCACGAGTAAGAACCCAAAATACCGTCCTCCAGCAATTAAAATAAATGAAGAAAGTATAAAACACAGCACAAACGCACTAAATACCTAACATAGTTACAACAAAGAATTATCGTGGATCCGTCATTTAAAGTATAAGCGATTACAATCGTTAAAACTTTCACAAAACTTACTTGTGCTTCAGCAAATGACGGGAGTCTCAAAAACTGCACTCAAAATATGGTATACCAGGGATTGATTTTTGGCACGGCATTCGGGGTAAGCTCCCGGGCCCCCAACAAAAAGCCCCTCCTCCAAATTATCCTTTAAATTTAAGAATTTGCAAATTTTGATTTTAACTTAAAATAGAAGACAGAGAAACTAATTTTAATGAATCATTTTTTATGCAGTTATAACATCCTTATTTGTATGGGTGATATAAAAGTTACTTCGTATTTTATAAGAAAGTTTTCGTGAGGGGGGGATTCTATGGAGGTTTCGCCCAGGGTCCCCATCTCAGGAAATCAGCCTCTGAGTATAACACTAAACTAGGAAGAATTCTTGTCTTATGCCAGTTTTTGTTGGCTTTCGATGATTACCAATTCAACGCGAAATAAATACTTTTTAGAAATTTCGTCAACAGAGGGCAGTAATGACGACATGGTTCATGCGGGAGTGAATTTAAATTTTTAAATGACGTAACGAGGCGCCAAGCTCGACATGGAGGCAGTGGCCGCTCCTCCATTTGAGCACATGAGCACGTGAACCCCCAAAGGAAAAACTAAAGAATAAACACATTAACAAATTAAATTTAAAACAAATATTAAGTACACGTCTAGATTTTTGTGAATTTAAAACGTGAGTTTGACTCTCTCCCCCCACTCTTATTAAATAAATACGCTTATTATAGCGAACGCACTGTAATGTAGGTGACTACAGCACAGTCTTAAATCGATCGCACGCGCGAACGGAAAATTTCGCTCTGAACCGCTCTCTGGGATCAGAAGCGGAGACAGCTGCAAAGAAGTACGTCGCTGATGAAATCATTCCTTTCGCACATTTTCATTGTGCACACAGGACCATTTGTTTTGCAGTATCTCTTCCAGATTTTTCCTTGGTTTGTTACGGTTGGTTAGTTAATTAATTTTTATTTCCTTTTCTTATAATTTTCTTTATTTCTATCATTTTTCACTACATTATTTTTTTTACAAACTAGTGTCAGTAATCAAAGTTGGGAGTCAAAGACGCGTTTCGGAGCTGAAGCAATGGCATTTTTCCCTTTGCAAAAAGAATGAAATAAAATGAATGAAGACAGCACCTTTGCTAAAACCCATCTTGGTGACGAAATGTAAGACCAGAGATGACTTGTTTCCTTTCAGTTGCGTGCATTGTTTTCCTTTAACTGCTGGAAAAGCAAATATATTTTCATTGAATAATGAAAGGTGTGCCAAAATTTATCTCGGAGGACATAGGTGTACTTTTTATGTTTAAATATGGATATTCTCCGTATTTTATTTTAACGTCATTTTAAGCTATCCTACTGTTTACTGCATAATTAGCTAATGGTCATTTGTATGCTTCCTTCAAAAACGCGTCAGAAGTCGCCCAGTTTGGTGACTTTTGGCACTCTATAGCCAAAAAACATGTACATACAAAAATGAAGCCAGTATCTTCCATATGTGGTTATGAAATCGACCCACTGTAATGTTACCAAAAGGGAATTATAAAGATTTTTAATTCGCGCTATAAGGAACCGATTTACTTAATAAATATAAATTTTAGACTAAATTTAACATTAAAAGAGCGCATACCCACTAGAACCCGTGCCTTTTCAAAGAGCTGTACGTCCCAAGCAGTACAATCCCCAGTTCGAAGGTCACAGTGAATTCATTGCAAATCTAATCAATATTTACAAAGCATTGCACAGGGAGGTTATAATTAAACTTCCCCCTACAAACAGCATTCTGCAGCTTAAAGGGGATAGCCAATTGCCACCCAGTTTGGAGCTGCAGTATGTGGACTGTACACAAGATGCGCTGAGGGAAATTTTTAAAGAAAGTTTAGTTCAAAAAAGTCCACTAGGTGGCGCTTTGCTTGGGGAAATCAGCCCAGAAAATGACCCAAATAAATGCTCAAACGTTATTGAATAAATTTTTGTACATTTCGAATTAGCCATTTCCGTTGTTAAATTTGCTGTTCTTTGTGCAAAACGCCACCTAGAGGACATTTTTGACCTTTTTTTTTTTTTTCAAAATTCCTTCAGCGCATCTCATGTTTTAGATATAGAATCCTGTTCTCTGTCTTGTCTGTCTGTCTTGTTTTTCATGGATAATGGGGGCTTAGGCTCTTCTGCTTAACAGCATTTTGTACCAACTCCAAATCCAGAATAGATCGATCGCGGCAGTGCATGCCAGGAGTGTGTTAATTTCTACCACAAACTCCCGAAGAGTTCATTTCTACCTCATTCAGGAGCCGACAGATGACAGCACTAGAGGGGGCTTCTGAATTTTAAAGAAAATAAAAAGCAGAAGACCCCTCCAAAAAAAAGCTTTAGTTTTGTCCCCCAGAGGTATAGTTTTTGTGTGTTAACTTGGAGCACATTGCAACCATGATATATTAAACGTGCCATAGCATTATTAGCCATTAGCGAGCACGGGGTTTTTAGAACCCTGTTTATAGGGGAAGTTTATTTATATCACACTGTATATTCTGCTTACGAAGAAGTACTCGAAAAAAAGTACTTCTAGCACCGTTGCATTCAAGCCTATAAAGGGCTTTGTTTACTGATAATGAACATAAATAATAAAGGAAAATTCGGCGTATTGAGGAGAGTAGTTTTTCTATTAATAAAAATAATAAAACCATATTTTTTAGCTTTGTAATTTGGTTATAGGACCGCTAAAATATGTATTTTCTTTCAGAGTCATTTACCTTATGGAAAATTTTAAATGTCCCGCAGTGGTCTGGGCTCTAAAGTCAGTTTCCATTAGAATACGGCAAGTGAAGCAGCATCCGGCTGGGCCAGTGCTTGGGAGGGTGGACTCCCTTCTCGGCTCGACTGCTGTGGGACCGTGTACGCTCATGGAAACTGGTGCACGTAAAATCCGTCGTGGCTCTAATGTCTTCCAGGTTTCACGCTACCTCTGTAGGAGCCGATTTCAGGGGGTTGGTTCCTCCTCTGAAACGGGTTCAAAACGAGGGGACCCAGGGCTAAAGTCGGACTTCCTCCCACTGGGACCCACTAAAATGGGAAGACGTCCCCCCCTCTTCCCATCGCCTCCCTATCTGGGGAGATCTGCAACCGCATATAGCAAGGGCATAAGTAACGACTGGAGAATTTTTTGCTATTAACCCTAAATCCATGAAATTACAGAAATATCAACGTGTTGTTTAATAATGTTCCGTAGAGTGAGTATTTAAACGGTTCTGTAATTATATTTAAACGTTTATTGCTGGCACGTATACGTGACAGTCGGCGCGAAAGGGTTACATTATAACTCTGTGTGCACGAGGGACACAGTGCTATATCTGTATACATAAAATGACTACAGACTGTTGTCAGTAAATTACTTGGAATCAAAAAATTTTAACATTTTTTGAACTAAAAAGAAAAAAAAACTTCCTTGTACACAGTTCATAGGTCAAAGTTGGTGTCAATCTGTTCACGTTCTCAGATGCAAAATGCTGTCTATTTACAGCAGAAATTGAACTGTAAGGACCTGTATTATGATATTATCGATATGCCTTTTATCGAATCACCCCTAATAAAATGTATTTCTATGGAATCTCGTGGCCTTAAGGCTGTTCTTTTTCAGGAAATCATGCAACTTTTGAAGAGTCTTCTTCTTTTAAATCCAATTGCGCTAGAGGCTCTGAAAAAATTTAGAATATCTCTTTACAAGTTGTACTCGGAACTGTAACAAGCAATGAACCTATGGGAATCACAAAACACTCAGGAAGGAAAGGGGAAGGGGGGGGGGAATGCAAAACATACCAAATTCGGCATTATTTCCCTAAGCAGGTGGAATGAGTTACCTGCAGTTTACCTGCAGTAAGGCAGTTTTTGTGCTTATAAAATTTACTGAAAGTGACGTGAGGCGCACAGCTTTGCTGTTTGTATGAGTGCATAGTGCATTGGATGAAGAAGCATTATTTATTTATTTTCCTAATGTGTGAACATCTTGGGTTTGTTTTGAAGCATTGCCCAATGCTGAAAAAAATTCAGTAACGTTACATACTTATAGCAGAAAGGTTTCCGAAAGTATAGCGTAACCTACCGATGCTCTACTCGAACTCACGATTTCGGAAAGATAACCCACATTTCGGCTTAAAATATTTACGGGGAAAGGAAATCTTCATTTGGGACTTCGCGCTCATGCGCCAAGTGCCAAGAGACAGAGGGGAAAAGAGTGAACGCGTCTTCCCTAATAGCACAGATGGTCACAAAAGAGTCGCTGTGACGTTACAGAGGGTCCCAATTGTCACAGGACTGTCACATACTAGTCACATTGTGACTTGTGAGTGATGTGACTCCACTATGTGGTCACTGTGAAGTTTATTTGTGACAAGTCACCAGGTGACGTCGCCGGATGAATACTTAAATAAAACGGCACATTATCTCCTGAAAATAATTTATGTGGGTAAAAATATTTTAATTTATATTTATTAATTATGGTATTTTCGCTCTATTTATAAAATACTCCAAAAAAAATTTAAGTTTCCAAAACAAGCCATGCCATAAACAACTTTTGCAGCAGGCAGTTTACTTTTAAAGCAATCAGAGCTGGACGATCACAGCGCTGAGGTAACGTGCTGGCCTATGAATGAGTGCGTCGAGTGTTCGATACTGGTACTGAGCGCTCCTTCCGCGAGAGTTTGGTGTTGCCGTCTAATGCATGTTACTCGTTAATTTGAAAACCTTTGTGAAATGGACTGAGAGGTTTCTGAAAAACACAGAAACGTTACTCGTTAATTCGGAAACCTTTTTGAAATGAACGGAGAGGTTTTTGAAAAACACAGAAAGGTTACTCGTTAATTCGGAAACCATTGTGAAATAAACCGAAAGACTACTCAATATTTTACCAAAATATACAAAAACGTTATACATCTTTTCCAGAAAAGTTACCTAAAAACAGGAAAATCTGTAAATATTTTTCCAAAATATGCAGGAACGTTTCTAAATACTTTACCCGCATGGTTCGGAAACGTTTCTGCAATTTTAAACTATAAGAGCTGCCCCACTTTTGGGGTAACATTTCCAATTTTTTTTTTTTTTAACCGTGATCCATCGCTCGATTTAACTCTTTATCTACCGACGGTACTAAGAAGTACCGTTAAATTAAAATCTTCTTATAAATAAAAATGAAATTCTGTTTGTTTGTTTGTTTGTTTGTGGATTTGAGTTGTATACAAATCCACAAAAATGGACATATCAGCCTGAAATTTTGCACAGATATGTAAAATAATATAGAATAAATCATAGTCCACTTTAAAACTTTGAAAGTCCACCCGTTCCCGGAATTTAAGAGATTTTTTATGTTCTCCACGCAAAAAGCTTTCCGTAGTTGTAACCCCTGTAGTGAAAAAAGTGTGAAATAAGGATCGTGGTTGCCATGTCTGGCGATTTTGCCGAATAAGATGTTTTAAATTCTCAAAGTAAAAATAAAAGAATAATAATGATTTTTTTTTGTTAGTTTATATTCGTAAGGTTATTTTTTTTTTAATTATAATATCGTGTGCATGGGAAATCGGAGCAGGAATGAAATGTTTTATACGCAAAACAATAAGAATTGAAGATTTCCGAGGCTAATAGGTAATTTTTTTTAGTTTGGCGAAAAAATAAAATGGCTCAAATGCCGATTTTGAGAAAGTGAGTTCTAGCGGTTTGCACAGATTTCGGCTTGGCGCAATTTATTGAGAGCTTAAGGAAATAGATTTTTGAAAACAAGTGTAAAGGTTTTATTAGAATACAGCGTTAAATTTTAATGATCCGTGAAGAAATAATGCAGTTGTTAAGGGATTTCAAGCGATCTATCTCCAGAATTCTCGCCAAATGAGTACATTGATTTAAGTTGGGGGAATTCCGCCAAATTTCAGAAAATTGAAATCTTCTCATTTACTACATCGGAGTAACGATGAATAAAACACGTTATAGTTGATAATTTAAAAATTTTCGGGTGTATTAAGGGATTCCACTTTTGAAATAAAGGCTTGCTTTACTTTTTCGCGATCGAACCATTTCCCATATTGATTGCTGCTAAGTCAGTGCTTCGAATGATTTCCTGAAAAAACTCTTGCACAATGGCGTATGTTGGCACTTTGGCGAGGCTTAGATTTGAAACTGGATTTGATTTGAGACTGGGATATATAATGACACTGGTTATAGATAAAAATGAATGTTGGTATGTGTGTATGAGGTTGAAAAACTCTAGCACCGTTGCACCATGAAATTTGGTTCACCTAAGTCTTTTATCATTGAGAAGCTTTTTATGCTATCCGTTTTCCTCTAACTTGCCACTAGGTGGCGCAGCAGAACGTCGAATTCTATTCCGTTTAGCCGTTTACTATGCGAATATCGTCCAACCAATTTCGATGAAATTTGGTACACGCGGATATTAGAACACGGAGAATATTTTTCACTATCCATTTTGCTGTAACTTGCCGCTAAATGGCGCTGCTACGCATCAACTTCTATACCGTTCGACCGACCGGCATAAAATTTCTTATACTTACACATTTCAGCACGAACAATATATTCTAACTGTGTTCCTTTTGATGTTACTCACCTCTAGATGGCACCGCAATGCATTATTATTTTAACTCGCCACTAGATGACGCTGCAGCAGGCCAAATTCTTGACCATTCAAACGGTCGCTATGAAAATCAGTATACATAGCTATTTGAACAATGAGAATATTTTGGCATTATCCATTTTGCTATAACTCGCCACTTGACGGCACTGTAGCAAATCATTACTTTAATTAACCACTAGATCGCGCTGCAGTGCATCACTTCTTGACTGTGCAACTGATCGCTATGAAAATAGGTATACATAGATATTTGAACACGGGGAAGAGTTTGGCGCTATCCATTTTCCTATATAATTTGCCACTAGATGTCGCGTCAACACATGAACTTCACAGGGCTGTCCAGCCGATCGTCCTGAAATTTCGTATTCATCGATATCTGAATGCGAAGAATATTTCCGCCGTATCCGTTTTGCTAAAACTCGCCACTAGATTGCGCTACGCCGCATGACCTTCTGCACCGTACAAACGATTGCCTTGAAATTCGGTATGCATGGTTATTGAACACAATATAAAGCGATATCCATTTTGCTATATCTCTTTATTACAATAAATAGTAATCACCACAAATCGTAATATCAGAAAGTCCATTCATTCCCGTGCGAAGAACGGGTACTTCAGCTAGTTGTAAATAAAAAGAAAAACCTATTCATTGTAGCCATCTCTTTGAAAAATCTCTACCCAATACTTCATTGAATCAGCTTCCATCACGAATGCATGTTAGTAGGTTTTAAATAGGCAGCTTTCCGCTCGCTTTCTAATAGTGGCGTGCCCCCTTCCCCACCAAAACAGAACATGAATGAATTTTGAGACGTCTGTTTTAGGATTAAAAGATTCGAGTTTCTAAAAGTGTGTCCATCGAAGTATGACTGGACTCCTTCAGATAGGTGGGTCCTATACTCTTTTGAAAAAGACTCGTTCACTGTTTATAAAACCAGTCATCCAATGTATATAGCTTATTAACCCATTAAGTACTAGGGTTACCGTATGGTAACAGGAAACAATGGTTTATAGTATGGTCAAATAAAGGACTACCGTGACCATATGGTCACCTGGCCATATTTACTAAATCTCACATCTGACATCTGAAAACACAGAAAAGGACATTCTCACTCAAGTAACCTCAACGAAGTTATTTCAGGTCAGGGGAAAGATTGTGGGGGAGGGAGGGTAAAATCTCCGTCCTTAATGGGTTAAATTTCCGTAATTTTCTATTTTATGACATTAATCAGCATTGATCACTCTTTGCCTAACTATAAAGAGAGAGAGAGAAAAAATAGATTAAAGTTGATATTCTTCTCAATTCTTGATTCGGTAAATAAAGGGTTAACTACCAGCAACAGCTCTCTTTTCGAATTGATTATCGCGTGCCCCAGAGCTCAAGAACATTTTTCAGGACAGCTGACAGCACGCGATGGGCGATTCGATCGACCGCCCTGTTGTTGGTAGTTCAATCGAGCGATGGCAACGGCTGCACTCTTTCGGCATTGGGCAGTCTATCTATAGTTTTTCTTCTATACCGATGCGTATTTTCATCCCATTCTGCCGTTCTCAGCCGACGCCGGTACTGATAAAAATAATCCGGGCATCGATTTTACAAATAACACCGGTAAAAAAAAAAAAAAAAAAAAAAAAAAAAATTGGGAGGGAGGGGGGGGGGGTCTGTTCTCATTCTTAAATTCTGATTCTAGACATTGAAAAACACTTCAATTTTCAATTTTAGTTCTTAAAGTTTGCTTTTGTCTGATTTACGTCGATAAGTATATCTTAATTTATTTCATAAACGAAAGATGGCAGCACTTCGATTAACCCGAAAGTGTGTTAAAGTAAAGAAAGTTCCCTGTGTTCCTTGCGACGAAGGGCTTGGACTAATGAAGGTCAAAACAATTTTTGACCGAAACGTGCGTATCTTCTTACCTATAACTTCTTATGCGTGTTTTTTACAAAGTTTTTTATTTACCTTAAACTGTATTATTATTTGTAACTCTGTAGTATTGCTTTTAGTATTATTTGTAATATTATTATTTGCTTATATTATTATTGGCTCATACGAACATAAAAGAAATACGGAAAATATTCATTTTTAGACATTAATTTCTTATTATTTTACATTTATATGCTATATTGTTTATCACACATCTTGAATAAAAAAGACTTTTATATCCAGGAAAAACTTTTCTGATCATAATTTAGAGTGGAATTATAAAAAAATATATAAAAATCAGTAATTTTTACCAAAAAATTGAAAAATTGCTATAATTTCTACAAAAGCAAACTTTCATAAGAAAAAAAAAATTATTTTCCTTAGTTTTGGCGTAGGAGAAACTAAAATTTAACATGTAGAAGTCAGACCCAAAAATCGTGTTGACCGGTATAATCGATCCTTTTTTTAAGGGAAATGATAGAAAAGAATTATCGTGCAACTGTGTCCTCCTTATGTCCTTTTATTGAAATCCAATGGATTCTTCGTGAACAAAACAATCGAAATGTCAGAGTTGTGTGTCCTCACGGAGAGGACACGGCGCGTTAAAGGGTTGTAGGAAAATAAGTTCCATGGAGAAGAGCGAACGTTTCGTGTGTTGTGCGCGCCTTAAACTATACGTCCTTCGCTAGAATTCGGACGAATAAAAAGTCCTATCGCGCCTCATTAAGCGCGATTAATAGAAACGACCGTAAAAATTCTACTCCTTTCAGAGCTGCAGTGTTGAAATTTCCTCAATTAAAATAGTTTGCTCCTTTTTGCTTCGGAGAGTCGGAGAGGGAAAAAAGCAATTTAATTGGATGAAACGTTCTCCCGGATAAAAGCGCCTTTTTAAACGGAATCGGTTTTCTCTTTTCTTTTAACTCTGTTTTCGTCAGCATTCTGTCACAAGGAAGTCCAAACTGTTTTTAAAAATTTCAAAAAACGTGCTTTTTCATTATTTATTACCGACTTTTAAAAAAAGGGAGGTACTAATTTGAACGCATATATATTATATATATATATATATATATATATATATATATATATATATATATATATATATAACTAACAAGTAAAACACAAAACATACTACAAATAAGACATATCTCGCATAAAAATATAACAGCTATTAGCAAGAATTAGAAACCAGATTTTGAAGCCAAATAAAGTGCAAGAATTATTGTGATAATATAATGGAATGGAAATTATAACCACTGTCACCATCGTCAGGGGCCACAAACAGTGGATTATAATTTACAGCAAACCAAATAGTAGGGTTTCGGTTGTGTGGCATATCAGAAGAGATATTAACTCCACACATCTGGGCCCTACCCTACTATATAAAGGAAAGAAGAAATCAAAAAGATAACAAAAATTAGAAATACGAATTATAATTTTACATACCAGACCTTGAGCAGAGCACATGGAAATTTCATTTGAACAATTGATATGTGTTGCCAATGCTAAGAATTGTAAAAACAGCAGCAGCAGCAGTATATATAAGGATAAGATCCCTTTTCCCATGTCTGTCTCTCTCATTTCGGGATGGGGGGGCGGGTTCAAGACCACTAATCCCCCCCCCCCTGCCGCTTGGCTACGCCACTGCGTTCTAGTGATATTATCAGTCCGAAAATCGGGGGGAAAACGTGCTTTAAACCATCGCCTATAGCACTTAGGGGCAACCTACGGCCAGCGGACCGGATGTGGTCCGCCAGGGCTTTTCATCCGACCCTCGGAACATTTCAAACCCCGTATAAACCATGCAAAATCCTAATTATACGGCCGCGTATTCGCTAACATCCTAAAGTTTGGCCCGCAACTTTTCAAATGTTGTCCATACCTGGCCTATGGCGTGTTAAAAGTCGCCAAGATTTAGCACTTTTAGCTGTCTGTAGCCAAGTTTGGCATCAAAAAGTAAGTTCCCAAAACTGAATTCGACTTGGCGATATCTTCTATAGTCGGCGAGGAGCTGCCAAACCCCCTTATTTTACAATATGAATGATAGTACAGCTTGGGTATTTGCCACCCAGCGAGATAAAATATTTCTTTGTCAAAATACGCCAATCTTTCAAGGGCTATGCATAAGACCATGCCCAGAAAAAAATTTCAGGAGGGGGGGGGGGGAGAACAACAGGTGAAAAAGGCTTCATTATTATTGTTTTGTAAACAAAATTCAGAGCCTTATTATCGCATGCGGGCAAATCGGGACTTTGCCAGGGCCCACGGCTGGAAAGGGCCACCAATTTAAAAT
This sequence comes from Cheiracanthium punctorium, assembly GCA_038373885.1. NCBI lineage: Eukaryota > Metazoa > Arthropoda > Arachnida > Araneae > Cheiracanthiidae > Cheiracanthium > Cheiracanthium punctorium. Next base: position 157,294 of record JAWZYV010000946.1, on the reverse strand, counting down.
GCTGTTCTGAAATATTCTTTTTTATGTCAAAATTTCATGAAAAAGAAAACAAATTTCATAGATCGGGGCCCCCAAATTTATCAATGCTCAAGGACCCTATTGGTCATAATCAGGCCCTGACAAAATTTTAAATTTCGGGGTGACCGGACCCCCTAGTCCCCCCACTTGGGTACGGGTTTGGCTATGCAAAACGATATTTAGAGAACTGTTTCAATGGCGAACTCATTGGTAAATCGATTATGCGTGCATGCACAAATCACCAAAGAATCAACAAAGAAATGATGAAAGTCTTCACTGGTGTCAGATAGGCAAGCTGTTCCGGAATAATGTTTCGTTACAGTGGAGTGATTTAAAGTCGGTTTCCTTTCTTTTCTTTAATTATACTTGTTGATTTATAAACACAAAGTTGAAGAGTGCTATGATTTCGGTTTGTCTGTCTGTGCGTCCGTGTTCTAACTGACTGTGTATGCGTCGATTAATACGAAATTTATGTAGGTAATTGCTGTATACTGCACCCTATTGAAAAGGATAGTTCTTATACAGAAGCACTCTTATACAGAAGCGCAAGAATTCCAATACATAACAGTCTAGAGCAGATGAAAAAATTCATTCAAGTACAGGTACTTTAAGTATATACAGGGTGATTCAAAACTTTGAGTGAGAAATCCAAAGGGTGATAGAGTAGACAAAGACTATAGAATCACATAGCAATGTGGAAACTTGTTTTTTTTTTTTAGGGGGGGGGGGGGAGGTCTTGTTTAGTTCAAAATTCTCATGAATGTTTAGAATGATATTACGAGTGTAATTTCGCAAGTTTTTCTGTAATAATAATAATTATAATAATTTGAGCAAAAGCTCGTTCATGTTAAAAGAAATAAAATGAGTTAAAATTCTGAAAAACTGCATTTTATCAGGAAATATTTTTTCATAACTAGATGTATGCGAAATTTAATGCGAAGTTATAGTTTTTTACATGTTTATCCGCAAAAGTCAGCTTTTTCAATTGTTATGGAATGCGCCTGAAGCATTCTGAAAATTTGTTGTTTTTTGAATTTAATTTGCAAAAAATGTCTTTTTTGTACAAAAAACAAAAATGATTCCTGACATTTAATAAAAGAATTTCAAAAAAATTTCCTATTTATCCTTACATTATACACAGTGTACAAAATTGAAAATTTAAAAGAAAAATTGTAAAGAAAAGAAAAGAAATTTGATTCAACGTCCCTTGCCCCTGAAGGGGTTAAAATATCTACATTTAATAATAATACTGACAGAAAGGAAAATAAAGAAAATCGAGGCATTCTACTGTAAGAGTCAAAGTTTTCTGCAGTCCGTTAAACTTTAAGATAAAATAATGTAAAATAAAAACCGTGCGAATTGAAAAGTTAAATTGTGGCCATGAAATCATCTGGACAGAGCAGCATTCAAAACCAGCGATGTCATCAGCCATTTCCGTCTCTAATGAAGGCAAATAATTCGACTTGCAGGTTTTGTGTATTTGCTTTGTTCCATTTTCTTTCCTTTTATTTTTGCTAATCCCGAAACCAAATTAAATTTGGTTGAACACTGGAAAGAGCATCCGGGGTGAAACTTTAATTTTGTCTCACATATCAGCTTTTAATCATTCATTTTAGTTTAGAGCACAAGTTTTTCAAACTTATTTTGACCATCGCCCACTTGAGAATTAAAAAAAAATCTAGTGGTCCCCATATTTTTTTAACATACCTTTTTATATAACCATGTGTTACGTATCTTAAAAACAGTTAATGCAAATAATTTTTAAACGTGTATTATTTATATGGATAGGATAGATAGGATGTGGCCAATATATCCCATTTATGAGTTTAAAACTTATCTAGTGTGAAAGGTGCAAGACTTTTTTAAATTTTTTAATAGCTTTTTTTATCGGACTTATAAAAAGCAAAAAAGGACTATCCTAATATTATGAACTGATTTTAGAACTCAGCTATCCATTTCGTTCTTGATTTGTTTTTACATGATCTTTGTTATGATCTATTTAATGATACATGCACGCTGTTCGTTGCTTTTGGGGTTTTCAAATCATATTTATATTTCAAAAGCATACTTTAATAATCACACATAATTATCTTCGCAGCTACGGAAATTTCAAAATTCGCTTATGGATGGTGAAGTCTCTCAAGAACCGAATTCATGGAAGCTTAAGATTTCAGTCTCGAATGTAGTCTCGTTAAAACGTTTTAATGAGGCTTTTACCCTAAGGTTAAGGAAACATGATCCAAATCTGTTTATTATTATTATTATTATTATCGCTTACTATAAACTGCAATAATATATAGAAAGTTTTCTAGGTGCTCGCCATCAGATTTGAGTCTAATCTTGCAGCTATTAGGATTTATTAATATGTGCTATTAACATTAACTGAATAACAAGTACATGGATTATTTTTTTCTAATTTGTAACGGTGAAATAACGATTTCGTTATAAATTTACATTTACAAACACTTAAAAATGGTGTATGTAAGTGTACATTATATGACCTATAATTGCTAGTACATGAAATTTAGATTTAATTTCAGAACACTATTTCTTTAAAATGATTAAAACTTACATTAAAATAACAAACATAAAAGTTACTTGAGATGGCATGACGAGTAAATTTTATGTGTATTATTTTACAAAGTTTTAATTATTTTATCTCTTAAACACGAGTTCTTTTGAGTGTTTTTTGTTACTATTTCTTTAGGTTTGAAAAATTACGTATGGAGTAAATATAAATTAAAGTAATTTAAATTACATTATGCACGTTTTACATAAGAAATTTTTATTTCATATTATACAATTATTATTATTATTATCATTATTATTACTATTATTATTATTATTATTATTATTATTATTATTTAGATATTTACCCCCATCTTTGTCAAAATAGTCAATTACTTAGTCAAAATAGTCTTTTTTTGCAAGGATAGGTGCTGAAAACTCTGAATTTGCTCTTTAAATATCCCATAATTTAATATTTCCCTTCAGGTAATAAAACAGTTTAAAACTGTATCACCATAACCCAGTTTCAAAGTATTATTTCGTTATAAGGCGTCATTTTAAATTATTTCAAATGACGCCTTATAACGAATTCAATAACGAATTCAATTTTTCGCCCTAAAGTTTTAATTACTCTATGTTAACAATGATAATAGAATGAAAACAAAAGATACTAAGCTTCGGGTAGCAATCTTTTGCTTAGATCTTAGCTAACGAATAATTTAATCTTACTGCTCGGATATTAAAATGCCCCATACATTTAATTTTTACATAATAAAAATATCTCTTAAAAAAATAAAAACCATTGTGTATATAAATGCCCCTTGGCGCTTTCGAATACGAAACTAAGCACACAAATGCGTGTGTTCTGGCGGGGGGAGGCGAAGTTCTATGATTACCAAGGTTACGCGAACATTGCAAGGGTCCGAAACCTGATGGAGTCCATACCTTTCAAGTTGGAGGAAGACTCACCTCTCAAGAAGAGGACGTACCCGATGACGAGGACGCTGCCGAGCGTGTGGTCCATTGGTCTGCGTCAGGAGGAAGCGAGAAAAAGATGCTGTCACAGAAACCGCTCTTCCAAAAACGCAAGGACAATGCGAGAGAGGCGCTTGGCGGAAAAGCCGGCGGTTTGGCGCCAAACAAATCGGGCACCCCCGGAAGTTATCGATCCCCTTTCTCCCACATCGCTCGAACGCCGTGACACAATGCCATTTTCTTTCACTCTCCGCTTGAACTCAGGTGTTGCGGGTAGGACTGCGAAAAAAAAACTCGTTAATAACAGCTTAATTGCCCTAGAGAGTATAGTTCTAGAAAGGTCATGTTATTTTGGTACATAAATAGAGTATGATCCACAGAAACTGATTATGACCAACGGCAGCCCCGGGCATGGATGAATTTGGTGGCCCCCATCTATGAAATTTGCTATTAAAAATATATTTCAGAACAATATTTGAAATTGGGGCCCTTTCGAGCCGGGGGCCCAGGGCAAAGTCCCGATTTGCCCATGCGATAATAAGGCCCTAGACCTGGTGATCCATTTAAATGAATACCCGATGGTTTTTCTTATTACCCTTAAATTTGATGGATGTGGCAACTATACTCTGAAACATAATTGTTTGAACCAAGGGTGGCTAGATGTCTGCGCCGCCGCACCACGCCGCCACCGCCAGGCATTTGTACCACGCCGCCGCCGCCGAGGTCTAGGCCGGCGCGCCGACGAAGAACGCCGATTGTATGCCGCGGCGTGCAATCGGCTTCAAAACTTAAAAAAAAAAAAAAAAAAAAAAAAAAAAATAGTACCTAAACTTTCAACTGCTTATTTTTTTCTGGACACTTCTTAACCTTTTACTGGCCAATGTTTCCAATTGAGGACATCAAATTAAAAAATTTTTGAATAATTAAATTTTATCAATATTGACTTGACAAAAATATCTCATAAAGTTAAAGGATTACTTGATTGTTTGAAATGCAAGTTGCATTTGTATCATTAGTGGGAAAGTGGAGGGAAAAATCATAAAAATGGCCATTTTCATAATTTTTTACAGAGCTTTCTTGATTCCCCTACCCTTCAAACTTAATTCATACTTTTATTTAAATTTTTTAAAAAACTCTTTCATTAATTCTTAATATTTCACTTATTATTTAAGCCATTGGTCCCCAACCCCGGTCCCGGTCCTCGAATCAAATAGTACCGTTCCGCCAAGGAACATTAAATTCTTTCCATTTTATTTACTTTGGTGTATTTCTCTTGGGTTTTTGCGACTTTGTCGTGTTTTTGCTGATTTATACCCTTGTAACAGAAGAAATATTGTAATTCTGTTAGCATTTTTCTTTTCTTTTTGTTGTTTATTAAAGATTTCAAGATCATGAATTAAAACTGCAATCATAAAATATAGAATAAATGTTCTTTCCCTAAAACTATTCAAGGCAACAACTCTGCCGGTTGAAATGCTACATCACTTTATAATATTATTATTATTATTATTTATTTTTTTTGGGGGGGGTACCTGTACACCCTCCAAAAAAAGTATTAGAGCAAGAGAGAAATCTCCTACGTTGGTTTCGTATATTAAAATTATTTATCATAGAATATGAATGAGGCTATGTATAAATATGAATTTCCATATTTCTGTCAGGTTGTGCGTTTTTCAAAACTCAAATTATTATTCGCAAAGACTACGTGAAATATCCAGCACCTACTCGCATGAAGACAGCTGTGCCCTAAACGAAACTGCATGTTGCTAACGTCACATACCGTGATCATACTTATCCATTTCACACACAAACCGTTTCGAGAGGTCTGAGACTTGTTTTGTAGGTTTGGGGCCGGAGTGCTAAAACTTTATTGTTAAGTGCTGGGCCCATGGACGCCGGCAGACTATTTCCCAGGGGGGGGGGGGCAAAGACTACTCAAGGGGGGGCAAAGACTACTTTAACGTATGGTTACCATGTTGGAAAGAGCAAAAAAGCAAGGGAAAACACTGCATACAAAAATCCAGGGGGGGGGCATAGCCCCCCTTGCCCTATGCTGCCGACGCCCATGGCTGGGCCCGACTGGGAGATTCGGAGGCCCTAGCCTAGCACTTTTATGGGGACCCTGTACGGTCATTCCTAGTTGACACATATAGTCATAACGTAGAAATATTTGTTCGCAGTGCGAAAATAAAGGGAATGTTAACCCCGCCCTCTTTCTCTAAAAATTTTTTAATTAAATTCCATAAATTTTTAAGGTACTAAAGTTATGCTTCAAATGATGTCACGTCGATAAATGCTCCATGGTGGATTTCTGGGATATAACGTTTATGCTCATTTTTGCACGTCGGCATGTTTATGTTTTCCGCTATTTTTATAGCGTAGTTTTATTTTCTTAAACTATTTTAATAGTTTTTCGGCCCTTTAAACTAGTCCTAGACCTAGTTAGCTGTGCGGTAATCCGGCTCTGGTCGTTTTCGGTAAACAAGCCCTGGAGAAAAGCTCATTTTTAACAGCAAGTACTTTTGTTTTTGTAAAGAAAAAAAAGCAATTATTTGTATATAAGACCAACATTAAAGTTTTAATTAAAAGTTAGAAAAGTGAAAGTGCTAAAGAAAAAGCACTTTATTCCTATTTTACAATGAGGGCAACTTGATCATTATGGGAGGGGGCCCGACAGATCTCTGATACCCGGGCCCTAATTTTCTCTCTATGGGACTGGCTACCCATCACTATATCATAGCCGCCAACCGTTCCGTTTTTATAGGAACATTTTCCACCATTATTTTGAACAGTTTTATTTTAAATTAAAAACACAGACTTATTTCAAGATTAAATTGCCAAGGAAAAATTAGTGGTGGGAAATGTTTCGATAAAAACGGAACGGTTGCAGCTATGCTATATTCCGTTTTTGAAACCAATGTAAAAGCTTGTCAGGAGTCATTAGTCAGAAATGGGGCCAATGCTCACAATTGCGAACACAGGGAAAATTGTATACAATTTTTCCCCCCGTTTAAATGACTAATATCCTTTAATCCAAATGACTAATATCCTTTAATCCAAAATATGGCTGGATCTGAATTCGGTCTGTAAAGGGTTAACACTAGCTAGTAACTTGTAAAGATATCATTAAAAAAATTTTTTTGAGTCAATGGCGTAATTTGATTGCTTTAAAAACTGCTTTATACATTTAAAGAACATTATAGGTTTGGAATGGTTCATGAGAAGGTTGCGGAGAAAAAAAAAACCCGCTTAAAAACGCATGTATCAATTGTTCACTGACAGCTAAATGTATCGTGAATGTGCTATATGAGCAATATAAACCTATCCGATTTTGATAAAATCTATTGTCTCAGTTTTGCAGTACAAATGTTTTAAAAGTGTACCGAAACGGCTCATACTCTGAAGCCCCACCACTGGCCGAGCTCATAGTGCTCTGAACTGGGAGGCGGAAGGTACCTGGCCGTCGTTTCCACCGAAATGCTTGTTAAGACCCCTTAGAAAGATCTCGCTCTTTTTCAAAAAAAATTTCCACGTCGCCGCCGGGTTTCTGAGGTCGTTACGCCGCCGCGTATTTCCGTGCGGCGCAGACCTCTAAGGGTGGCTCCAGTGAGGGGGTCATGCCCCCTCTTATGTAGCCCCCTCACCTTATGCAGCTAATGAAATACATGTCCCATAAATATTTAATTGACATCCAAAGCCACAAATCTATTGGATGTGCGTGTATAACATCCATAAGACATACATTTGTAGACGTCTTATTGGCGTAGAAGATTGGATGGCTTCTGCAGATTGGAAATGACTAGATCTGCATTCGCGGCTGATCTCAATGACGTCACACTCTCAGTTACGCTGCTGCTGAGCACGTGAAAAGGGAAAACTTCTTGTCAAGCATTCTAAAATTTATATTTATGCAGTTAAACAGGTTTCCATAACATTATTGCAGGGGCGTAGCCAGAAATTTTTCATGGGGGGGTTACAACTACTGCAACTCACATATATGCATACATGTGTGTGATAAGGGAGTGAAGAATGTATATTTTGTATGGCAAAAAATAAACATTTATGAACGTTTATTCACATTTTTATACTTTTGAAATTCATTGTAAAAAAAAATTAAATGATTTTTTAAGACTGCAAGGGTTATTTATTTATGATATTCTCATAATTCACATATTTTTGTACGTTTGTACACATTTTAAAGCAATTTTCACTGGATTAGCATTAGAAAATTTTCATTTTTTAATTTAATTAAATTTCAAATTTCGTGCTCGATTTGTGTGCACATTTAAAATTTAAAAAGAGGGAGGGAGCGTGCGCAGGCCGGAACGTGGCACAGCTAGTATGTGCGTACGGCATGCATCAGCCGACGACTATAGCTTAAGTTGAGTGATCACCTATAAGCCACCCTATTTCATTTCTTTCGCTTTAGTCGGTATTACGTGATGTGCGAACAAAAGTTTAAGCAGTTTGAAACAATTTTCGGAAAATCTCAAAATCGAATGAATTTTTTAAAAATTCGACACATATGATTTAAGTTGAGTGATCACATATCGTGTCACCAAATTTTATTTCATTCGTTTCAGTCAGTTTTACGAGATTTGCGAATAAAAAAAGGCGTCAGTGACAGAACGACAAACTTTTCCTTTTTTTTTTTTTCTTTTTCTTTCTTTCTTTTTTTTACGGTCTTACTGGTGTTCCAAATGCTTAAAACGGATAGAAATCGCAAAAATGTTTAATACCAAGAAGTGTACATGCAAAGTCTAATTTTATTTATTTAGGTACATAAAAGTTCCCATTTCAAAATTAAAACAGCATTCACTTCAAACTTTAGTAACTTCTTCACGAGTCTAACTTGTCTGGTGGTTAGAACGCTCGCCTACAACACCTTGGATCTATGATTCGATTCCATCCGCGGAAACTAGAAGACTCAGTTTAAAAGTAACTTGAAGCTCTCACGTTTGATAACAGATGGCAGCACCAGAATTCAAGGAAGGGGGAAGAGATCTTAGCGGCCAAGAGATGGCGTCCATGACGTTACTACTCATTTTTCCCCCATCCTAAAAGAGGGCTATTGCAGATTGCCCCGATATTCTGGATATGATGTGGATATCCATTTATGGGCCGTTTGAGAAATCTTGGTTATTTTGGACGTCTAATTAATATCTATGCTACTTGGATATAGATCTCTTACAGACATCCTGGATATTATAGACGTTGCCTAGTACTTAGAGGGATCACACCTCAAATCTGATAGAGGTCCATTTTATGTTATCTGGAGGATCTTGGTCTTCTGATATACTCATTATCTAACTCTCGATAATTCAATGGCAAAGGGACTAATCTTCTTTTAGGACTTTTAGAGAAGGGACTAATCTTCTCTACCCGGATTTTGGCCACTTTTTATAGCCATTCCGGAAGGCATTTTTGACCAAGAGTGCATTCGGGAAGATTATTATATAATCTATTCTATTTTTAAGGACATGTTTTCACTAGTGAAGTGTTTACAAAATGGGATGTCAAAGTCCATTCTGGTAGTCCAAACGTTGCCTTTTGTTTTTTTTTATGACGATGAACTGGCTCTCGCGAACACAAAACGAAAATTTTCATTTCTTCGAAAATTTTCTGAAAAATCTAGAAAATGAGTGTCTCCCGTGAGAATAAAAAGTGGGAGGACGTATGGGCTGAAATGGAAAAGTTGAATGACGGCATCCCCCACCCCCCCTCCGGCGTGCCCCTTCGACTATACACCACTGTGCACAACTCTCACAAGAGTCCTAACATGCATAATTTCCACACTATTCGGCTAATCGTTTTAGTGTGATGCGTGGCTGACGGGAAAGACAGGCTGGGTGCTGACATTTTGTCCCACCCCTTTTGCTCTCGAAGAGTCACGCGATTTAGGGAGTGTGGCCATCTTACCGTGGCTATCTCGGACCAAGATGGCCACACCTCTTAAGTCACATGACTCTGCGAGGGCAAAAGGGGTGTGACCAAATATCAGCACCGTAGCCTGTCTTTCTCGTCAGCCACGAGAGGGATGCGAGTGACGTAACAGAACACTGCATACGTGCGTACAGACATGACCCGTCACAAAGCAAGTCAAAATGGATTCGCGGTCGTTCAGTGCATGCATAAATGCGTGCGTCGAGATGCCACGCAGAAACTTTTCAAATAAATTTAAAAAGTCTTAATACCACAATGTTTCGCTATCACGATACTTACTTTACTTCGTACAAGGAAGTAACACACATCGTCTTAACCCTTTCCGGACGACCGCCGAATTTCGAAGAATTTACCGTGAGTACGAAAACCACCACTGCGCGAATTATCCTGGAGGGCGACGGATTTTTCGACGCTAAGCTTATTTACACGAAAGTCTTTTAAAATTTTATTTGCCTCCCATATTCATTACCGACGTGCCTCGCATAGCTCGCAGACGGGTGATCGTAGACCTACCAAATTTTGTATGGAAATTCTCCAGGACAGGTCCCGACATACCTCGAAGCGATTTTTTCGAAATTCGAATTATCTTAGGAGATATCGATAAAAAACGTGTCGCAAAAGGGAAATTTTTGCTATCGCCATTTCGCAATTGTAACCCCACAGTGGAAAGAGTGAAAATTAAGCGTAGCTAGGCCGCCATATTTGGCAAGTTTATCAAATGATTCAGACTCTTGAAATAAAAATAAAAGAATAACGATTTTTTATTGTTTAGATTATTTGTAAGGTTATTTTTTAATTAAAATATCGTGTGCATGTGAAATCAAAGCAGGAATGAAATGTTTTATACTCAAAAGAAAAATAGGATTTGGAAGTTTTCCGAGACTAAAATGTGCAACCTTTTAATTTGGCGAAAAATAAAGTGGTTGATGTGCGATTTTGAGGAGATTATTCTAATGCTTGGCACAGTTTATCGTAATTTTATCGTCTGCTGAATACACCTGAGAATAAGTTTTTGAAATTTTCATTCAGTTGGAATTGTGCACTTTTCTGCGCAGCTTTTCTCCGTCTATTTCTAATGTATTACATCCAGAAAAAGGATGTTAGAAATATCAGTTTTAATTTTGTTTAATCACATTCATGAATAATGATATACTTTCCAACTTAATGTAAGAAGGAACGAAAATAGAGAAGACCAATGGATTATAATACGCTTTTAATACATAGCACTTTAGTGCGTATTTAAAATCTGAAAGTGTTTCAGATTTTCTTACTTTTTTATCCTTTCCGTTTTTTGATAAAGGCCAATATATCCAGAAGCTCTTCAGAATTAATATAGGACGAAAATAATTTGTTCCTTTTTGCAGGTTTTTATCATTTAACCATCTTATTTTTGCAACCAGGGATGGCCCGAAACAGTAAGCATCGCATCTAGGAGCCGGCTTCGAAGGGGCGTCATTTCGAACACAAAAGCTAACTAGAGCATAAAAGGGGGAGTCTTTTTTATATTAGCAGGGGGCGACACTTACCGCTCCTGTTTGTAACCATCTTAATTTTAAATTCCATTCAGAATCTGAGAGATTTCAGTGCCAAGGAAGCCGGTGAGGAACAGGTTTCTCTCCGAACAACATTATTAAGATGGCGAACCAACTGGTCGCCGGATGCTCCTGGTTAGAATATATATGACATGACAATGAAATATTACGTTATTGTCTTATTTGTTTTAAATTATACATTTCTATCGTTGCAAAAGCTGCTGTTGCTGTCCAGGTAATGGGAGTGAAAAGGTTTAGTAAACTATTTGTCGAGTTATAAGCACAATCACCAAGGACATACACAGGATGTGGGCTTCTGCTTATGTCCGTGGAGGACTGGTCTCCTCTCTTTGAAAATCATCAGGCTTATCAATATAATGTATTTACTTAATCATTAAAATGTTGCATTTTACTGTCTTCATAACTAACTGAATTACTCTGAAACTATTAACATCATTCTCGGATGTATTTCAAAGAGGATATATTCATAATTTCTGACAACTTTCAGTATTAGTTTCAAAGGAGGGTCATTTTTTCGTCAAACGGCATTTTACCGTCTGCTACGCCTGACTTGGATAAACAATATACCTGAATAACTTTTTCAAACTTTCATTCAGTTCGAATTGTGCATTTTTCTGTGCAGCTTTTTCCCATTCTATTTCTATTGCACTACATTCAGAAATATCAATTTTAATTTTGTTTAATCACACTCATGAAAAATTGTCTCATCGTAAGCTAGCATGCACGATCCTATAAACGCGTCTGCACCTCTTTTGACAGCAGCGAGTTTATTTTGGCCAGTTTTTCTATGCCGTTTGTACGTACGTATGTATGTAACTCGCATATCTCAAAAACTATCGGTCGTAGAATGTTGAAACTCTATATTAAGGATTATTCTAACATCTAGTTGTGCACCTCCCTATTTGGCCTCAATGAATGGATAGTTTATGTACAGGACCACCCAAAAGATTCGAAATACATTACGCTCTATGGGCCGAAATTCATTAAACTAGCATATCTCAAGAACTGTTAGGCGTAGAATGTCGAAACTTTATATTTAGAATTGTTTTGTAACATCTAGTTGTGCACCTCCCCTTTTGATTGCATTCGACTGGGTAGTTTATCTACAGGACCGCCCAAAAGATTCGAAATACATTACGTTCTATGGGCCGAAATTCATTAAACTCTCATATTTCAAAAACTATTAGGCGTAGAATGTTGAAACTTTATATTTAGGATTGTTGTAACATTTACTTGTGCAGCCCCCCTTTCGGTTCCATTCGACTGGATAGTTTATCAACAGGGCAGACCAAGGGATTATAAATACATTACGCTCTATAGAATTCATTAAAGCGTATTTTAGAGGTATTGGGCTATTTTAAACGACTCAGAAGTGATATATGCTGTTAAGAGTTACAAAATGATTTCTCCATTAAAAAAAGGGTCTTTATCATTTATAGTTCTGCTACAGGAACACTCAAAAGATTTACAATACATTACGGTCAATGGCAATTTTAAGGACATTCATCCATTTCAAACACAATGCCATCCAGCCATATAGTTAGGTAATGGTCCGACCAGTTTGGCGTAATACTTGTGCCTCCCCCAAGAATTATGATAAAACTTGCCAAGCTTGGTTACTTTTGGTGTACGTGTGTATGTATTCAACTCTCAAAAACTATTCGTTCTTGAATGTTGAAATTACATGTATAAGATTGTAACATCTAGTTGTGCATCTCGACTTGTGGTTCCAATCTACTGGAGAGTTTATTTACAGGACCGCCCAAAAGAATTTCAATACATTAATGTCATGGACATCTTCAATACATTACATCTGTAGTCAATCACTGTTTGAGTGTGTGTGGTCCATGCCCAAAATCTCACCATTTGTCATCAACCTTCGTGAGTTTGGCCGAAATATAGCCAAATTTTGTCTAATAAATGTTGAACTGCATTAAATGATTTTGGTTAAAACCTTTTCTCTATAATTTTTATGATATTGTTTTTAATTATTAGAAATTAGCTGAAGAACTCATTCTTTACACAGAAAGAAGTTGATGTTTTCCTCCTAAAACCCACAAGGTTTTTAAGAACATTTGTAGCAAAAGAAGGATATATCTTTTGTACTACATAAAGCGTACTTAACTGGGCTAATTTTTATGTATGTCTCTCTTGTTATTTACAAAGTATCTAATTTATTTTAAAGGGTCAGTTTTAGTGGATCGACACTAAATATCTTAAAATAAGCTATACATGTCTCCAGATCAAGATTTTTGATTTGAGGTTGAACTTTCAGTCAAATATTAAACAGCTAGCATCCTAAGTTAAAGACCTGCATGATTCACCAATTTGCCCTCATTATCAAGTCTCAGGTTTTATCATAAGATTTAATGATAAAACCTGGATATAAAGAATATCTTAGTATTTATCTCATATCTTAGACCAGTTAAAAAAAAAAGAGATTACGAGGCAAAGAAATACACACAACAAAATAACAGCTTGAAGATGTGCAAGTCCAATGTTGCAAGAATTATACTCCATGAATACAGATCATCTGGTATATTACATAATCATTTTGAAATGAAAACACAACTTACTTTGACCACAGGACCCATGGATGTGCAGTGCTTGCACTAGACTTAAAAATCTGTGAGTCAGTCTGACTCACAATCAATAAGAGTCAATTTTCGGAAAAAACACGTCAATTGAAAAAGTTTTCTAAGAGTGATTATTTTTTTTAATATAGTGTTTAAAAAATTATATTACTTTATTTATTTTTTCCTCATGTAGTTAACAATTTTACACCTAAAAATTAAGGTCAAGGCTAGTAAGAGGAGATTCACATATGTTTGTGTTTGGAAACACATAAATCTTAAACTTGGATGCTGAAGATCGGTACAATGGCAAGCTTTGTACATACTAGAATAGCTTTGCATATTTGCCAACCTAGAAATATCAAAATGTATAAAATATTGCAGGCGCAGCATTTTTCATACCTTTCACTATACAACTTGCTGCAAGTTGTATAGTGAACGGGTTAAAGTTATCTTTAACCCGTTCAATGTGAAATTTTTTCAAGAAATATTGATTTACATGTAAAACGTGAGTCCTCGATATGTATTTCTATCAATTTTCATCACTTTATACCCATTTACCATGGTGTCACACTTTTTCTAACGGAAAATGTTGTCTTTTCAAAATTTTCTAACAAAGCTGAAAATTTGTTATGATTTCAGTTTGTGTAGAATTGTTTCACTCAAATAAAAACAAAATATTACTCAATCACTTTATTTTTAAAAATAATACAGCTTTACAGAGTACACAAGCATAAATAAATAATTATGACGACTAAAATTCGATCAGGATATCACAAATTATAAGAGTACATATAATATACATATATTACAAAATGCAGTATAATTTTTTTGTAAATTAGATATACTGTCATGTTACCAGTCTACAACCAAGAATTAATTGAAATTTGCAAAAAATAAAAAAAGAAATGTGTAATGCACAGTAGTCAACATAGGTGCATAAAAATGAGAAATCCTTCAGTAAATTTAATTAGATTATAAAATTTTAGAAAAAGTGTCACAAAGCATTGCTGAATTTCCTTACATGCACGATTGTGAAATATTTTCAGTATAGTACTAGAATTAACAGTCAATTTTTGGAGCACAAATAGACTTAACATATACAGTTTAAAATGCATGGAACATCTGTGGCTCAGCTGATAAATGTGCAATTTGTAAATTTATTTTATTTTATTTATTTATTTATTATTATTACTATCGTTTTAGGAGAGGATAAAGTTTCCTTTTCTTAAGTGTTACAAATAGTTTTTATTTCATAACCCCCCCCCTGCCTTAAGGCTAAAAGTCTTAAATTAAACTGATTTTAGAGCTGAAAACTAATATAGGGTGAGTCATAAGTCTGAAGACGTATCAAACACTGTTACATGTTCACGAAAACTGGTTAGAGCACAGCAGGTGTCATTTGTGCCAATATAGAAGGGAAATGAAGAGCATAGCTTGTAATTGCAGTAACATATGATAGTATTTTTATGAATAAAATAAACATTAGTCATTGTTTTCATGAACTGTATGGAGATTTATAACTCACCGTGTACAATAACAGATTTATAGCTTATTCTGTAAAACAGTGATCCTATTCCAAAGTGCAACTATTTTATCCCTATTACTTAAGGGAACAGGCCTCAGACAGATACCATAAAGTTTCTTTTCCCTATCAACCAATGGGAGTTTTAAGTAAATAAAAAACTTTGTAAAAAACACACATAAGAAGTTACAGGTAAGTTGTTACATACATTTCGGACAAAAATGTCGAAGGGCTTTGACTGAGGAAGTCCAAAACAATTTTTGGCCGAAACGTACGTATCAACTTACCTGTAACATCTTATGTGTGTTTTTTACAAAGTTTTTTATTTACTTTATCGTTTAACACCAGTTTTTTGAGTGTTTTTTCCAATGGGAGTTTTATTACTCCTGTTATCAAATAGCACCTCGATACTGAATATTTTCAAATTTATGCTTTAGAACTGTGTTCTTGAGAGTCTGCAGTTTTTCTAATTCCGCAAATTTCAGAAATGTTGTTTGGATG
Organism: Cheiracanthium punctorium; assembly: GCA_038373885.1. NCBI lineage: Eukaryota > Metazoa > Arthropoda > Arachnida > Araneae > Cheiracanthiidae > Cheiracanthium > Cheiracanthium punctorium. The sequence continues at coordinate 141,698 of JAWZYV010000946.1, read as the reverse complement.
TATTTTTTAACACAAGCATCTAACTAAAAATTACAAATTCTGAGTCCACTACAATTTTTCCAAAATATAGACTTTTTAAAAACTTGGTAACTAGAAAAACTGCAATAGAATTTACTTTTTTCAAATACATAAGTATTTTTTCACCTAATCAATTTTACATAATAAAATTTCATTTAAAGTTGAAAAATTTTAATGCATAGCTGCCAACCTATCTTGCTTTAAAACAGGAAGATTAGGGTAAAAAAACAAGAAGATTTCTGAAAAACAGGAAGATTTTTGAGTCAAACAAGAAAGAATCTGAAATTTGCTCACTTTTGTGAATAGCTGGTTACAAACAGCATCCGCTTGTTTTGGTCCAAGTAAGGATTTGCAGCTTTAGTGTCAAATTCTGCAAATCAATTTTTTCTTCTTTTTTTATCCACACTGATTCCAGAAGATTTAATTCTCACACATATTTATATATGTTTTTTACTCTGAATCAGGAAATATCTATGCATGACAGCATTTACTGGTAAATTGTGCTTTATTAAAAACAGTTGAAAAATAATTTAAAATTTTACTACCAACTTGCTTTTTTAGTATTTTAGATTTTTTTTTTTTATACTTAAGAAATCCGTGAATGTGTATTGGCCCAGCTTGATGCCATCAATCTGGCATGCATATAGGTCTGCTGACGGAAAAAAAAGGGAGTGGAGAAAAAAATGGAAAGATGAGCTCTTTCTCTCAAAAGCCCTAACCAGGGCAACATAAGGAGAGCAGCGACAGTTTAAAATGTGAAATTAATTGAAATCTTCACACTTCTGACTTTAAAAATATCCTATTTGATATTTCTTAAATTTTAACAGTACGTATGGGGAAATGGCAGGAAAGTAAAAAAAAAAAAAAGGGAAGATTCAATCTTCCTGCAGGAAGACAGAAAAAAAAAGTTCAAAATCAGGAAGTCATCCTGGAAAACAGGAAAAGTTGGCAGCTAAGTTAATGCCGGATCAAGGTTTTTCATTCTCACTTATTCTGTGTCCTGTGATTACCACTCAGAGAAAGATATTGTAAGTAACAGTAGAAACAGAGGAAACTTGATTTATTAGTAATTATAGTGCTGATAAGAAGGGAAGGGGAGAAAGAGAAATGAAGTTACCATTTCTCTCTCCTGCATCTTCCCTTCATAGTATAAAAAAAAGAAAAAAACAAAACCCATGATCATGGAAAAGACAAAAAACAAGCACTTTAGTTCAGAAAATAAGCACTTCATAGAAAAACTAAGCACTTTTAAGGGCCTTTAAGAATATTTTTTTTAAAATAAGCACTTTTAAGCATCTCTAAGGAGCCGTACAAACCCTTGAAATGCATGTTCATTTTTCATGCTATTTTTTTAGAATAGAATATAATGCGCACATATTTGAGAAATAGAATATAATGTACACATATTACAATGTACAATGATTCCATTTTAAAGCAGTATGAACACTACTTAAGAAACTCAGCTCAACCCATTTTTTAATAAATTAAGGAATGTGGATAGCAGCAGGATACCAATTATACTGTAATAACAATAAACTTTGTTTAAAACAAAAACAAAAAATTACTACAAGTTTAAAATATTTTACATTTTTTTAAATGCATTTGCGTAGTCACTGTCACAGATAAAAAATTATGTCTTGCAGCCCATTAACACATAGAGGTTAGCAACAGAAAAAGCTAATGAGTATCATTTTTAAACATTGTCTTAAATATAAAATATTTTTGAGACAGCATTTGCTATCAGAACATGCAAATGCTTTTCAAGTATGCATTCAAATGGTTTCTGTAATTTATTTTATCACTAACAAAGATCAAAATGAAAAATCATTCCTCTTCAGGTTGAGTATTTTCAACAGTCTCAGGTTGAGTATTTTCAACAGTCTCTACATTGGAATGTTTTAATGAATCATCTGTTACTTCCTCTTGGGGTTGAGTGACATCATTTTCTATCTTTTCAACTTCAGTCCCATTATCATTGTGCCTTTCAATCAGAATGTCTTCTGGATCAGGAGCGCGTGGCAAAAACTCCTCATCTGGATACATTTTTTCAAAAATTTCACGTGCCTGAAAAAAAAAAAAAAAAAAATTGTTACATGTTGCCTATTGTTAATGTTTATTAATCTATAGGCAGTTAATATGGGGAGTTGGTGATATACTTTTGTCTCAAATGCTTCACTAATATTTTATCTTAATAAGCATTATATATGAAGAGAAGAAGAGGAAAGAAGGCTATACTGGCCAAACCAAGAACTCTCAAATTGTGGCTTAAAAGCATGCAGGATGATTAATTTTTAAAAAAAGATGGAGAAAAAATAAATTATTTTTTCCTCCATCCCTCTTAATAATCAGTAGGAGGTAATGCTCATGGTAAAATTACATCATTTTTAGTTAAAACTAATAAAAGCACCTCCATACGTAAAAAATATATGCCTAAAAATGTTTCCACGAGCACTTTCGGCAAAGTGTTTCCCGGCCAACATCAAGTTTTCAACTGCCAATTCTTATTTCTGGCAAGAAGTTCGCTCCAACATTCCTCCATACACATATGCATCATGTCATTGGTGGCATCCTTCATATCTACTATCCTCAATGCTCCACGAAAAAAACTATAACTTTTATTTTTAAACTCTCCTAATTTTCTAATTCAACAATATTGTTGAAATCTATTATTATTGGTTTGGTACAGATGAAGGTGCTTTTATTAATTTTTAATCGCGGTTTTATCTACTGTACGTCCTATTTCTATTATGGTACATAATATTTTTAGGATTACACACAACAGATTCATTTGATAGAAGACAGATAGATGCTCAACTCTTTAGCTACAGTCCCCGATTAGTAGAGCATAGAAATGTTCTGCTTTTTTTTATGACTGACTCATCTTCAGCTCAGTGTGTCCATACCTTAAATTTTTAGCACCAGAGTGCTATTAATTTCAACCTTGCTTTTTGTGTAGACACGATTTTGGTACAATTTTCGCATCGAGTCACTTTTGAAATGTGTTTGCCAGATAACGGGGGGGGGAGGCGTTAATAAAATGTTGAAAGTTGCACAAGGTTTGCAATTTTTGATAAATGATCGCTAAACTGGGTGCCAAAATGCGACAATTTATTATAAATATATTTTGAGCATAGTTAGAAAACGCCTGGCGAATATTGTAAAATAGTTTTAGTAGACGATTTAAATATAGATTTTAATTCCGAAGAAGTGTTTTATAGAATAGTGAAAACAAATACAGTACACATCATAGATTATGATACACTTTCCAAACGGTATTTATAAAGGTAAAGTGTAGTTTGACTATGTCTGGCGAAAATTGTTAAACAGTTTTGGTAGGCGATTTTAATATAGATTTCTATTCCGAAGAAGTGTTTTATGGAACAAAGAAGGAAAACACGATACACTCATGGATTATGATGCTCATTCCAAACAGTATTTAAAATGTCAATGAGATATATTTGGAATATGCCTATAGTTCGAATATGCCTGGTGAAGATTTTAAAACAGTATCAACAGGCATAGGTTAAGATAGATTTGGATTCCAAAGATGTGCTTTATGGTTCAAGAAAGAGTTGATTCCTATTTTAACGCCCCTACTTTTGGCAACCTAAAAATTCCCCGCCCTTTGGCTAGCGCTGAAGTCATGGGTCTCTAGGAGTTATGCACAAGTTTCAACGCTCCCTAAACAACTACATGAAAACTAAAGTGAACAAATTAGTGATAAACGCACTAGTTAAGGAATTTGAAGACACTTAATTATTAAAACTACATTCATTGGCAACCCAAAATAAATAAAAATGTAATGGAATGCTGTACTTACAGGTTGTTCCAAATTGCCATTTTAATTCTAAATTACGATTGCCACATAAATACAAAAAATCGTTATGGTTACTCTATATGTTTAATGATTGCCACCTTGGCAAGAGTTGGGGCATCAAAGTAGAAATCAACTCAAGAAAGACAAACACGGCACACTCATGGATTATGATGCACATTTGAAACAATATTTAAAACTGTGAAGTATAGTTGTAATATACTTGGCGAAGATTGTAAAATAGTTTTAGTAGGCGATCTTAAGATAGATTTCGATTCCAAAGATGGTTTTTACAAAATAAGGAAGAAAAATACTGCTCACTCATGAACAATGATACATTTTCCAACCTTATGGAATAAGGAAGAAAACAGGGACGATGCATAAATTATGATATGCTTTTAATATATAGCACTTTGGTGCGTATTTAAAATCTGAAAAGGTTTCAGATTTTTTTTTTTTCTCTCTCTCTCAATCTCTTTCTTTCCTACATCGAGAGGCAATCAAGAGACTATAGCTCTCTTCTAGTGACCGAATACAACAAAGCTGTTTTTCCAGCTGTCAGTAGTAAAGCTATAGTCCTTTAAAAAAGTGCACGTCAGAAGATGATTAAAAGTAACGATGCCCCCAGACATACAGAGAGGACAATTAGGAGAAGTTACCAAATCAGTACTTCTGATAAAATAAAAGTCATGTGATGCAGCGATATGAAAATTGGCTTTGAAAATGGGACGCGGAAAATTCACTGAAACAGGATGCTTCAGGAGATGGCTCCAATTCTTTCCATTAAGAGAGTGCTTAATTTTGTAGGCAATGTGGTTAGCAATGGTTTTTCTCGACAAGTGATAAGTCACTAGGAGATTTGGTTGATAAAGATCACAACACTTTTTTGCATTACCATCAATATCACAATGACTGGGGACCCACTGAAATGCAATAGTCCAACCAGAGTAAATAAGATGCCTAAACAGTTTGTGAGTTGACTGCATATGTAAGGAGGAAGCATGGCTGGAAGAGCAAACAGACAGAATGACAGCCTGGGAGTCAACAATAAAAGCAACATGACAGAGAAGAGCATTCAAACTAATAAAGCTTGTTGAATTGCCTCTATTTCAGCATCCAAATTTGAAGTTACCAGACCAACTGACAGAGGTAGTGATCAAAGTGATCTTTACAACAGAGTCCACAACCAGATGCACCATTTTCTCTTGAAGAGCCATCAGTATAAATGTGCAACCCTATGTCCGTAAGATAAAAATCAGAGATGCTTTCTAAGTAATAAGATCCGAGACCAGAGGAGATTGTTTCATGTTTTTGTCTAGACAATAGAAGGAAGTCTAAATCATCAGGCAGGTTAGTCAGGAAATGAAGAGGTTCAATAGCTTGTTCTTGAGATTATACTTAGTCATACCTTAAAACTTAGTTCTTCCTCATTTGAGAATTTGGTTGGTTGGTAAATCAGAAACTGTGTGAAATATCTAGTCTCTTTTGATATTTTAGTTCCATATGACAAAAAGAGTGTAGTTCATTGAATTTAGAAAAAGCAGGAAATTTGAGAATATAAGCAAAGTGTATCTTGATTACTTTTATAATATCATTGAATAATTTAATTAAAATGACATTATGACATTGATTTATATAACTACTAAGTAAAAGTCATTATTTTTTGCCAGTCCCAACTAGCTCATACGCAACAATGTTATTCAAGCCTCATTTACTCATTGCCGATTCCTACTATTTCCCGAGCAGAAATAATGCTTCACTCATCAATGGGTATAACTTGTAAATTGATTTTGTTCAGGTTCAGGTCAAGAAGTTCAGGTGATGAATCTATTGTATCAAAGTAAATATGCGTAATGTGTAATGTAGTATTAATTATTTTCTTTTGATTTTGAGTTTACTATATTGAATTTTCTTTATTGTCATTTTTTTTTATAAATTACAAAAAAAAAGTAACTTTTCTACAAACACCATCACAGATTAAAGGCTTAAACTTAAGCACATCAAAATCTAAGAGGAAAAAGGCACTTTATGACTGAAAGTGCTTACTTTTCCACTCTCACACTACCATCTTTTATTATCACACATTCTGGACCATTGGCAGCATTTTCCAAAATTAAAAAAAAAAAAAAAATTGGGTTATACGTATTTATAAAACTTTGAGAATAGAAGCAAAGTTAAAATTATCCATATAGACAAGTGCCAGGGGTCTGTTTAGGAGAAATTTGGTTCTGTTAATGGACCCGTCACAAAATATTTTATTCTAAAAATGGACCTTTCACAAAATATCTTATCTTAAAAATGGACCCTTCACAATATTTTTCATTTGAAAAACGGACCTTTCACAAAATTCTTTCTCTGGTAAACTGCTGCCCTCTTTCACAAATCCGAATTAAATATTTACAAATCGAACGACAGCATCTCAACATAAGCTGAGATGCTTATGTTGCAGAGATGTAAACAATGCTTTGCTGGTTTACATATAGTATAGACTTTTTTATTTAAATCTCTGAAATGGAACTTGAATTTAGCACTAAATTTAAGTTTGTAAAATTGTATATAATCCACGAAAACAAGACCCCATTTTCACATATTCACAAACACAGGACCCTGTCAGGAGAGACTGTTTGAACGCTAATTTCAGATTCACAAAATTATGAATAAATTTTTGACAATTTCACAAGAACAGGACCCTGTCTGAAAAGTCTGGACAGTGCGCCCTGAGTACATGGTAAAAAGTGAGCATGTATACTGCTCTAGACAGGTTCAAAATCCATTGAGTAAATAGAAATTTTGTCACAGTGAAAGAATTTATTACTACAAGCAGGCTTATCATTATAGATAGTAGAGGAGGGAAGGGTATTATGAAATACCATTTACAGATCTAAATATAACTTTACAGGTTTTTGAATACAATCCCCAAAATCACTGTAAGTACATACTATAACTAATTGTGGTGATATGTCACTTATAAAGAAAAACACAATATTTAATTTAGTTTGTTGTTATAGAAATTTTTTTTTTTAAACGTTACAAAATGGAGGTTAATATGAAATAGTTGGGTAAAAGAATAGGGGATTTAAACCGTTGAAAAATTAATTATACTTCATAAAATATTGTTGATTTTAATTATGAAACCATATTTTCAGAATATGTTCAAGCCATTTCTGCTTCGAGTCTATTTACAAAAGTCACAGACATAATCTTTCTCTGCTCCAGTACAGTCAAGGTGAGCCCTAGTTGCATAAGATACATTCAGCGTCTTTATTTTTCAGTTCTTTAGTTGATGACAAGAAATTGATTACAATATTACCTAGTATTTCATAATACCCAACATGTCATCTAGGAAAATGACCTTTAAACTGATGGGCAAAACACTGTCAACTAGAAAACAATCACAGTTCAATAAACTAATTTCTTTTACACATTACTGTGTACATTATGCGTAACATCAATGTTCAAGTCACGTGTATACTAGTAGTTTAAAATGTTTGCAAACTTATCTGCAAAAACTCTTGCAGGGATTCTACAGATTTCACAGCTTTTGCTTCCCTGAAATCTATCATGCTCTTCCCTGACTTTTTAAATAGTGTGCTTTCCTGAATTTTGCGTTTCTATTTTTAATATTACATCATTTAATTAATAACTTTTTATATTTTTTGCCCCTTTTTTACAATAATAATAATAATAAAATCAATACACACCAAAATATTATTTGACATCACTGTACAACCATGTTTGATAATAATTTAGGATAAAATTAAGAATCTTTCAACTGAACAAGATATGTTAATAAAGGACACATTTTAAAATTATTCATAAGGTTAAATAAGAAAATGAAAATAAAACAGTTTCTACAATTAGGTTCAAACAGGAAGTATTTTCTTGATTTTGCCACATATTCTTGCATTTCCCTGACCTTCCTTCAATTTCTTCAAATTTCCCCAACTTTTTCCCCAAATCCCTGACTTTCCCGGTCTGTAGAGACCCTGTCTTGAAAATCACAAAACACACTTTGTCCTGTACTGAGTGGTATGACAACAATAAGTGGTCAACTCTCACTGCACTAACACACGGGAATCTTTCTTGAGTACTTTAATGGTGTTCTGTTCCCATGTGGCATCAGCAACTAACAGAGCCAAAAACTTGGTATTCCTTATTTCCCAACGACTCCTTAATATCCTCCTCTCCTTTTTTGTTACACACTGGTTTGACTGCACAATCAATTACAGTGCCCATAATTTTCACATATGGACAGAAATGTTATATCAGGTTTTCACTCGCTTTAGCCCTTTAACGCACGGTGTCCTCGCTGTGAGGACACCAAACTCTGATGTTTTGACTGTTGCCAGACATGAAGAATAGATTGGATTTCTATAAAAATAGTTGCGGGTGATATAGCTCCACGAGAATCCTTTACTTTTGAGCATGTCCTTTCCCGATAAAAAATGGTCACGATTCTTTTTAACAGCACTGACATCTGCTAAAAAATGGAAGAATGCGAGAACAGCTGGATAGATGGCCCAATGCTGAAAAAAGGGCAGCCGTTGCCATCGCTCATCTGAACTACCAGCAAGATGGTTGATGATCGAAACATTCATCGCGTGCCACAGATCTAGAGATCCTTTTTTGATGACAGCTGGCTGTGCCCCCTTTTTTCAGCATTGGGAAAGGGTTGTGCCTCAAAGGGTTAAATTGAAATTACCTCTTTGACTGCATTTTCATAGTCTAAATCAATGTCTGGAGTGGAAGTGACAAAAAGTCCTTCAGGAGCAGAACAATTCAAATCAACATTGGATGTATCCATTTGATTAAAAAATACGCTCCAAAGAACTTGAGGTTTCTGTGTACATTCTTCATTCAGTAACTCTGGGAGAAAGAAAAAGAAGATTAACACCTTTTACGAATGAATAGAATATACACTAAAATCTGAAATTAATGAAACTGTGTAAATAACTTGGTATACTCATAAAACTAGATATAAAATGAACAAAACAGCAGCTTGACAAAACATACATGAAATAAAGTGAACCTTTTTTTAAAGAGTGGGTTTAAAAATAATTTTTGTTTTCTTTAGAGAGTATTAGTAAATTGATAGAAAATCAAGCAAAGCAAAAAAAAAAAAGAAGAAGAAGAAAATAAAGAAACAGGACTACATAGGCCAAAACAAGAACTCTCATTGTCTTACAAAAGACACATGGGATGATATTAAAATATTATAGCTTTAAAAAATATTTTATTGCTTTGCATTATTTAATATGTAATGTATTGTGAATAAGAATAAAAAACATGCATTTTGTAATATTCTCAAGATATGTTTATGCAGCTACATTTTCCAAAACTCCAGTCATCCAATTAAGCAACATTTTGCTGATATGTGAATCATCACTTCACTTTTCTTCTGCAATATGGTCGCAAACTGATAGATCCTTTCAGTTGTACATCACTCTCAGTTAGTTTCCACGAGTAGACAATGTACCTGGTCTAGCCATATGCTCATTCTTACGAAGTTATTTCAAGAGTAGATAATATCTTCATTCTTGGTGTAAATTGCAAAGGTACACGAGTTTCCACAAACTGACTAAAGCTACTTTCATGGACGGAAATCTCACCCCTGAGAAATGACTTGCTCATTAGGGATGCAATGGATATCCGGCAAACATACTGCTCTCCAGCCTATCCAGGCTATATTTTAGAAAAATGGCGATAGCCGGATATTACATGTATCCGGCAGTACATCTGGCCTAAAATTATATACTGAGAAATAACATAAATAAATGTAATGAATGAATATATTCTAAAAACTGAAATAATAAAAACAATTTGAGTACAATGTGAAAATATTTTGTTTTCAATACTTTAAAAAAAAAAAAAAAAAAAAAAAAAAAATTATCATGTATAGAAAACTGAAAAAATCTAAGCTTCTTATCTAATCTTTTAAGATTGGTAAATTATGCTGCAAAAACACTGTTTTGCATTCTTTGTTAGAATTCAGTTATTTATTTATTTCAATAAATTGATCCTGCTTATGAGAATAGTTCTACTTGCTATAGTACTGCTGGCTGGTGAAAAGAGTTTTGTTTCTTTCTCTCTCATTTTGGTAAAGTAGGGAAATTTCTCACGTTGATTTTCCAACAGTTTAATGAAGACTTTTTATTCTCTCAATAAGTGATTTTGTAAGACATTTATTTAACTCTTAAAAGAGAGCTGATTTATCAATAATATTGTTATTTGCATCGCTTTTTGCTGACTTGCAACTAATTGCAGTAGAACTGGCACTAATTTCATGAAAACAATCCCCAAAAAGATTTCTGATTTTTGAATTAAATCATTTGAAACTAATGAGAATTTTTTTTTTAAATAATAGTGGAATAATCTAAGAAAACTAGAGAAATTAAAACAGAAAAAGAAGAAAACATACTGCTGTCAGATAATCAGATATCTATACTCGGGGCAAAGCTAACCTGATAGTGGAGGTAAAGCTATAGACCGTGTGAGTCCGTCGCTCTCAAATAGTTCTTTCATTTGCCCAGGTTATTAAAGAACTAATACATTTTTCATTTATTAAGTGCTAAAATAAAGTGTTCACTATAAAATAATTGCATATTTGTGTTACTTGAACGCAGTAATTAGAAGGATTAAGTCAGAAATCAGATGTAGTGCCTTCCCAGGTGCTTGACCAATGGTGTCACCTGTTTTGTGAAGGCAGGAATTGAGTAGTGCAGATTTGCCTTGTGATTGGGATGTTTTGTGATGTTGACAGCCAGATAATTGGAAGGAGAAACGAGTGTCGGAGCGTTACATGCAGAGAGGAGTGAAATGGCCCCTCTAGCCTTCCCCTCAACTATCAGGTTAGGTTTGCCCCGAGTATAGTTGAAAGTTTGACCGAATATTTGGTGGTCGGCAAAATTGATATTTGCTGCATCACTATTGTTCTTACTTATGTTCTTATGTTGCAGACAGTGATAATATCATGCAAAAAGGTTGTCCAGTTTTGCACTTCTAAGCTTAGTTGCTCTTTCAGTATGGAGGAGCGGTGGCAACTTAGGATTTTAGTTTAGGGGGGAATGCAAATAGACTTGGTTATAGTGACAACTCTTTTACAACATAAAAAAAAATTCTGTAACGCTCAATCCTTTTCCCACAGAACAGAAACTCACATGGGGGTGGGGGGTATTCAACAAATTTAACAAGAGACTGATCCGTTTTGTCAAAATTGCTCTTTGAAAAACCGTGGGGAAATCATCTCTTACCAGAAATCAGCTTGAAACAATTATCATATAAATTGAAGGGAAACTGAATTCATAACAAATAGCCTCTACATATTTGGATGTACAAGTGCCCTCTCCTTTAACTCCTGTTCATTTCCTTTGAGTAAAAAAATTACCAGTCACCTACCTGTGAAACTTTTGTACAAAGAACATTTCAGTACCAGAAAGTTGTAAGTGAAAACTTTCAATTACTGTAAAAGACAAATGCAGTTGTTTTGGAACAGGTGGGAAAAGGAGTATCTACTGAACTTAAGATCAGCTCAAGGCATTACAACTACTAACTGAATTTCTGATTTTCGGTGACATTGTCCTGATAAATGACAAACATTTGCCTAGAAATTTCTGGAAACATGTTACAGTTTTACAAACTTACCGGCTTAAAACAGCATATTTTTGAAGTGCTGTATCTCAGAAATTATTGATTGTACAGAGAAGCAGTTGAGTGCAAATTGTTGCAAGTTTAATCCACTTAAAAAAAGGTTCATAACTTTTTGCCTATAATGCAAAGTTTACAACAGTTAAACCTGAAAGGCAGAAAATTTTGAAGCATTTCACACAATGTGTAATTATCACAAGTCTTTAAAAGATGCAAATGTGGATTTATATTGTTGGTACTAAGGATTGGGAACAAATCTCAACAATATATATAAAAATTAGAGTTACATATTTTTATTTTTATTTATTTATTTATTGCAATTTGTAGTATCAGAAATGATTAAACTTTTTCCAACAAACAGCAATTAAACCACAATTAACCAGATTTTAACCATCATGTCGAAAATTTAGGTGCCAAAAGTCTATTCATTTCATACACAAATTGTCTCAAAACTGTTTTGGGTAGACAGATCAATAACAATCCATTTCACCTGATTCCACCACCATGAGACTACATACCAGTAAAAATGGTTGCGCACCAAACTTTCTGTGATTGACCAATCACAGCGAATGTCCACTCAAAATAGTTTAACAAGGTTTTGTGTGTAAAAAGGATAAATCTGTCTGAAAGTTTGTTTACATTTAAAGTTAGTACAGCAAGAAAGATATACAATGTGACCAAAAACCAGTTATGCCTAAAAAGCCAAATAGGATCTTTAAGTTTTACTCCTTTATCCACACTAGACAAAAAGGTAAGAGGATAAGAAACAAATACTGTACATTTGACATTTTATTTATAGATAAGGGATAAAAAAATGTTAAAATATCTATAATTAAAGCACTGTATCAGCAACTTTAGAGAAGTGACTAATTCTTTGTTCCCAATTATACAGTGCGCACCGGTTATAACGGACCTGGGATATAACGTACTATCGGTTATAACGTACTTAGAAGCTAGGTCCCGATTGAAGTCCTATATTTATAATGTTAATTAACTTTGGTTAAAACATACTTAACAAAAGTATGTACTTCGTCTATAACGTACTTTTTATACCAAAGCCAAAAATAAAATTTTGCTTTTCTTCAGCATTTTATTTCCTTGTTCTCAGAAATTTCAGTATCTTCAAAAAACTTGTTGTCTGTTTTCAGATTCTCTAGCCAGATGAATTGTGCATGAATGAAGGGAGCGATCTTTTATTTTTTTTGCCTGCTATGTAGGGCTAAGAACAAGACCCTGTTTTTTATTTGTCATTCATCTATGTAAATGTCTCTTGAAAAGTCCTATCTATAATGATTCTCATGATAGTGAAGATGAAACAGAGGAGCCTATACCAAGCGTACCCGACGCATTAAATGCTGCAAAAATATTATCATAATTTTTTGAATGCGGAATTGATGATGCAGAGACTCTACAAAAGTCTATTATGGATTACCAAAATGGTATTTTTAAAGTAGCATCTGGCCATAAAAAACAAAAGAAAATTACAGATTATTTTATCAATAAAAATTGTAAGTAATTAAGAATTTTCTCTGTTTAAAAATCAGACCTGTTTAAAACACGTATTACAATGAAATTATGAGCCCACTTTCTTTTTTAGTGTAATATTGAATCTTACCAGCGGTACTACTTATAACATACTTTAGCTATAACGTACTACTTTTTTAGGTCCCGTGAGAGTACGTTATAACCGGTGTCTACTGTATATACAGAGAAATATGTTTAACCCAAAAATGCTTAACATGAAAAATCGGTTAACACAAAAGACGATATATAGCAGTCCGAATAGTAGACAAAGCAATTCAATACAGATCTTTTAGCACTAAATTCTTTTAACACAAAAGAATATTTTAATCCCCTCAGTTTCGTGTCAAACTATTTTCACTGCATAATTAATACATTTTAATAACTAGTAGAGTTTATTGTATCCTTAGGCAGGAGCATAGGCAAGAATTTTTTAGAGAAGAAGAGGGATATGAAATAAGGTGTGAAGAAATAAGCAGAATTTCTGCAACTAACCTGAAATTTAGTAGAAGAATATATCCCAGAGAGTAGAAATATATTAGAAAGTGCATCATCATTTAAAACCTGTTGAACAATGAATGGAGCCATGTGACGTGTGGCAGAGAAATGAAGAAAGAGGCTAGACTTGAACAGGTATCACTATATTTGGCGAATAGTAAGTATAAACTACAAGACAAATTTACTATCAACATATGTATTACAAACCCTCTTGGTATAAAATAATTATCACCAAAGTTCAGTGGATGTGGATACATTGAAAAATTCTTCATTTACAAAAAGCATGTTTTGAAAGCATGGAGGGAAGAAGAAAAAAAAAATAAATAAAGCCCACTCAACTGTGAAAGGTTATTTCAGAACATTTCATAAATCACGAATTGCATTCATATGCAGAACAGCTTTGTACCACTTTTGTTTAAAAATATAATTATGAAAATGGAAATGAGCACACTGGCCACAAATGTTCCATAGAAAACTAAGGCGAGTTGGATACACATGAGACTTTCCCGCAAGTCAGCTGCTGAAAAAAGGGCCTCAAATTTGGGTTGTGAAAGTGCTCTTCATCCCTTATATCTGCTCTATGATATATCCCAATATTCCCCCTGACTATACCCCTGTCCTTAGGTTTTTATCCCTTTTTCCCCTGTTTTTACCATGTGCAAGTAAAAACCAGTTTTTATTGGTAAAAAGCGAACCCTGATAAAGCATAGCCATTCTTTTTTAATACATAAATATTCACTAACAATTAAAAAGTTTCCAGATTGATTTATATATAGACAAAACACTGGCAGAAGAATTGCCTTTTTTATATTAGTATCTATAATGATTTCTGTGAAAAACTAATCAAATTTAACTAATTAAAAGGTATATTAAATTTTTCTTACCAGATTTTTCCTCCTTTGAACTGCAAAATAACAGGTCAGAAACTGGCAAAAGATCTTCTTCAGCTGTTTGATTAGTAGACTGGCAAATCATATACACGATATCTGTTTAAATTAAAGCAGGAAGTAAACACAAAGTCGTTTACATTCTAAAGTAGCACAAAGATTTACAGATATATAAAATATTACTAATAACAGCAGGGCTGGAATTACGCACTATGGTACCCATGGCAATAAAAGAAGACTATCACTCCTGTTGCACCTCCCATGACCATAGCATAAAAAAAAATTTAAGACAAAAATAAAATGCTAATGTATGGTGTACTGAAAGATATCTTTCTTTAAAAATTAAATTCAAACAAATAAAATTTCAAGAAGTTTTTAGTTACAAACAAACTGAGCCTAACATAGGATTGATATTTTTTTACATTTAAAGCAAGAATTTAATAGATTTTCTTTTCTTTCAAGAGATGTGAAAAAAACAAAAGGGTGGCCAGTAATTTACCCTTCTAGGCAGATGAATTTAAAAATGGCCTGAAATTTATTTTTAGATATTTGTGAGTGTTGTATTTTAGAGCAAGAATTTTATGGATATCTCCTTTTTTTTATCTTTTTCTTTAAAAGGTATGTGAAAAGAACATTTTGTTCCCACCCCCACCCCCCATTAGGTTATGAATTTTAGAAAATGCTATTTTAACTGGCACTTATGTTAAAAAACTCACAATTTTATATTATTAACTTCACTAGTTTTGGGTAGCAAAAAACTGGCATACAGAAAACTGACACTGCTTTCTGGTCCCCCTAATATTTCAAACTTAAGTTTGTTCTAGTAATTGTATCAATTCTTTGAAGATTTTTACTGAGAAAAGAAAGTTTATAACCCTTCATTTTCACCAGTATAAGCTTTTTTCAAAAGAGACAATATTTTGCTGAATAACAAAATTTTGGACAGTCAAACCATTAGCAAATTATAAATACGTATTTTGGGATACCTTGTAGATGGGTCATAATGTGAGGTTACATAGCCTATAACCTTCTTCAATAATTGGTCAATCTAACATAAATGAAATTTTTCAAATTCGACAGGTAGTTCCTGAGATTAGCAAGTTCAAACAAACTCTGTCTTTTTTTTATATTAGTATATAAATTTTGAATACATTGCTTTAAAAAATATACTTGCAATTTTAATTTTAAATGTTAATATTTACAAATGCTTTAAGGCTGAATTGTTAGGACTCAAATACGAGGCGCATCCAGAGATTAAGTTTCCCGTGTTTTCCCCTTTAAAGCAAATGTAATTAGTCATGTCAATTGTGCATGCATAGCAAATATATGACGTATCAATCATATGCCAGCCAGCCAGGTCCCGCCTCATGCCAGTAGTGTGGTGGCAGTGGTCTGAAATGGAAGCTGTTATTCCTTCTCTTGCCGCCTGCGAGCCTGACCGTTACTGTTAAACACTGCAGAAATTGCGATGTGCCATTCAAAACAAGAGGCGTGGAATGCTTACTGCAGGTGTTGTGCTCCTCCATGACAATGCTAGTCCACATACGGCTTGATGCACAGCAGCTGTTTTGACGGAATTTGGCTGGGAGTTGTTTGATCATCCACCCTACAGCCCTGATCTTGCTCTCAGCGATTTTCACATCTTCTTGCACCTCAAGAAATTCCTGTCCTCTGGTGGGTGTTTTGGCAATGACGACGAGCTGAAGACATTTGTCACATGCTGGTTCCATTCACAGGCGGCAGAGTTCTATGACAGAGGGATACAAAAGTTGATCCCACTATATGACAAGTGTCTCAACTCTGGTGGTGGCTATGTTGAAAAATAGCTGTACTTGTTGCCAATAAATATGTTCCCGAAAATGTGAGTTCTTTTTTTTTTTTTAAATAAGGAAATTTACTTTCTGGATGCCCTACCTAGAACTCTGAACATATGTATTCTGAAATTTTGTTTGAATTTATGCTGTTTCACTTATTCTTTTACAAATGAATTTAAAAACCTTATGTTGATACTTATCATTAATTTACATGGAATTAAGTAATAACAATTAAATGAAAAAGTCTCACAAAAAGGTCATTTGAAAAATGAATGAACTGGCAGCATGAATGCGTGGTGCATGCAGTAGCAGGAAGCTAACTCAAAGGGTATCGATGCATAGATGTACTGTGGATGACTGGGCCCTGTAGGTAGTTTACATGAGATTTTTTTTTAATTCAAAGTGGCTTTTATTGAGTATTTCTCAAAACAGTTATTCAGCTCCACCATAAATCTGAAGAGTTTTAATCACTGAAGTCTAGGGAGTAAATTGTCACAGAGTCGAATGTTATAAATATCCCTCAATTTCTTTTTGACAGTTGGAAAATCTTTAACATAATAGTTCCTGCAAATTGCACTAAGTGTAAGAGCACAGTTTTCAAAAACATAGAGCAGAAAATAGCCCACAGCACTGCAATTCCAATATAATCTTTGACACCTATTTAATATTGAAAATAGAGAAAAATTCCATAACCTGTTATAAAATATGCAGTAAAAATGATCTTTAGTCATTATCTCTGTAGATATATTTTTTAAAACAATTTTACACGTATATCTTTCTATTTTGCTTTTGAACTAAAAAAAACTTGCCATTTATTCACAAAAGATTAATGTAAAACATATTTTCACTTGGAAATAATATGAGGTTTAATATTTGATGACTTGTTCATAAAAGATATTATAGACTGTCTGCACTCTCATTGCATTTCATCATTTTTCACTTGATCAATCCCATTTGAGTATGCTTAGCCGAAAAGTTCTATCAAAGGGCATGTAATAGGTAAAAAAATGTTGAGGCACATTAACCATTATTTGACTGACCATTTAACTGACAAGAACACTTGATACATACACAAGTCCTCAGGGCAAACATAGGTCTTGGAACTGAATTCTAAAACAGTGACTGTGTACGGATGGCTGGGGCCTGGAGGTAGTTTAAGTAAAATATTCTGAAAGAGAAAAAGATTCAAAGTTAAACAGAAGCATTTAACTTGACAAACCTTAAAGCGGATAGCACACTAACAGCAATTTGAACAACCAACTTCCATGCAACCTTTTAGCCCAATTTTCTGAGACGGTTATCATTTTGGGTTGCAATAGTAAACAAACTTGGCTATGGTTGAAAAAAAAAAAACAGATATTGCTATTTTCCAAAATTTCCAAGAATGATTTTTGTCATCAGACCAGCAAATATATATTCGAAATACTAAATAGAAAATTTTCAAAAAGTATACTTTATTATTTTGCTTTGATACATCATCTCAAGGAACTTTCTGAAAGTCTTTATGAGCTATAAACTTTAAGTTTGAGAAAAAATTTAAAATTAATTTAAATACCTTAAAAATATTTACAGATTAAATCCTTAGTTAAAACTTAAAAAAAAATAAACAAAGGCTCTTTTGGCTGCTTTTCTGTGAAAAAAACTGCTTTTACAAATCCAAAGTTTTAGAATGAACTACTAAGTATTTTTCAGCCATTCTTTTTTACTTTATTCTGAAAACATACATCTAGTGTTATAAGGGCATGAAATTTCTCTAATGCAGTTAGAACATTAATTCCATTGTAATTAATATTCTCCTAATTGCATTAGAGAAATTTTGTATCATAATAACATTAGATAATTTTTTTTCAGAATAAGGAAAAAAAGAATTATTAAAAATGTTCAATAGTTCATTCTAAAATCTTGAATTTATAAAGGCAGTTTTTTTTTTTTTTCACAGAAGTGGAGAAAACCCTTAAGACAATCACTTAAAAAAGTAATTTATATGAACTTGCATCTTGATTTTTCTTTTGCACGTTTATTAATTATATTTGTGGGATCTATCTCTTCCAAACTTCCTGTTCTATGTATAATAAAGGCAAACTGTCTAATGGCTCTTCTCCTATCTCCTATTATCGTGATTTCAAATTAATACAAAATGAAGTAATTAATGACATTTTAAACACATAAAAAACTTTAATTTTTAGTTACTTTTACCCACAGCAGTCAATCTCTTTGTTTTGTTTTGGCAGTTCGGATTTCCAGATGGCACAAAACTGCCAGCCATGTTGCCAGATTTGAGTTAGGACTGTGAAGTCCCAACTCATTTTTTATTGTACAGTGAAATTAAGATTTTTAAAATCAAAAGTATTTAAATAAAAAATTAAAGAAGGGTCTTTTTGTCTTTCTTTCCCTTAAATTTAAAACCGGATGTTTATCGTAAAGAAAGAAAGTTGACCAAAGAGAACCCACCTTGTGGCATAAAGATGATAGTCAAGATTAAGCAGTAAAGAGATTTTTTCGGAAGGGAGGGGGGGGGGGGGTGTTTAATGGGAGTACTGCAGGACATGTTTAGATTAAAAAAAGAAAAGATATTTTGAGCTTGTGCATTTTAATTATTTTTGCAAGGTATTTTTCAAATAAAAGTATAAAAATACAGCTTTTCTATGTCAAACATCAAGGCCTACTATTCAAGCAAAAACAGCTCTATTGAAGCTAAAGGGAAATTTGTGACAGAGTAAAAGCTGAAAACAACTGGTTCATGTGTTACCACAACCAAAAATTTGATTTGAACATTATTTTGATTTAAGAAAATGGTAGAGAGAACCCTCACATCTTCAGCAAGTTGTGCAGAATTTTCTTATTTGTCTGTACTATACCATGAAGAATATCGAAGAAGTCATAAACTAAATCTGAATCTCTGTAGTTACTTTTATAAAATTAGCATTACATTTTTTAACTCAGTAGAATTTGAAAAACTTAATTTTTATTTACTAAGTATTTATTAGATACTCAGGGGTGTAGCCAGGAAAATTTTTCAGTATGGGGGGTGTAAGAAATAAATCATGAGTAAATAGACAGAATTTCTGCACAACCTAAAGCTTATGTTAACTGATCTGAAATTTTCTGGAGAGGGAGGAGGAAGAGATATCTTGATAAGCCCCACCCCCTGGTTACACCCCTGACAATACTTAACAATGGCATCCAATTTGATAATGTGAATAATTTCATTTTAAGAGCTAAAAGCAATCAAAATTCGTAAAAAAAAAAAAAAAAAAAAAAAAAAAAAAAAAAAAAAAAAAAAAACCACTTGGCTACAGTATGAAAGATGCAAAGTCGTGTAAAATAAAAATTACTGGGAATTTTCCTAATATTAATATATATATGTCGTGCGTGGAGTGGTTTAAGAACAGCACAAACAGCAACGTCCATTTGGAATATTTTATTAAGGCATAAGTAGACTATTACAAGTTTATGTACACTAGGTACAGAGGAGTTTGGAAGTATCTCGAAGTGATGAAGAGCTGCTCTGCGGTAAATGTCTCCTGGTTTTGTTAGTTAAGTTCACAGAGTGTCCGCTAGGCGACTGTTCTATCTTTCCATCATCTAGTTGGTCCACAAAACCATAACAAAATCCTCATTTGTTAAATTAACAGACATGGGAGGCGCCTGCTGGCGAGACACCTTTATGATTGACAGGTTAGACCCTCCTAGGCAACAAGTATTGCACCATGTTTTGAAATTACAACTTATAATCCAGATGCCCCCAAAGTGAAAGATGTTTTTAATTAAATCATAAGAAGCCAATTATAATGGGGCTAAGGGGCTAATTATCGCTTGTATGACATATATATATATATGATAATGGGTTAACAAAACATGAAGTTGTAACAGCACTGAATAATTCAGCAAAAAACAAAAATGAAAATTATAATATGGTGTTTAAATATTTTCCCCAAATTCACATATTTATATCATTAATTTAGTATAATTAAAAATAAAAAATAATTATTCAGTACTATTTCCTGTCTCTCCCTCCTCCCCTACCTTTTGTTTAATGGTGTATATTCAGAATGTAGAAATGATCACATTTTGCTTAAGTTTTTATGCACAACAGTGTCATTTAGTTTAGTACAAAACATTACTTTTTTATAAGCAATTATAAGGGTTGCCCAAATAAAAAGTGTACACGTGCAACAGTGTCAGAATGACTGCTGCTACTGAAAGTAAAGTTGTGCTATACATGGATGCGTCCAGATAAGAACAATTGATTCCGTGGACCATTCTTGATTGATTTCTTGCTTCCAAGGGAAGAACAATCAATTCAACACAAAACTGCAGACTCTGATAAAAGTATGAAAAGCAATCAAAAGCAAAACGGCCAGGCCTTCTCATGCAAGTTATTCTTCTGCATGACAATGCTCACCCACATGCCTCCTGAGAAGCCCAGACAATTTTAAACATGCAGAAGGCATTAGGAAGCATTAGAACATCTACTGTACGGTCCAGATTTATCACTCTGTGACTTCTACATACTTACGATACTTAAGAAAGCATTACAGGGGAAACAATTCCATTTAAATAATGAAGTAAAAAAAGCTGTGCAGTACTTCAAGATTCAACCGTGATATTTCTACAGCAAAGGCCTGTGGCCGAAACAATGGAACCTCTGTTACAAAGCCAATGGCGGTTTCTTTTGATTTACAATAAAGGTATATTTTTTATTCACCTAGTCCACTTTTCATTTGGGCAACCCTTATAATAAAAAGAAAGGTACTGTAGAAACTTACTTCATTTTTTTCTGATGGATAAAGGGACTTGTCAGTAATAAAGATACCTTTAGAAATCCTAAAAGAAGTAAAAAAAATAAACTCAAAAAATAAACTTTCAATTTCAAAATGTAATCAAAAATTAGAATACAGATAAATATTTAGCAATCTATTTCTAATACAATGATTCTTACTTTCCAGTGTTTCCAAAAAAAAAAAAGGGGGGGGGGGGCAAAATTAGTGTAACAATGCCACCAGCTGTTCAGTTTGGCAACTAAAAGTCCAGCAGACAAATTTGGCCAATACTTTCAATAATAAAGGCGTTTGATTATGACCTGACATTCAAGAAATGCAAAATGATGCCTGAGATGAGAGGCTAAATTACAACTTATAAAGAATGCTAGCCAGTATTTGTAAAAATGTAATATCTTCTTTCCAATTAACAAGGCTTTTGATTTTGTATATAAAAAATTGGTCTCTAAATGCAAATAAATTTTATATTTTGAAATTATTCTATCATTTCAGCAACATTTTAAGATTGTATGAAGAAAGCTTTGCAGTATAGTTTAGTTTTGCATGAAAACCGTAAGTAGAAATGATCTGCTCAATAAAATCATAACAGTAAGACTCATTGTTTACATCAGAAAAGTAAATTGTGAATTACAGGAGTTTGTGGATTGTTGCGTTGCGGATTAATGGAAGTTACCTGTATATAGGAAACAGCTGGTTTAATAGTTAACCACTGTATTGATGAATGCTTGATAAATCTGAATTTTGGAACACTTTTGCCTTCCTGTATAGCTCCATACTCCTCTATCCTTTATGGCTGCCTATGAAACAAATAATAAACTCCCATAACAAGTTCTCAGACAT
The DNA here is from genome assembly GCA_038373885.1 of Cheiracanthium punctorium. Classification (NCBI taxonomy): domain Eukaryota; kingdom Metazoa; phylum Arthropoda; class Arachnida; order Araneae; family Cheiracanthiidae; genus Cheiracanthium; species Cheiracanthium punctorium. The sequence continues at coordinate 119,881 of JAWZYV010000946.1, read as the reverse complement.
CAGCTTCATATGTTTCCAGTCAGTCCCTTAAAAAATGCATTTTTATCTATGCACAAATTCCGTGATTTGAGGATATGAAATTGCAAACCCTTCCCACATTCATGTGATTGGTAACCTTTTCCACTGAACTACCCAAAAAACAGTGCCAATGTTATTAAAAAAATAATAATAAATTATAATTACAAAAAGCACAAACTAGATTTTTGTTCCTTTTTTAATGACTTTTGAGACAGTTTAACCAAAAATAGTGCCTGAAATCACCATTTTGTAAAAATATTGACTTTTTAGTTAAAACAGTGACTATTTGGAACCCTGCACAATGTCACCTATGAGGTGTAATGCTGAAAATCACTGCCAAAATTAACCAAAACTGTGATGGAATACCGAAGGTGTGAAATAAAAACAGCTAGTCATACAAGTACAATTTTTATTACCTTTCAGTAATGTCTGAAGGCAGAAACTCTGGAGGACAATAACTGGATTCCATTACAAGCCACCTATTGAAAATATATTCAGAAAAATCACTGTAGAATAATGATAAGTAATTCAAAACGCAATTGCTAAGATATAGTATAATTAACATCATGAACACTTGGAAATTAATATAAAATCAGAATAAGTTTTTGCCAAATATGTCAAACAAAGCAAATGATGAGTTGAAATGCCAAAGCTTATTTAAAATTTAGCTAATACTAACTAGTAATTAGTACTAGTTAACTAGTAAGTTTAGGTACTATCAACTACCAGAACAATTCCTGCAACTTTTTCTATGAGGCAAAAATTAGGGATACTTATAACTTATTTTATTTATTATTAAAGCATCGGATGAACGAGGTTACAATGCAGAGTCCTCCAACAGAATTCTTAACTTTGCAATTAAAATTTTAGAATAACATCTTTGAATTATTTATTGCTTTACTTACACTAATTAAAAATATAGATATATATTAATTTATAGTTAATATTAAATTATAAACTAATTTTTTAAAGCCATAAAAATATGTTTAAAGAGGAAACTGTTAAAAACACTACTAAAATAAGTCAACATAGTAGTTGATTTAAAACACCTTAAAAATGTTCATTAAAAGACCTTTCAGCCACACATTCATGACCACTGTGATGTGCCCATGCGTTGATATCCATAAAATATTACCATGTTCTGGAAATGACTTCTGCTCACCTGCCAGTAAGACAAACTGCTGCGCTAAAATTTTTTGCTTCCATGAGCGTACACAATGAATGGCCATGGAGCATTTTGTGAGCAGACAAAGCCCATTTCCATCTGAAATGGCATGTCGATACTCGGGATTGCAGAATATGTAACTAACAGAAAATCCATTTGCATATTAAACCAGTATATCTCCACTCTGCCAAGGTAGCGGTGTGACACAAAGCCATGCCCTTCCAACACTTCAGCAATGTGTATGGGTAGGGGGTACATTTTTTTAATGCAAGATGGCCCTTTACCGTACATTACAAAGCCAGTGGAGCAGCTGCTGAAGGCATTTTTAAATTGATAAATTATCATGGTCTTAATTTTCCAACAGTATGGCCATCCAACACACCTGATCTTAATCCTAGTGACTTCTGGCTGTGGTGAAAAGTTTTTAAAAAGTGTTATGTTCAGTGGTCTGACTGCAAACTAAGCTAAATTGAAGGTAAGCATCGTGTAATACATTCACAACACGATCTCCGAGACGCTCCTATTGCGGAAAGTGCTGTTTCTTAATTTCATCTTGTGGCAAAAAAATAATGGACAACATATTGAATATGTCTTGTGGAAGTCTAACGATAGCTAACAATCGCTTACATAGATGCTTTCAGCGCGATTTTTTTACCTCAGCTAAATAAAAACTGATTTTTCCTATTTGATGTGGAATAACCTTGTCATGATGGGCTTTCTACTAAGAGTGTCACAACTGTTGAATACTTTAGAAGTAATTTTTTTCAGTTAAAAAAAAAAAAAAAAAAAATTAAACAGTCATGCTCTCAAAAGAAAGTCATGAACATTATCGTTGGCTTAACATGCAACTCATTGTTGTTTGTTTTTTAAACAGCTTTTTGAAAGGTGAACTTTGATTAAAAATCACCCTGAATTAATATCAATAAGTAAAAATAAAATCATGTAAAATACTTAAATACACCAGGCTGATATGGAACATTTCTCTATATAAGCATTTTGTGACAAAAAGTTTTGGGGTGCTTGACATCACATAATCAAGAATAAAAAGAGCGAATTTCTTCAGGTTTAAACAAATAAGGATTTTAAAACAAATGGTTTATAAAGTTGTAGGGGCCAACATTATACCTAGGAATATCTGCAATTAAACATTATTAAAGTATTGTACACGATTGTTCTCTTGTACACTATGATACTACTGCCTGTTAAATAAATCTACTTACTGACAACCGAGTCTCTGATTCATTGAAATTACCCCACGACATCGATCATCCAAAACAATTGCTTCAACATTCCTGTTCAGATAATACAAGCCACCATATACTGCACATAATCTATTCAAGAGAAATGTAACAAAAGTGGCTTAGATGTAAGGATAGAAAATAATTATTAACCAATTAAATTAGCCATAAATGATAACCAAAAAATAAATAACTCAGTATAGATGATTATATACTAATTATTTGGCCACAAAATATATATATATATTTTTAAAGGAGGGATTTTTTCACCAAAAAGGTTTTCTTAATTTTCCTATGGAAGTAATTAATGAAATGATCTATTTCCTCCGAAATATTTTTCGGCATGCCTTCCATGGCCATCATCAATCGTTGAATGCGAATGATTTCATTTTATCTCTTCTACCTCTTCGAGCTTGGCGCCAGGTTACGTCACTCCAAATCTCACTCACTTCCTCACGAACCATGTCATTCATGGTTCGTGATGATACGTTTCTGTTGATGATATTTCCAATGATTCTGGTACATAAGCATAATTTGGTTTTTAAAATTAGATTTTTGGTTATTCCTTCAAAATCTATTGTAACAGGGTTATTTAAAGCAAGACAGAAAAAAGCTGTGTTGTGTTTATTGAATTTAATATCCTTAATATGCCCCCTTTAGTTTTGTTAAAGATTAAGTCTATTTAATAAATGCCAGTAGTGTCCTTGGGATCAATAACATCTTTTCCTGATCACATTTGTTGAAATATGGTTTGGCACAGTTTAATGGGGATCTGGCTACCTTAATTGCAGTACTTGAAATTTTATTTGCAATACCTCTGCTCAATGGAATAGTTGTAGTAAAATTCATTTTTTGTTTTTGTCCATTGATAATCTCATTGAGTTTGCTTTTTGTTTCTTTTAGAATTTTTTTAATGATATTATTAGGATAATTAGATGCTTTGGATTGATTGATAATAAAATCTATTTTTTCTTTTAATAATATGGAATTGGAGCAGGTACTTAAGGCACAATCAATACACGATCTTATAGCGGCAATTTTATAATTATAAGAAGTGCCAGATTTAAAGTTGACATTTCTTTATTGTTGGTTGGCTTTCTAATTTGTTAGTGGTTTAAAAGTGGTGGTTCGTTAGTGGTTTGTTAATAAGTGGTTTGAAATTTGTTAAGTTTGTTCCTAATTATTTTCACATCTAGGTAGTTTAAAACATTAATTTCTTTTTCATATGTAAATTTGATGTTAGGGTCTATGGCATTTATTTTTTCAAGAAATTTTTTTTCTGGGTAATTAGTTTCCAAAATAGCAAAAACATCATCTACAGATTGGAGCCACATTTTTATTGTAGTATTAAATTTATTTCTGATTTTTTTCTTCAAAAATTATCATTTTCCAATCTGCCATGATTCCAGAGATGGTTAGCCCCAGTGGGACCCCTTGTTTTTGTTGAAAAAAATGTATTGTCTTATTAAACATAGGAGTTATTTAAAATTAAGTTTATGGCACTATTTAGGGTATTAACTCTTTCATAATTTTTGTAGGTTATATGAACTTGATTACTGATAATGTGATTAATTTCTTTTACATCGATGAATGGGTATATAATAACATCGAAACTAAAGTATCTTTTCACTGATATTGCAATCTCTTAAGTTTTTCAAAAAATCGTCAGGAGAGGTTAAGAGGTCCCATTTTGCTTTAAACAACCTTATTACAATAGATTTTGAAAAATAACCAAAATAGTTAATTTCAACAACAAAACCTAAGCTTATCTATGAGAATCATTGGAAATATCAACAGCAGAGGGCAGAATCAATGACATGGTTCATGTGGGTGTGAACGAGATTTAAAGTGATCTAAACAGGTGCCAAGCTCGAAGTAGAAGAGAGAAGACAAAGTAATTCACGTTAAGCGACTGATGATGGCCGCGGAAGGTGTGCTAAAATATATTTAAGAGGAAATAGGTATTTTTAATTTTTAAAACTATGGATATCTTCTGTATTTCATTTAAACGCTATTTTAATGAATGTGTCTATCTTTATTTAACTGAAATATTATATATTTTTTAAAAATCACCAAAAGTGTAGAAGTAACCTTTTAAAATCAACCGATTCAAATGGTGGCCTTTTTTTAATATCAACAGTTTAAATTTTCAAAATTTTATTAGTTTTTCTGGAAAACATGAAATTGTTTTTAACCAAGCATTACATTTATTATAAAGCTACAAAAAATTATCTGCATGATCCTAATGTTGACTAGAAACCCAGTTAGCATGCAAAGAGTTACAGTTGGCGCAAGGTTGAAACTTTGGGTAAACATGATTTTTAAATGGAAATATAGTCTTTTGGCACAAGATTTTGAGGGCCATCCAATGTTTGTATGCTAAACTGGGTAACAGCATCAACTTAATCAGAAGACCATTTCATTGGTCTTCTGATGGTTGAATGCTTTGTTGGGTGAGCATACTTTACAAGAGTTGGGCTGTAGTTAAATCACTTCTATGCCTGCAGATGTACTCCCATAACTGCACGTGTGCAGAATAACACATTTAATAAATGAGAAATGGATGGATTTCAAGCGCAAGTGCATTTGGAAAAGTTTTTCGATCAAATAATTCACAGATAATTAACTATTTCAAATTTTTAAAGAAATATTTAACTAATTGTTGTGAAACTCCAGGTATGTGAAGAGCAAGTTTGAACTCACACTTTCTATCATTGGTTTACTCTTAAGTGCATGCTGGGAATCCAAAACAAGTAGAGAAAACAGTTGGATTATTATCTATATTGAAAAGTTGCAAATGATCCATTATTTCTACAACATAGTTTATGAATTGTGAACAATGTCTGTATGCATATTTGTAGATATACGGTACTTATTCACAACAGTAAAATCATTTATTAAAATATTCAATTTTTTTTTAATATTCTTTGCATATTTAACTCAATTACACACTTTTCAAACAAATTTTACAAAAATCTCAAAAAACATTACAATGCAACTGATGAATACAAAGTTATATAATTAGAAAAATATGGGCATGTAAAGTAAGGATACTTCATTGCATTTAAGCTATTGATGTGAAAAAATGATTTTTATATTTGTTGAAGTTTTTTAACCAATTAAGAAACTTTAATAAAAGTTCAAGTTAAATATAGTGAAATTTTAGAAAATCGTGATGAACAGAATCAGTGGTGTTAATGTGATCTCATACAATGGGTAATCTCTCTCACAGTTTTGGTGAGTCTTGCCATTTCATATCATCTCTCCTTTTTTGCACACATGCATAAATTACTTGATGATGTGTATAAAATATACATAAATACAGGGTTAATTATAAGGATGGGTAAATTAGATAATTTTCCAAAACAAAAATAATCAGTATGCACAAATTTTTAGGAAGTAAGTGGTATCAAAGGGCAAAAATCTGGTGAACAATTTTGCTTTTCACCCATGGTGTTAACAGACGTGCCAAGTTTCCAAAATCAAAAAGCCTGAGATTCCTTATACATGCATTTTCAGCATAAAATGTACACATAAAAAATTACACAATACAGACATGATAATAATTACTTTATTTTGTTAAATGCCGTGCATGTTCATATAAACTTCAGATACATTATTTCAAATCAAATGTACTCAGGTTGTTGAGTGTGATCAATATGAAAGGAACAAGAACTTAAGTTGAAAACCTGATAAGAAAATTGGAGAAAGTTGCGATTTCTGAATGAACTCTTAAAAAAGGAGACAAAGATCCTGAAACCCCAAATTGGATCAAAATGCTTCAGACTCAGGCCAAAATTCTAACACTTGGTATCTGTTAAGGTATGAATGCTAGAATTGATCATGATATGGATTGTCAAACTCACATATTGTTTCTTGAATCATTTTAATTTACTCATCAATATTTCATCTACATAAAAAAAAGATTAAAAAAATCAACATAAAAAACTATTTTATAAAGTCTTTGCAGATAAAATCACTTAAAACACTACTAACTGCACTAATTAGATCATTTCAAATTAAGAGACGTACCTCTAAAAATAGTAGATGCCTTGACTATTTAGCTTAAAAGTTGGATGCAATTTCCTTTGTTTTGGGAATTGTGTGTTTGGCAATGCCTCCCAAAATGCTAATGCCGGTTTTTCTAAAACACAGTGTTTATTAAACACGATAATATGTATCTTTCCCCCACCCCCTCCACATATCCACACCCATTCTTATTATAATTTGCCACTTTTAAATGTGGTTGATAATCCAGATGTAAATCAATTTTAGAGTTTAATTCTCTACACTTGTGACTTAAAAAAAAAAAAAAAAAAATTATGTGCCTTTCAGTTTTTGTTTTTATGTTTCTCTATAGCTTTGTAAGAGCTGTTAAGATCACTGAATCCAGTAGTTAAACTCATAGACTTTTCAATGCAAAACGGAAGACAAGGACTAAACAGTAATAAATTCAGAACAACACAACCTGTTAATTTGACCATTCTTTCATAACTGGAAAGATGCCTTATGTAGGAATGATTTTTTTCTTTGCATGATGAATAAAGATTGGGCAATTTATACTGACTGTCCTAAATGCCATAAAACACAAAATGTTTCTTAAAACACAAAAGTATAAAAAACAATCCTATGGAGTAAAAAAAGTAACATTTTTTTTTTTAAAGTTTACTTCACATTAATACCTCTAGATTCCATTTTCGTTTTGATAAAAAATTTATATGCTGATACTAAATTATCATTGCAGAAACATACCGGCAAAAACACTGTGGCAATTCACCACTTCCATAGCATGTACACAAAAAAGGACTTTTGCCATATCTTCCTAAAGACTGCAGGAACTTTTGGGTTGATTTCAATCCCTTAAAAAGAACAATGAGTACTTTAAGAATTTTACAATGAAATAGTGTAACAACTTTTGCAACAAGAGAGAAGTTTTGTTAAAACATATAAAGTAATATAACTATTAGTAGAAATACTGTTAAAAAAAACACCTTTAAAAACTTAAAATACTTTTGTGATTTTTAAAGTATTTTTACAATATTTCTGCGATAGAATGTTTCTGTAATGTTTTTAAATAATATAACTATTATTTATATGTTGTATGCACATGTAGTTAGAATTTACTTAGAAATATCAATTGATTTGATTTTCTGAGACACATATGTTGTCATGTTGTTATTTCAGTTTCTACAGCATGTATATATTTTTAATGAAAATGTAAGAGCAGTAAGATACGATTTCTGATTTCAGTTGCAAACCATTAGATTAATCAAAGAATTTTTCTACCTCCGACTTTTTTTTTTTTTTTTTTTTTTTTTTTTTTACTTGTGACATCTCAAACTCATGGTTTTTTTTTTTTTTTTTTTTTTTTTTTTTTTTAAATCTGCAAATGCTTCAGCAATGGCATTTGGGAGTGCAGAGTGGAGTCATTTGTAAAAAAAAAAATACTTCGCCTTGCTCTTACAAGTAATTCTTTTTCTTCATGTGATGTATATCCTTCTAGCCACTCGCGCCTCTGCGCTTGGATGAGAAGTTGAACACAAACTTTTGAGTGTTAGTAGCAAATTTTTGATTCAATGAGGATGTGACAGTTATTGTGTAAAAATGGTCAACCTGGCTGTAAACTTGAGAGCTGCGATTCTTGAGTCAAAGTACAGAGAAAAGTATTAATTACGGGTTTTTAATCTTTAGAAACTGATTACTTTTATATTATCTAATAAAGATTTTGATGTATGCTCCAGATATATAAATCTTTTAAAAAGTGCTTCAGTTAAATTTCTCGTCATTATATTGCATATAATTTGTCAATGCTGTTCAACATTCTCAACATGTGTTTATAGTGCTCACTACTAATTGTGTTGATCGTTCCAGCCTGTTCCTAATTCCCCTGTTCATCATTAATCAATTTATCTATTTTCATTTACTCTAGCAAGAATCTATGTCATATATATTATGTATTTTGGTTAAAAGGAGACATTTTTTTTTTTAAACAAACTGAAATTTAGGTACAACATCACCAGAGTTGGTTAACAAAACAATTAAAATCAGATACTACTGGTTTATGAGGCATTTCTCAGATAAAGTAAAGATTTTCAAAAAAGTACATACAGTGGTGGCCAAAATTGTGGGCACTTTTGGAAACATTTTTTTCTTTTCTAAGTTTGTATACGGTACGTATGAAAAATGTTACGCTTCCCAAAATGCAAACTTTTTTACATCATTTAAAAGGTAATTTAATACTGATTTCAATACAAAGAACAAAATTACAATATTTCCAATATAAAAATGTTAAACGGCAATAATTATCGAGATGCATTAGTTATTGAAAATTGCAGTGAATTGTCACTAGTTTGTAGGGTAGCCTTAAATTTTCATTACAGCTTCATATCAATGTTTCATTGAGCTGACGAGAGTTTTAAGCTCAGAAAAATAACAGTGATTGACCCAGAAAGTTAGAAATTACAATCCACTTCATCACTGAATTTGTTTATCAGATTAAAGAAATTATAACTTTTATTCGACTGCACACATTTAAATTTAGTTTTATGTATTGAAATCAGTATTAAATTTTCCTTAAAATGATATATGAGTTTGCATTTTGTGAAACGTAGCACTTCCTATAATCATGCAAAGTTAGAAAACCTATGCATTTCCAAAAGTTTCCACAATTTTGGCCACCACTGTACTTATTGAATAAATATTTAAACTACAAACAAAAGCTATGATCATTTTAATTTAAGCAGTGGACATTGACTTGTAAGTCTGAGAATCCCCCAATATTCTGATTTTAAACTCTTTGAGGCTGTAAAAATGTGAGATTTTTGCATCCAACAGAAAGTCTTGCATGTTAGGATTATTGAGAGTATAGCACATTTTCCACTTTTGAGATCTTTATAAGTTTGCAAATGTTTACATTTCAGGTCTCTATATAATTGCCCCCAAACATTTGGAATTATGAGACTTTGATTTTTGAATGTACCTTTAAAGATTTGAAGATGAAAAAAACTGTGAGCATTCAAATTTTTTGATCAATGAAAATCCACAAAAATCCCAAATTTTAGAGAACCAAAAACTTGCAGAGATATTTTTCACTCACAAAGACCACAGGCAACTTAAGGGGTTGCAAAAACTTCCAAACAAGCATATTTTCAGGTATTGTAATTTTTGTGAATAAAGTAAATTCTACAACTGTTCAGATTTTCAGACTCATGAGTGGCTGCAGTGGCAGACAGCTGGTAGCCCCAGCTAGTAGGGGCCCCAGATGGATAAGATACTTTGAGTTTCAAATTTCATTTAGAGGAATGTTCAAGATTACACTAAATCTCAAGGAGAAAAGTCACAACACCAAATTAATACCAAAGGATTAATTGAATGGATTAATATCACATACCAAATTTTATGTGCTTTCATCATAATCACACTTTGATCAAAATACCAAATTTCATTTGCAAGTCAAGACTTCAACTGTTGCCAAACTAAATCAATTAAAATATTGAAATTATCAATATATTAATCCTTAGCACTATTCCCAACAAATAGGATCTTTCGGATGCAAAAATTCCCACAAATGCACTCATAAAGAAATTCCACACATTTTCAAAACAGTTATTCCCATGACTGGAATTGAATGCTCTTCTCAAGAATCTCTGGGAGTGTGTTTGTGGAAACTTTTCACATTTAAATGATTTCGCTTAGCTGGGAATAGTCCCTCTTATATCGATGCTTTCTGCAGAGGAAATAATTTTATTTGAGAAAAAAAGTTAAACTGGGTGATATCGAGAAGCTATCTCAAACGAACTGGAATTGCAACTTTTCTTTCAAAGCTTAACATGACATCAAAATGGCATCAATGTCGCTTACAATACCCAAGTTTGTGTCACTCAGTTGCTCAAAAATTTTTTATACTCGGATTTTAAAATAACTGAAAATTCTGAAAAATTGCTTAAAATGGGAAACAGGTGAATTCTGAGAGTTTTAAAGTTGAACAAAATTTGCCTTGCATTTTTTTACATATTTGAGTAAAATTTCAAGCCAATTGGTCAAACAGTCTGGATTTATATGCGATACAGACAAACAAACAAATTTTTATATTTATTCATAAGGATATAACAGATTCATCAATATTTGCTGAAAAGGTGAATTCTGATTTTAAAAAATACAATGTTGGAAAGGGGCCTCCAAAACTGGAAGACCACCCTGGGCCCCCCATCAATGTTAGTTTGCCTGAGTGGTTTTACACATTCAAAATTTTAAGTTTGTGAATGATGACATTCACAACATTTTGCAACAAATTATCTTTAAAACGATAAGTAAAGAAAGTTAAAACATAAACTGGACACAGAGGGGGAAAAATATTTCTATACCTCTAATGTGTTAGAAGTTTTGTCAACCATAGCAATGGCGTGCAAAATATAATGTTCAACATTTGAAGTCAGTTTTTTGGATTGAAGAAACTGAGAGAATGGAACATCTTCAAATCCTAAAAATAAAATGTCCATCACTCGCCAGACAGAATTAAAGCAAACAAACAAAAAAATGTTTATTATGTCAATTTCAAAATTATTAGAAATGTGCACACACTTCATTTGCATGTGCCATTCATTAGTTACAATTTTACATATTTATTTTCGGGCTCATATTCAAAATATGTGATCAAATAAAGGTTAAAAATAGGTCTAATGCTTCTGTAAACATACATAAATAAAAAAAAGCATACATATATATATATATATAGATAGATAGATAGATAGTGTTACTACGTTGATTTTTATAATAATTAAACAACAAAATATTATTAATCAAAAATGTCAAGTCATACTTTTGATAAGGAAAGAAAAATGTTGGTGTATTATCTTAAAAATTAAATTTTAATATGAAGATTTATAATCATTAAAAAAAAATAATCTCCTGAATTGCCTATAAGCTTTATCATCAAAATTTTTTATAATACTTGAGGTTATAAATAATTTAAATTATACATGCATTGCAGCGAAAACTGGAATGATGGGATTTTACATTACAACCACTTGGAGGGTTATCTGAGAATATTTGGCAAAGTATAACTAGAGTAAATTTAACTTACTTAAAATACTTTAAGTTGAAATGAGCTATATTACAGTTAGCTCTCTATTCAATGACTTAGAAAAAAGAAAAAAAAATCATCCTTGAATAGAATTAACGAAAATTCGAAATAACAATGTTTATGTCATCATGTGCATGATTTCAAGATTATAAACTTACCTTCAATTTAGCAGGGCCATCAATAAAAACTTTCTATTAGCATAGTTCTGGAACTGAAGAGTTCCTTAAAAAGCCATGTCAAATATTGATTTTTACTAACTTAATTAAAAGCAAAATAAAAGCATTTTTGACGTGAATACGTCTTTTAATTGCTTGGCATAGTGGAGTAATTGCTTGACATAGAATTGATTGATCTGAATTGCTTGAAATAGTGGAAGGATATTCTGAAAATGGATAATAACACAATCGGGGGAGGGGATACAGTCAGGGGCAGATTTGCCAAGTTGGGGGGCCCTGGGCAAAAGCTTCATTGGGGCCCCCAATTTGGAAATTAACTTAAGGAACTTGACTTTGGAAATTAACTTAAGGAACTTGACTTTGGAAATTAACTTAAAGAACTTGACTTTGGAAATTAACTTAATTTTTAAACTTAAAGAACAATTTGGGGGCCAGGGTGCTTGCCCTGAATGCCCTCCCGGAAATCAGGCCCTGGATACAGTTTTATACTGCAAAGGAGAGTTTTCGCTGGTGCATCTTTCTAATCATAAGTGAACGTGGGTTTAGTAGTTTGACGTAAGGAGGGGGTTTAAAATATGTAAATATCAAAACTACTGCAACTTCTTTCTGTTGACTGATTGATTTAAAAACAAAAATCTAGTCACAAACACACTCAGTTCAACACCGCAATAAAACACAGACTTCAACCGCAAACGCTCTCCGCAGCTGTCGTCTATGCAATTCGATTCTTTTAAAAACTTAAAACACTAAACACGCGTGATCATTAAAGATGAAAAATGGCAAATGACGTCACCCACCCATAATGCTGAAAATGCGAAATTCATTTAAAAGGAAAGGTCATTTTCGTTCGAGGATCAAAAAAATTTTGTTTCATTTTCATATTGGAATATTGGAAAATATTGGAACAACACTGAATCAGTGTAGTCATTGGCCAGGATTTCAAAATGGAACGAGGTATACTTTCTTATAAGGGAGGAAAAATTCGAAACCACTTGAATGTGATTTATTAAACTTCGGCAATTGTATTCTAAAAGTGGGATGGTGAATCTACTCTTTCATTTTGCCTTAATGAACCTGAACAAAGCATGCCGGGATCATTTCCGTATATCATTGTGCGCATTGATTGCCATTTCCGCTTTGTTTTGTATTACCTCAAATGTTTCACCAATGGTTATGATATTATAACAAAGTACGGGTGTTTGCATTGATATTTGTGAATTTGTTACTCAGATAACAAAATAAAAGCAGCTTGGAACGAATGTGGTCATTTCATTTATACAAAAGGAACAAAAAATGGATTCGGATCTGCTAAATTATGAGCCCTTTACAGCACTTCATTTTAACTTATTTCATTTGAAACTTATTTCATGTGAGAGGACAAGGCGTTGCTTCATTAATAATAAAAGTTTGCTAGTACGCATTATATGTAGGTGTCGCCCTCTGGAATCCTTTTTGAAAACTTACTTTAGACTCCTCATTGGATGATATTTCGCTACAGTTACCCCGTTGAGGGAATGACAGTTGGTTAAAAAAAAAAAAAAAAACATTTGAGAAAAAGCTTGTTTCATTCGACAAAAAACACCCAATCCATAGTAACTTTATATTTTTTTATTGTATCTATTAAAGGGAAAGATTTTTAAAAAATTAAATCAGTGGACTGCTAGCGTTTCTAGTCTGCATCTTTATTTCATGTAGTCTTATTTAAAAGCAAAATAGTTGTCACCAATTTATTAGTATATTTAAGTACTTGCATATTTCTAATTGAAGATGAAATTCTTTGATTTTATAATTTTTTTAAATAATGTAGTAGATAAAATTAAGTTTTTAACAAAACTCACTGACAGAACCAGAACCTAATGATCTTATTGCAGCTGTCAAAAAGACATTAACAATTTGAAAATAAAAACAACAACAACAAAAAGTTGCTAACACCACTGATATGGACATTTTAATCAGAAGTTCAAAATTTTTTGCTTTAGCACTTTATATCGATTCTAAACAAGACTTTAGCTACATCACATTTAATGAATGACTAAGAACTTAAGAAATAAAATAAATAAATAAAAACAACAAGGAAATATAAAGTTACATTAGATCTTAAATAGTTAAAAAAAAAAAAAAAAAAAAAAAAAACTTAAGGTAATTCTTGAGACTCTATGTAACTGTAATGACAAGGCCACAGCCAGAGAAGGGGGTGGGGTTGAAGTTCAATGCCTCTTCCTCCGCACCAAAATACATAAATAGACACATAAAATACTATGTACAGAAAATTTTTGCCCTTATATTTTAATTCTTTGCATCACCAACCACAATTATTGCAAAGCGGCTCCATTATACTGCATGAAAATACATAATTCTCTATCTGTCCTTCTCTGGCAGATGCAAAATGAAATATTACACTACGCAATTTATTTGTATCTCCATTTTCCTTTATAAATTATGCTTATTTTGCTTTCCTATTTCTACCTTCTCATTTTCCAAGGATATTTTAGGAACACCTTGTACAATTGGTAAAAACACTTTTGATAAAATTATGCATAGTAAAATCTTGTTAGAACAAACTTCACTTTTACAAATAATTCAGATTGACAAGTAAAATACTTTTATTGAAAGAAAATCTTATCATATGAATTTAGTTATAATGAACTTCACTTTAACAAATTTTTCAGAAGAATAACAAATTTTATCTTGTCCCTTCAAATTCGTTATATCGAGATTTTAGTGCATAGAGAAAAGAAACTTTTTGCTTTGTTGAATTAAATATTCATATTTTTCTTTTCCTTCCTGTAGTTTTATAAACCCTATTTTTAAAGCTTTAGCTGACCTATTCTTTCATGTATTCAGTTCCACTACTCCATGCCTTGATGTTCACTAATGCCCTCTATAACTCCTGAAAAACTTCACTTTGCCAGTGATATTCATACCAAGTAATTGTACATTTGCTGGCCACACTTAGGAATATAGAAGGTTTTAGTTATAATGATTAAACAATATTAACGTCCACCAATCTTCTGTGAATTTAGTAAGTAAATGTTCTTTTCGTATGAAAATTTTAGATTTTAAATTAAAAAGTTCAAATTTGTACATTAAATTTGTTATTTTGCCTAGTCAATCATAATTAAAAGTCCATTTCATTTTTAACTAGCCACTTTTGGCAACCAGTTACTCTGCCCTCCTAATGAATCTTGATGTTATTTAATCTAATTTTGCACTGCGTTTGGTGGCACAAATCATATAGGATCACAATAATATGACAGGTCATGTATATGATATTTGTGAATAACAAAACATTAATTATTTAAAATTAATAATTGAGTCTATCAAATGTCTTCAATAGCAATTGTATACAGGATATCCCATAAAGATGGTAACATGCTTTAATTCTTTATGCACTGTAAATTGAAAATATGTTCAAAATAATGTACAAAAAAGACCATGTTAAGAAAACATTCCTTTTGTCAGTTTTTAAAAAGTGACACTTTTTAAAAATTTATATATGAATCCCCATACAAAAGAAATTCTAATTAGTAAAATGCACCCCCATACACTAATGAGGTAATGCATAAAATTACAGAATTTCATCGTAAAATATCTGATAGATATCTTTAACCACAGATGGTCAGAGTCTATGGTAAAGGCATCAATTGTTGACTCTAACTTAATTCAAATCATTTGTCCCTTCAATGCTTGAAAATTAGCGTTTGGGGCTACCTAGACATTCAAGCTTGGCCCCTAACCAAAGCAAAACTGATCAGACACAAAATCCCAACATGATCATCATTTTGAGTGATGAAAAGCCCGGGAACAAAGAGTTTCTTATTAGTGTTTTACAGCAGCTTATAAACTAAAATATGCACAAACCTCTGTACTCCTCTTCGTGTTCTTCAAACTTCAGACAAAAAGTCAAAAACTTCATAAGCATTCGCTTTTCAACAACTGTCACATTTTTTGTGCTGAAAACATCTGCTCTTGAACATGGAACCTATAACATTAATGACTTTCAATTCAATGTGCAGATTTTGATACATGACAATTAACTAGCTTTAAAAATAAAAAATAAAAAGCAAAATATTGATGCCACAAACCATAACTAATTTATATAAAATTTTTTATAAAACTTGGTGAAAGAATAAGATCAGTTTAAGGTAGTTGAAAACTTGCAGAAGCACTTTAATAGGATCAAGATTGCTGTAAGTCACATAGTTGAAAAAACTATACTGAACACTTTTCTTCTCCAACGGGAAGCTGATGGATTCATATGGGTCTGATTGCTTGAAAGTTCATGTCTAGAAAGTTCTAGTCAAAGTTTTCACAAACTTTATAGTTTCTAGAAACTCACTGAACAATCTTCAGAATTCACAGGAATTCACAAACAGTATTTCAAAGGATAGCCAGTCAAACAGAAAGACTTGTTCAGAAATTGCAATCTTTATATATAAAGAACATTTCATAAACTAAAACTCAGTAGAGCACAAGCAGAACGCTTTTTGGCTGATCTGCTGGTTGTTGTTAGACACAGCCAAACATATTTATTAACGACACTTGAAGTCGAACATATAACTATTTTATTAAAAAACTTAAATATTAACTGAACAGCAAACTCAAATTACACCAAAATAGAAGTTAACATAACTTAAAAGTGAGAGCAGCAGCACAAAATGTCGGTGTTACCACCTTATATAGAAAAATCACCACCGAGGTAAATTTGCATTATATCGATTGCATAAAAACCACAGAAACCAGGGAGTTTCCACTAGAGGTTGTGCCAGCTTCCAGAACATTCATAAACTGCTCTCGGCAGCAAAGAGAGGCAGATGCCTCACCTTAACCCTCTGAGCGTCTTGAAAATGGGCAAATAATGTAAAGTTGTTTTCACGGTTAAATTTTCATGCAGCTTTAAAATTAATTAAAAAATAAAATTTTCATAGGAAGATTTGTAATTATTAAAAAGTTAACTCCGAAAATACCTCTTAGCTTGAATATCAAAATATATTTTATGATAACTTGATGTTATAAGTAATTTAAATTATCGATGCATTGCAGTGAAAACTGGAATGAAGTGAACCGGATTTTACGTCTCAGCCGCTTGGAGGGTTAATTGCTCCACATATAACACAATTTGCAAATGGCTCTCATGATTAAAATCAAAACTAAATCATGCACATAAAGTTTCAAAAGCCAATTTCAGGACAAGGTTGAATAAGCAATTTTATTTCCTAAGAAAAGTACTAACTAGGTATCACCGGACAAGATATTTGACCTATCATCCGCTATCAGAAACCTATGTTATGGTTCATTAAACATCTTTAACATAAGGATAAATACTCTTTTCTGGTGACACAGGAAATTGGTCACACAGAAGTTATCCCTTTAGGTAGCAACACAATTAACAAAATTTTCTCACCTAAAGGGCAAACCTGAAGAAGCAAATTTTGCTTCTAAAATGAACTACTAGTAGGTATCACCAATACCACATGCTGGTTCCTTTGGGAAAGAAAATTTACTAACTCAGCATGGCAAAATATAGTGTTCAATTTCACTAGATACAAAACTAGAATACCTGCTTAGGAAGTTTTTTTTTAAAAAGATGGTTTTAACAGGAAAAATTATTTATATAAACATATATATAAACATTTTACATTCATAAAAAAGAACTACAGAAATGAAATTTACAACAAATTTCTTAGAGCTTCAGACATTGGTATAGTTTTATTAATTCATATCTAGAAAACTAATGAAATTATCTTGGACATAAAAATACAATTTTTAAACTACATCCCAATTTAAAGATTATCTTTTTTATAATTTTGAAATATTAATACCCCCTCCCCAAGTAGAAGTGAGTCGAAATAGGATCTTTAATCTCTAGAAAAGTTTTTCAGGTAATGATGAAATATTACCTGTTCAATATGATTATTTATGTATGTTAGAACTTTATTGACACACTGGAACTCAGCATATCTGGCAATGTTGGAGGATATGAGCAACTCCACAAGAGATCCCCGAGAAAACATTAACTGCAAAGAAAAATTAAAATTAAATAATTAAAAATATTAATAAAATGATCTCTTAACTAAATCATTTACTTTAGTTTTATGAAGAATGACTTTTCAACACTCTGTTTCTATAAGTAAAATTTGTATTCAGTTTTTGTGAGAGACAAAAATGAGATTATATTTGTTTACCAATGCTCAGCATTAACTTTATTAGACATTATAGTAGAAATATTACATCACAGTAAGACAATAATGATAAAAATTAAATTTATAACCATTATCATAACAATATAAGTTTAACATTTACAAAACTATTCATTAGAAAATTTAAATATTTTGCTGTGGATGATAGATAACTTTGCTAATAATGTTGCTGTATGCAACATCATATATATAGATATATAGTTAAATAAAAATAATTGTTAAATATTTTATATACTTTAAATCAGTTACCTTGCTATGATGTCCAAGCTTTTTTTTTTTTTTTTTTTTTTTTTTTTCCCAAAATTGAGCAAATATCACTGTCCCTCATTGATCATCATAAGCAAGTTCAACTGTATATTTTAATGGTTTTTGGTATATTTTAATTTATTTTACCAGGGTTGTGTTTAAATCGCAATTTTAAAAATACATTGGTTTACACCATTTTTTACTCCCACCTTTTTTATTAGTTTTTAATATTTTTTGTTAATACAATTTATTTGAATTTTTTTCAATTTAAATTTTTTAAAGATGCATAAGGGTGTTATTAGGTTGATATTTTTTTTTTTTTTTTTTTTTTTTTGCAGAATAAAGTGATAAAATACCCAGTTCTGCAGCAAGTTACATAAATTTGTTAAAATATGTAGCTATATGTAAAATTCAATTTTTAATAATTTTCATTTTTATTTACATTTTTGCATTCCTCTGTATTGTAGACAAGTGCATAATTTAATTTCTTACAGCTTTAAAATCTTTTGAAATCAGGAATCAAATTAACTGGCAAAAAGGTAAAAAATGAAAGAAAAAAATCTAATTACTCCATAAAATATTCCATGTTATTATGACGGTTGAATTTCCTATCTTCGTTGTATTAAAATTGATTACATTATTTAAAATAATTAAAACATTTTGACATATTTTAAATGCTCTAGCACATTTCCTAATGCTTCATTTGTGTAGTTTTTTATTAGTAAATATTTATACAGGGTGTCTACCAAATTTCTGAGAGTCTATTTTCTGACTTTTGGGAGGTCCCGTGAAAAAAATTCCTGACCAATGCATTTTACTTAGGGAAATTGCACAATGCCCCTGCCTTGTCTTTATATTTGCATATTTTGTACAACTTCTTTAAATCAATTTTAATTGAAGTATACAGGATTAAGCTTTCATCCATTGAGAAACAGAAGTAGTTGCAATTTCTGATAGAATTAACTAACTGTTCTTGGAAATACGGTCCTAAGATAAAAGTTACCAAGCTAATTTGTCTTTTACCCTCCCGTCAGGATGGATCAGCCCCCATTTTTCTCTCCTTATACAAACACATCGCTTAATGCTTTTGCATTCCGAAAAATGCGTTTCAGCTGCTTTCGGTTTCCAGTCTGACAATTAGAGAGAAAAGATGTAAAAAAAAAAAAAGACATGAAAAAAAAAATTGATTCTTTTGGTGAATTTTCCGGACCCATTATCCAATTTCCCAGTTTTTTCCAGACTTTCTGGACCCATTATCCAATTTCCCAGTTTTTTCCAGACTTTCTGGACCCATTTTCCAATTTCCCGGCTTTTTCCAGACTTTTCGGATTTTCCGGAGCAGTAGGCACCCTGTTATAGTTACATTCAGAAACTAATTTAAACAAAAAAAAAAAAAAAAAAAAAGTTGTGGTGCCTCAATGTTGAAAGTAGGATCACAATCACATTGCCAAAAAGCTTGAATACTGCTGGCCTAACTGATGCATATTAGAGATGACGGGCTCAGTTTGAGCCGGAGCTAGGCTCAGATTTTGTATTTCACTGTTGACTCAGGCTCATGAGAAATTTTTCATTTCTATCTTTTAAATAGATTGAAAAAATGGGGTATTCATTTTTGGGTGAATTAGTGTACTTATTTTATAAATTATGGAAGAGGAAGAGAACTGAGTAGGTGCTGAACTGCTTCAGATACTTTAGAACAATGGTTTATTGCTTAGTTAGTCATGAGATTGAACGTCTGTTTATATTATTCACAAAACCATTCCCATGTTGTGAATAATGTTGCGACAAACATGTGATATTAAAAAAATAATTGATAAAAAAAAATTGTCTTTTGTCAAAGAACTAGCTTAAATTCAAGGCTTGAGCTGTGGCTCAATATCTTTCAGACTAGGGTGGACTCAAATTACAAATCCTCATGCCTTGCTTTAAAAAATGAGCCCCAATTCATTCCTAACACATACATTGATTTAATGTAATAAAAAAAAATACATAAACTTGTACATTTCAGATACTTTACGAGCAATACTTCCTCTGCAGATTCCCACTCCCTTCCTGCTTCTTGCTGCATCCTTCTATAAAGGTCTTATTTTTATAGTCTTTTTTTTACCCTCCAAATAATAGAGCAAATAATTTCATTACACAAAGAGTTATTAAACCATATGTAAATTGAAACAGAAATTAAATATCAATTTTAATCTATTATTTTTATACACAACCGAAATTGTGCATTTTAAAGAAATAAGTTTCAAATTGTTTTAAACTACTTTACTTTCCAAAAAAGTTTTAACTTCAGAAACTAAAGTTTAAAAATTATCCAAATATTTTATTATAACAGTTTTTTTTAATAATAAAGTTAATGGGTTTTTTGAATGGACTGATTAATATAATGATTTAAACCTGATTAGAAATCATTGGCATTATTAAAATAAAAAATGTAGTGTAAAAATTTAATATTTTCAATAATGACTACATCTTTATACATATAAAGCAATTAAGTTACCAAATTGCATTAGTTTTTTTATTTAAAAAAAAATTATGATTTACAAAATTTAATATTTATTTTAAATAATTATTTAATTGTTAAACGTCTTTTCAAATAACATTTTCTCCTCTTAAAAGTGCATAAAAACCAAAAAACCTAGTAAAAAATGGAAACAGGCTTTTTTTTCCCCCCTCAATCTTACTATAGAACAATATTACATTAAAGGAACATTCAAATATTTAAATTTTTCATTTTGATAATAACATATAAGATTATATTAGTTCATACAGAAAATTGAACCCAGTGATGTATGCAAGGGGGTGAGGGTTGTGGGGGACAACCTCCAACCCCTTGTTGAAAAATTTTTAATATAAAGTCCATACATTTTTAATTTTTTACATAATGCCTTTCAACATATGCCCCCCCCCCTTTGAAGAAAGTCTGTGTATACCACTGATTGAACCAATATGAATAACAGTAGTCCATGTGTTTTAATCCATTTTTAACTTCTAAAATTGCATCCTAGTTGTGTTTTTAACTTATTTCTTAGGGGTAATATTACTGGTTTAATTGGCAGAAAACAATTTTCCCCTCAACATTTACACAGTACCATTAGTGCTAATTTTACAAAAGAGTTAACACCTGCTGAATTTTGAAACTGTAGGTTAACTATTTTAAAATTTGACAAGTTAACTTTATAATTTATATTTGCCAAAATTTTCATGGTGTTTGAAGTATTTTCCAACTCAATCTTGTGTCTGTTTCTCTACTGAAATTCTGTGTTATTAATTTCTGTCACACTAAAATAAATCATATGTAATAAGGAAAATCCGTTGTTCTGATAGCATTATAACCTTCACAAAGTAGGGTGTTCCATACATAGTAAAGGTTAGTTTTTGAACAGATCAACATCTTTTTTTTTTTCTTTTTTTTTTTTTTTTTTTTGGAAAAATAACTCCAAATTCAAAGAGAAAACTCACCAAAAATGTTGCAAATCTTGAAACAGAAAATTCCTTCTCCAAATAAAATAAAAAGTTGCTAAATTTTGGGATGAATCCTCTAACTGGCAACACTTTGAGAGGATTGGAGACAAACAGAAACATCCATTCGTTGTAATGCTTCATGTTATCAATTCTCACTATTCACATGGCCGATAATGGTTTCAATGATTTCTTAATCTTCCATGGTTTCCACCTCAAATGGAGCAATTTTCAAAGTGAAAATAATGATTTTAAATATTTTTTAAGAATCTTCCATAGTTATGCAATTTAGTCAGTTTTTAAAGCACTATAAAACTTGTACATTTTAAAATTACTCGAGATCTTTTCCCAATTCATATTTCCTACATTTTTTATTTCTATCTAAAGAGCAAAAATTCCTCACTGCAGAAGTTTGATTAAGAAATGCCAATTGTTATTTTAATTTTTTTCTTTTAGGAATTTTTTGAAAGATACTTAAAATTACCATTAAATGGTATTTTAACAATCAGTAAATTAAACAATCGTGAATTTTTAAAATAAAATGTTTTAAAAACCTCCTTCAAAATTGTGACTTTAGAAAAATATTTTCTATTTTGCAATACCTTCGTTTGCATGTACACAAGATAAAAGTCACTTATCAGGCCATACAGCTGCTTTGATCAGAAAAATATGAAGTCCATACTGACAGAAGTCCACTGATGAAGATCAAATTTTTTTAAATCAAAACAGCTGTTTGGCCCGACAAGAATGGAGCTTTGAATATATATATATATATATATTTTGTTAATATCTATAATTTGTGTTAATATTTTTTTTTTTGTTTTGTTTTGTTTTGTTTTGTTTTGTTTTGTTTTGTGTGTGTGTGTGTGTGTGTGTGTGTGTGTGTGTGTGTGTGTGTGTGTGTGTGTGTGTGTGTGTGTGTGTGTGTGTGTGTGTGTGTGTGTGTGTGTGTGTGTGTGTGTGTGTGTGTGTGTGTGTGTGTGTGTGTGTGTGTGTGTGTGTGTGTGTGTGTGTGTGTGTGTGTGTGTGTGTGTGTGTGTGTGTGTGTGTGTGTGTGTGTGTGTGTGTGTGTGTGTGTGTGTGTGTGTGTGTGTGTGTGTGTGTGTGTGTGTGTGTGTGTGTGTGTGTGTGTGTGTGTGTGTGTGTGTGTGTGTGTGTGTGTGTGTGTGTGTGTGTGTGTGTGTGTGTGTGTGTGTGTGTGTGTGTGTGTGTGTGTGTGTGTGTGTGTGTGTGTGTGTGTGTGTGTGTGTGTGTGTGTGTGTGTGTGTGTGTGTGTGTGTGTGTGTGTGTGTGTGTGTGTGTGTGTGTGTGTGTGTGTGTGTGTGTGTGTGTGTGTGTGTGTGTGTGTGTGTGTGTGTGTGTGTGTGTGTGTGTGTGTGTGTGTGTGTGTGTGTGTGTGTGTGTGTGTGTGTGTGTGTGTGTGTGTGTGTGTGTGTGTGTGTGTGTGTGTGTGTGTGTGTGTGTGTGTGTGTGTGTGTGTGTGTGTGTGTGTGTGTGTGTGTGTGTGTGTGTGTGTGTGTGTGTGTGTGGTGTGTGTGTGTGTGTGTGTGTGTGTGTGTGTGTGTGTGTGTGTGTGTGTGTGTGTGTGTGTGTGTGTGTGTGTGTGTGTGTGTGTGTGTGTGTGTGTGTGTGGTGTGTGTGTGTGTGTGTGTGTGTGTGTGTGTGTGTGTGTGTGTGTGTGTGTGTGTGTGTGTGTGTGTGTGTGTGTGTGTGTGTGTGTGTGTGTGTGTGTGTGTGTGTGTGTGTGTGTGTGTGTGTGTGTGTGTGTGTGTGTGTGTGTGTGTGTGTGTGTGTGTGTGTGTGTGTGTGTGTGTGTGTGTGTTAAAGGATGTTTAAGATGTTTTGAGTAAATGCTCATGTTATATTTGACACTGATGTAATGTTTGATTTTGGTTGGGTAATAATATATATATAAGCCTAATTTCTTCAATCTGTATGCATTTTATCATTTTTTGAATACTTAATAAAACACTCTGATTTTAAAATTTGACAAGTTAACTTTATAATTAACAATCATAAAGTGCAGTCAAGATCAAAATGTCTCATTCAGAATTTTTCAGGAGCATCTATCAGTGAAACTTTTAAATAACACTAAAAAAGATAATACCTTAGGTGAAAGATCTATATTGAATTTTCTTCTGTTCTCAATAAAACTTTCAACTGACCATTCTGGCTGTAGGTGTACAGTACTGACCTCAGAAACATCACCCCCACTATCAGCAGGCATTCCATTATCTACATCTACACAAAGGGAGAAAAAAAATCATTTTGAAAACATCAAAGTTGGTATTTTATCCATTCTTTTTAAAAAGTCCAGAACACTGGATAAAACTGAACAAAACAGACAAGATTAAAATTCATTGAATTTGAATAAAAGTATAACTATCAGGTAATAGCAATTCAATAAATTTGAAACATGGGGCTTAGTAACATAACTATGGATTTTAGGAACTTAGGATATAACTACCCTTGCCCTTCTACAATGGTATGGGTGGGGGGACTTGAGCTACCTGAGCTCTTTCCCTTTCCTAAGGCCCCTGATTTTATCAAAAATAAAAATATTTAAGAAAGTTTTTGCATCTTTATTATTATAATCAGGGGATGAAAAAAGTTGTAAAATCTTAGGAGTCAGCAAAAATTTTTAGGAGACACATATATATCGAATTACATTAATAGGGGAAAAAATAGTCGATAAGAGAAATCTTTTTAGTTGTCTGGGCGACTGAGTTTTTTCAAACCTTAATTATAATCAAATAAATTCATGAAGTAAAGTTCAATTACACTACTTTGGTGTAATATTAATTAATTTTAAGAAAATGAAATAATAAGTTGTTAAACATTAATTTTTCATTATTATATTATATTGCATTGCATTATAAAAAGGATTCATTTTATGATGTTACTTAAAGCTTGTGCACTTTTACTGAAAAGACAAAAGAATAAGATTTCTTTTACTTTTCAGTTTCTATGAACCATAAAGCAACCTAATGCTCAGAAAATAATTAACATTACTACAAGTATATATTTTAAATAAATTACATATTTTTAAAATTTTCTTAGAGTTGAAATTTTTTTTTTATTTCACATTCGTTTGTATAATAACAATTTGTACCATATATACCAGCCTATAAAGCACACCTATAATTCCAAAGTACATTTTTAAAATTTTATGTACATCCTACTGTTAGCCCAGTACTAAGTACCTAATTATATTCAGTTAAATTCCCAATTCCTAGTTTAGTACCGGTCTCATTTCTCCTCACCTTAATTCTATATTTTAAATTTGAGATTTACTTACATTTGCCTCTTCTTTAAAGTTATTTTCATAGATTTATTCATATATCATAACAAAATTGCCATATTGCTTGATCAGACAAGCAGTCGAATCAACTGCATATGCAGCTTGCTCATGATATAAACCAGAGCTGATGTAATTTGAAGCGATGGCATTCAGATCTGCAGCATTGTACATACACATTTGCAAATCCATTTGAGAGGGAGTATCCCGATTTCCATTAGTGGGATTATTTAAGTTGCTGACATTGTGATACCAGGAGCTTCATTTCTCGTTTTTATAAGAATGTATAGTGAAATTGTGAGCCTCATCTCTCAACATGTAAAGGATGCTGTAGGTGTTAGCGATGTCTAACTTTTAAAGTTAGACATCACTAGCACCTTCCTCTGGAGAGAAGAGCCTCTGGTGCCTCTGAGAGAGCCTCTGGTGCCTCTGAGAGAGCCTCTGGTGCTAGTTTTTATTGTGAACAGGGGCATAGCCAATGGGGGGTGGGGGTGGGGGTTATGACCCCCTCCCCCTCATTCGCTACGCCCCACATACAAATCAGCACTTATGGCATCAATACACAAGCTTACCAGTACTTTTTGATTATACAATTATAACAACTTCCTGCAGAGCACACCTAAAAATGTTCAGCTGTCATAGGTTAACGAGAGTCAAAGAGAGTACAGTTTGGGGAATTGGCTATGCTGATACAGAGACTCAGACACCAATCTGCATAGGGAAACTTTAATTATAAGCACTCCATATACAGAATAAGCACGAGTTAATTATCTTCTATAACTACTGCAAAGCCCAGTACCTCATAGCTAGTTTCTTTTAACCCATATTGCTAAAGTAAATAGTCAAACTGATCAAGGAGTACAAATTAGTGAATTCAAAATAAAATGGTTTTAGTTGCACTCAACCTCATTTTATAGGAGAGTTCATCAAAGTTTTGACACAATATTTACATAATTTACCTTATATGGAATGTAGTTATATTTTGTGAGGGATACCAGAGTAAATATATGACCATATTTCAACCTTCATTGCAGCTAATTAATAAGCATTTTCTTGGCAATGAAGATTGAAATCTGATTAGAACCTTTTTACTCAATGGTACTAAGACAGCAGTTAATGTTATTGCTAAAAGGTTAAGTTTTAACATGCAAATAGTACTTTTTTGTTCTGTACTTGCAAAACATTGCTTACTACTAGGATTTTTCAAGGCCTGATTGACAAACGGGGCAACTGGAGCCAGGCCATGGGACCCTAAATTTTTTACTTAGCTTTTTATTTTATTTTAACTAATATAAATATTTTATATTTTTGATACTTTTTTGATATTTCTATGCTTAAAACAATGAGATGATGTATTGTGGCCATGATGATACTATGCTAGTTTGATGATATATGCCATGATGATACTATGCTTAAGAGGAGGGGCTAAGGGATAAAGCTCCTCAGCCCGAAAAAAATGACATTTTCTCCCCAAAATTAGATTAAATGAATATATTAAATTAAAAAAATGATAATTAGCCCCCCCCCCTAGCCCTCAAAGTCAAGTTTTGGATCCTCAGGGGGAGGGAGGAACTCCAGGCCCAGTACTCCACTATAGCTTGATCGGGCCTTGGGATTATTTCTAGATTAATGCTATGCTCATTCAATCTTATGAATTAAAATAATAAATCTGCACCTAGCTTAGACTCATGCATAGTTGAAAAAGAATTAATTTTAATATTTTACATTGAAACAAAATTTATTTTACAAAAAAATTGTAGCATAATACAGTCACAACATAGTAAAATATTGAAATTACATAGCATAAAGCAGTGTTTTCCAACTGGTGGGGGACACAGAGCATTTTGCAGGGGGTGGGTGGGGGGCTGCGAGAACAGACATAGAGCAAGTGATAATGGCATGTTTTTAAAAATTATCTTATTTATTCTTATATTTACCAAAAATCAACTATTTTCACTTAAATTTATTCAAACTTTACTGATAACATTATTTTGTAAAAAAGGTGACTATATGTTCATTGTTGAAGAATAAAAAATGGAATATGTGCTAAAAAATGTGAGGGAGGGAGCCACTTAAGTTAACATTTGTTGGGGGAGCAATGTTAAAAGGTTGGGAACCGCTGGCATAAAGTATATCCTAATTTATTTTAATTTTGTTAAACATTTTTTAAAGCAGCTTGATAATAAGCTTTGTCAACTTCAGGCATCCCTTTCAATATAAATGCAATGTCCTTTGCTTTTTCCTAAATAATGAGTTTTTATTATCTTGCATTTGAGGTACATTAAAATATCCTAAAGAGCATGCTGACAATGAATTTTTTGATTAGACATTCCTTAGATTTTTTTTTAATAGTTTGATTCAATATATATTGTGAATAGAAAAGTAGCTTTTTATAGTTTCAATCTATTTTATTTACTGACTTTTGCCATCCATTCTGTAATTAAAATGTGAATGAAAAGCAGAAAAATATTCTATGCCTAATTTTATCACTGCCTATTTCTTTTCAGACGATCGTAACGCACTTGTGCTTGCACACGATTTTTTGCAAGTGAAAATGCAGAAAAAACCTTTTTATTCCAATTAAAATAAATATAAAGTGATACAACATTTTTACTCTGGATTTTTTTTAAAAAATTTCCCATTAAAATATTTGTTTTTGCTAATGAAATTTACTATACACATAGAATATACCATAATTAACAGTTTAATAACAAAAAGTCAAAATTTATGAGATAATTAGATAGAACTTTTTCGGTTTGAGATCGTGATACATAACTTTAGAATTATTCTCACTCAGATGATAGTTAATCATTTTTTGAAAGTTATAAAGAACTTAATATTATTAAATTTAAAGATCGCATGATTGTATATCTTACTTGGTCTATTGTCTTACATAAAGTCAAATCATTCATTCATACTTTAGAGCTTCTTTTTCCAAAAACATACAAAATCAAAATAATCAAGCAATCATCTAATTTTTAAAAAATCAAATTCCATGGGGAAATTACACAAATTGCCAAATCTTTGCAACATACTTTCACTGGAAGGAATTTCACAATTTCCTTCTACAGGACTACCAGTTGTAGAAGAATCTGACTGCACTTGAATTGAAGAAGCTGTTGGCCTTGTAGTTTCACTAAAAAAATCATAAAATGTTAAAACAGATGTTTCAAAAGATAACTGTTAATAAATATCATAACTTTAAAGCAATACACGAAAATTCCTTTAGATGATTATCTTAACAGATTCATTTGGGTTGTATAATTTATTATATAAAACACACTGATAAAAACGTTAAAGAATTTAGATGTTTCCTACCAGACTTTTCATTAAGACAAAGAAAAATGTATTAAATCATTATACTGTAAAAGTGCTTATTTTTGTGAGGCTTTAATTTTCATGATTTTTCCAAAACTGTCATAATCGAAAAAATTATATTCTCGAAAAATCCCTTTTTTTTTTTTCACTTCAAATAATAATAAAAGATCAGAAATTTTGTACTTACCAAAAATTTAATGATTTATTGCAGAGTTAAAAACTCTCAGACAACTTTCTTTCTTATAACAATTTCTTGAATATAAAAGATTTCAGCTGCCTTCTATTAGTTCATACAACTAACAGAATGCAGCTCATTCACTCGCAATATTTATACTAGTTTCTTGGAAGGCATTCAAAATGGGGTGGGGGGATGAACTTTTTGGACAAAAGGAAGTTCCTCAAAATGCCTTATGCAAAAGGGATTCTATATTTAGGTACTTTTGGGGGCTTTAACTTTCAGTTCTATTCATATAAAATTTGCAAAATTTTCAGCTCGCAAAATCACATATCTTCATTTCCACGAAAATTATGGCTCGCGTAAATAAGTGCTTTTACAGTATGCAGACAACAAAGACTACATATATATCTTTTATTTCTGATCTTATCAATTCAATTCTCATCTTACTGCAAAAATATGTTAGTACATTTTCATTTTCAGCTCATGGGTACAGTGCCATATTACCGGCAGGGCAAACGGGGCAACTGCCCAGGGCCCACTGATTTCAGGGGCCCAAAAATCTTACATCTTACACTTTTATAATTTTACAATAAAATTACAAAGGACGAAAAAATTTCAAAAGGGATTTTTTAATTATAAAGTATGAACAATGAAAATAATTCAAATTTACATGTGTATAAATTAATTTAAACTTATTTTTAATTCTTGGAAATGCTTTATAGTCAATATGGCATACCAACCTGTAGGAAAATAACTAACCATATTTTGTAAAGAGTATTTTTAATGTTAAAAAATAGCAAAAATTTTTAATTATCTGTGAGAATTATTTGATATTTTAAGAAATATTTACAAAAATGACTGTTTACAAAAAGTTGTATTCCGTACATGTTGGCAGCGTAATGTAGCATTTCGATGTAACGTTTAGCTATCTGTTCATTGACCTCATGTAACTACTGTATTCGTTTATTTCAGATTACTTAAAACAAAATTTGTGTTTGGAAAGGGGTAAGATATTTAAAACTTTCAGTATAAACCAATCGTAATCTTTTTTTTTTTACGGGGGAAGGTTATTGCATGGGGCCCAATTTTTCTCTTCTGCCCAGGGCCCAAAGTTGTCTTGATTGGGCTCTGCATGGGTATACTGCAAAAAGTTTTTGAAGTCTCTTTCCCCTCATTAATTTTAAAATGGTCAGTTTTTTATATACTTCCCCTATGCATTTATGATACAGAATGCAGGGATGGAAAATCAAAAACTCTATTTTGGTGCAGAAAAACTTCAATTTTGAGCAACATTTCAAAGTTTTGGAGCAGCTCAAATCTATATTAGTAGCAAGAAAACATAGATTTCTAGCAATGAAGTTCAATATTTATGCTATTTTTTTTTTTTTTTTTTTTTTTTTTTTTTTTTTTTTTCTTTTGAACATCTTAACCATACCTAATCTTTCTTAATAGCACTTTTACCCACTCTCTGCTTTCGGGCTTTTGTATTTCTGAAATTTTTTCTATGCATGAAAGAAGATAAAATTTCCTGGGGTATTTCAGCTAAAATGATTCACCAAGTGGGAAATGTTAAGAGTAAATTATGTAGAATGAAAGTATTTTTAACATACTTGTAACAGAAAATTTTCGGGACCAATGAAAATAGCATATGAAGTAAGCTACATAAAATTGGGTTTCCACCATATAATCATTTATTGTTTAAAAAGGCAAAATTTCTTATTTTATGTATTAAATAAGAGAAAATCTAAATAAACAGTTTTTGTTTGTTGTAAAATAATTGAAAGTCGATATTTTTTTCATTTTTAATGTAACTTCTGTTACTGGTAACCTCTGTTACGCTTAGCTTGTAACAGAGGTTACACACAAGTAAAAGAAAGTTAAGAAAAGGGTGAAAAGGGAAGTTACACTTTTCAGTAATTGGTTCATGCTTATATTATTTTGAAATGCTTTAGAAGTTGAATTTTAGGTATGTACATGTTGACTATAAAATGTGTGATAAGTTGCATTCTTCTTCTGTAATTATAAATTTTTATTCTAGCTTTGCACAGAAAGTTATTTCCAGGTTATTATAATGTAAAAAATGACTACCTTGGGTATGTTATAATAGGGGCATACAAAAAAAAAAAAAAAAAAAAAAAAAAAAAAAATTGAAGGGGGTCTAAAAGTGGAAAAGGTGCAATTTTTCACAAAAAGACTGTATTATTATCATCTTATCAAAGAAAATTGAAATTTCAGGTCTGGACTCCCGCTCCCCTCTCCCTTAAATACACCCTAGGTTATAATGTAAAATAATAAACTCACAAATGCTAATATAATATATTAGTCTAATGATAAAATAAATAAAAAAATTGTGAAAAAATACACATAAAATGTTGCTTATAAGACGTAAAGATCGTTTCAACCAAAAAAATTCTTTCGGTCTTCATCAGACAAAGCCCTTCGTCTCAAAAAGCAGAGGGAACTGAAAACGATAAACAAACAAGCATGTGCCACATGGAAACAAGAAAAGGCGAACAAAACCATGGAGAGGGGAAAAAGGGGAAGGGATAAAAAGAAAAGAAAATAAGGACAAACAAAAATACATAAATAAATGATAATAACAATAATAAGAAGCAAAAAAGAACACTCAAACAAACACAAAAAAGAAAAACAAAAATAACATAAAAACACATTTTTTTAAACAACATACAGGACAGCACATTAGATTTTTTTTATATATAAAAAAGAATAAAATAAAAATATATATAAAGGAAAGACAGAAACACTCACATAAAAACCAAAATAAAATAAAAAAGGACAAAAAATAATAATAATAGATTAGGAACGAAAAAAAAAGACGAAAGAAAAAGAAAAATGGTAGCAGAAGGGAAAGGGGAAAGTGAATAGAACCTTACAACAGCAGCTTCCAAGCGGAATGAACGAAAGGAATGGAAGAACCATCATTCACAAGACGTTCCAAGTGCTGGGTAGTGGAAAAACCTTCCAAAAATCAAGATGGGACAAAGACTGAGGAGTGCACAATATCTTAGCCTCAGAAAACTGAAAACGATGATTAGAATTCCAACAATGGGAGGCAATAGAAGATTTGAAAAGCTCGTGCTTAGAAACATATCTCTCATGCTCTTTGAGCCTAAATTTGAGAGCTCTTCTGGTCTGACCCATATTGCCAAATCACAAGATCCACAAAAAATATAATAAACATCCCAATGGTTCTCAGTAGGAATAGGATCTTTAAGGGAAGAAAATTTAAGTTTATTAATAGGTTTAAAAATGACTTTGAAACCATAATTTTTGAGAATTTAAGAAATTTTGTAGCATAAAGGTGAAAAGAAAGGTAGTACAATTAATTTGTTGTGAAAATTAAAAGTATTAGTAGAAGTATTAGGCTTATTAAATTCAGAGAGCTTTATCAATAATAGAGGGGGTAAAACCACGAGAGACAGCTAAGGATTTTAAGTAATTAATCTTATTATTAAGAGATGAAGAGTCAGAGCAAATTCTGATAGCACGAAACACATAAGTGTAAAAAGCAGAAAGTTTTTCCTGGTAAGGATGATTAGATAGGGCATGAGAAGGTAAAGCGATAGAAAAGGGTTTGTGGAGAACAGAAGTAGAGAAACTGTCAGGATTCCTAGAAACAAGAACAAACAAAAAAGTTAAAGAATTGTTGGTTAAAGGAAAAAAAAATAATGTGTTTTCATGTTATTTTTGTTTTATGTTCTTTTGTTTTTCTTGTTTATGTTTGTGTATTCTTTTTTGCTTTTTATTATTGCTATTATTTATTTATGTATTTTGTTTGTCCTTATTTTCTTTTCTTTTTATCCCTTCCCCTTTTTTGCCTCTCCGTGGTTTTGTTCACCTTTCTTGTTTCCATGAGGCAGCATGCTTGTCTGTCTATCTTTTTCAGTTCCCTCTGCTTTGTGAGGCGAAGGGCTTTGTCTGATGAAGACCGAAAGAATTTTTTGGTTGAAACGATCGTTGCGTGTTATAAGTAACCTTTTATGTGTGTCTTTTCACAAAGTTTTCATTTATTTTATCATTTAACACCAGTATTTTGAATGTTTCTTACATAGTCTAATGATAGTTTATAATAATTAATTTTGTCATATAAGTACTGAAACTACAAATTATCTTATCAATTATTTACAATTAATATTTTTTTATTCAGAAAAAATGTTATTTTGGACAAAGAACCGTAAAGATAAATTAATAACATAAAAACTATATACTGATTGAGAAATATAATTAATAAATTGGGTAGATCTTTTTCAGCTACAATTTTGAGATCAAAGGCATTTACATCGAATAAATATACTTAGTGGCCTATTCTGCCTGCTCTGCAATTTATGAGAGCCAATGGACTGTACTCATCTTGCTCACTACCCTGCACTGTTCTCAAAGAGTTTAGGGGAGCGCTACTGGGAAGCTAGGGACCGAATGGGCTCTTTGACTATTTTTTCTGTCACCTTTTTTTCTTCTTCTTCTTTTTTTTTTTTTTTTGTATTTCTCTGTTTTTCTGTTACTTTTTGTTCTTGCGTCAGATTTGACTGTATTGTCCACCATTGGAAAATAAATAAATAAACCAAAGTCAATTTTGAAAGCACATATTTTCGTTTTCATAGTTGATTTTCTATGCTGGACATGATTTTGTATATATTACACACATATGAATATAATTATTTAAGAGACTGGTAAAAACTGAATCATGAATTTTTTTTTTTTTTTTTAAATCTAAACAACTATTTTGTCTGTTTTACAAACAGCAGACAAATGAGAACTGAAGTGATGAACCATTGATGATGAGTTCTTAATCTTCTTCTCTTGTGGATGGCTGAACTTTTGCAACTGATGAAGGATCGACCATTTTTGTATTGCCCAAAACATACGTTCAGACGATAATGTATTATTCCACAAAGTTCTAATTATTTCGAAGTTTTATCATGTGTATGACTTCAGTTTGTCTGTCTGTCTGTCTGTCTGTACATGCTCTAACTGCTATATGCACTATTACTATGAAATTTACATATCAGGAATGAGATTGACAAAAAAAGGGAAAATTCTGAAAGAATGCATGAACAACAATTGAGCAATAATACTTTTGAATTAAAAGTTCAATAAATATTGTAATTGCTACTGATTAAATCTATCCTACTCATATAAATTTTGCCTTAAAAAATATAAAAATATTCAGAAAATTTTTAGAAAAACTGATTTTTTTTTTTTTTTTTTTTTTGAAAAATTGAAAAAATCTGAAAATCAGACAAAACTGTAAGAATCTCATCCCTGTACATATGTTATTCCTGTGTACTGTGCCATGTACCCCATTGAAAATGGTGTACATTTATAGTTCTTTCAAAGGAGCATCCAAAAAAATACCAATATATTAAGCTCCATGTTTAAAGCATATATTAGATATATTAGTAAATTCAAACAAACAAACAACAAAAAAAACATGTTACTATGGATTAGAAAATAATGGTACCCATCAAAAATAATTTGTGTAGCATTTACAATTTTTCTACAGGATCACTTAAAAGAATTCCAATACATTACAGCCTATAGCAGTTTAGAGACATCAATCCATTTCAAGCATAATATATCTACAGTATATAAAATTTTATAATAGCTTAATGTTCATTTAAAGGATAACACTTAAAGTTCATTTGAAAGCTTTTGTAAAATTGTATTAACAGTGATATCCCGCTTTTTTTAGGTTATCCCCAAAATATTGCCAAGTTTAACAATGGTACACTGCCGAGTTTGGCTCAAAAAAAGAGTTGCGTTGGAATAAGTTTTTGAAGAAACCAATGCATTTGGCATGATTTATCTTTCTTGTTTTTAATTTCATAAATAAAAAAAGTGGAACTCCCCCCGCCCCAAATGAATCCATTAATTTGGCCAACACAGTATATTCATTTCTATTTATATAGACTACTAAATCATTAAAAAGGGAAGTATTTACATCTTCATTCAATACCATAGCCATAATTTATGTACAAATGCAGGGCTTGAAATTTCAGCTCAGAATTCACTTGCCACAAAGTAAGGTTGTCATATTCTACTTTTTTACATTTTTTGGAAATTTTTACCAATTACATACAATGCTTTTTATAAATATGCATAAAGTAATTTTATGAAATAAAATGGTCTCATTTTATTTAAAAATTATTTTCATGTATTGTATTCAAGTGCATGCACATTCCAGCCTCCTGATCAAGGAACTTCAGCTTTTGCAAATAACTACCTGAAATGCTTCATAATACACATTTTTTTCTAACAGTTTGTAACTGACATTTCAAATGGAATGGCTGTTATAACTAATCGTTCAAAAGGAGAAAATACTAATGAGTCAAAAATAAGACCAGATCGTCAGCTAAAAAATTTAAAACCCAGAAGCATCAGTTTAAAAAAAACCGGCATGTACAAAGGTGCTCCCTTCTTCCCCCCTCGGGAATTTGCATCTTTAGGGGGCAAATCCATAATTTCTATGACCATTTCTTGATAGTTTATAAATTTTATAAGCATTATGCCCCAAATTTTGCTTTATGCATAGTTTCCTCCTTCTTGCAATTTTCCCATTTTTCTCTCAACTTTTCATTCCACCCCCCACGTCAAAATCTATCCATAATTAGACTGAATTTTCACTATCCAAAATAAAAATTTACTCGACAATGGCGAGTGGAAATTTTATACCCTGCACAAATGTAGTCCTAAAACATATAAGATTGTATTACCTAACATAAGACTTGACAGTTAAATTAGAAATGGAACTGGGTCTTAATCTGCAACTAGCTAATCTTTCGTTCTCGGTTAGACGGGACAATAGGGAATCTTCTACATGAGTATCAATGTTAGGATTCTCTATTACTGCCTACAAAAACAAGAAAAAAATTTTAAATGCATTGTAAATCCACAGAAATTTCACAAAAAGAACTGGAAAATGCATGTAATTAAAAGAAAAAAAAATTATTATAGTTCAGCAATAAAAGTTTTGTGTTGTGTTATGTTGATAATATTTTTGTGATACTAGAAACAGACATCCTGGATAATTTTATGAAAAAGATAAATGAAATAGATTAAAACATAAAACTCACGAAAGAAAAAGAAAACAAATTCTAATTTATTCAAATGTCAACGTTATGCAAAATAAACAAATTCCTTTATAACTATAGTTTAACCGAAAGTGTACAAATGATAATGAAATATAGTTAAGTACAATTGTAGAATCCCATATAATTATAAAATTGCAGCAACACATTCTAGTAAGAATTGTGCATAAATGTCTGTTTAAATAGTAAATTATTGACAGAATTAAACTTAATAAAAGAACAATGTAAAAATGCAAAATAGCCCTAAGGTTTTATTTTAAAAAATGAGTGAAAGAAAAGAAACAGAATAAAACAGAAGACGCACAAAAAACAAAATTAAATTTTATCTGGCTGTCTACTAGATTTATAATTTCACAAATCTTGACCTTTATAAGATATTCTGGTGGCCTTTTTTGAGCATTTCTTGCCTTACAAGCAAGGTTCAGAAAAAATCTGATTTTTAAAAGAAGGAAAATCAGATTTTTCTTAATTATTCAGATCAATTTTTTTATGATGCTTTTAAAATAACTTTACTTAGTAAATAGTAGTAATACATTATAGTTAAATATATATTACATCGTGGTGAAAAATAAGGAGAGTCAATTCGAGTCATTTTCCAAAATTTTTATTCCACATTGCACGGTCATGTACAGACTTAATTCTGCATAGATTTTTATTTGTTCAGAACTAGTTTGCAATAATATTCAAAGCTTTACCATTGAACTGTATTCAAAAAGACATATTTTACAATACTGTAATTTGACAGGGTATATGTGACGCGAAGACTGGATGGGTTATGTATACTTTGTTGTCATGGCGAAAACTTTTCGATATAATTCTAGAAGGAATTTCCCACCAAACATAATTTGATAATTTGTTAACTCAATGTTTTGATTTGCCATCTTGGGAATTTTTTTATGGAATATTACAGAGTTAGAATCAAGTTACTAAAAGAGTGCATTTTAAAAAGATCATGAGGTATAAAACGGGATGTATCTGAAAATGACTAAAAAAGCAAGATATTAGATTTTAATTTTATTCACAGAATTTACTGATTGTAATTTCATTACATATATGAGTGTTTTATTTATAGATACATAGGTATATAAAGATAATAAACCAAGTTCTAAAATAATAACATACCTATAAATAATAGTGTATAAAAAACTTAGAGCACAAATAAAATGAACTGGGAAAAGAAATAAAAATTTTAGAGTGATTCCACTCGACTTTCTGAATACTTGATCTTTACCAAGCATTTAAATAAATTTGATTCAACTCAATTAGATGCAGTGTTCAGATGCTAGCGCACTTCAAATAATTTGAGTGCATTGGCCACAGTGTATACGAATACTTTTTTGCAGTCCTGTAAAAAACTGTAAGCCCTACACATACGAAAATCTATACAGTATGTAAAATAGTGACCTATAGTAAGTGTACCTTAACTTGAGATCAATCGAATGCACCTTACAGACACTAGCGCACTTTCAAGAATGTGTCTATAATGTATAAAAGCTCTTTTTTGTACCCCTGCACAGAAACTATAAGCCCTACGCATACCAAAAACTATACAGGTTGTGTGATGCTGACCTATAATATGCATAATCAACTTGAACTTATTCGAATGCACCATTTAGACACTAGCACACTTTAAACGATTTGTGTCCACAGATCTTAAGGTGTGAGAATTATTTTTTGCAACCCTGTGAACAAACTATCAGCTCTACACACACCAAAATCTATGCAGATCATGCAACCATGACCTATAATTTATATTACCCAATTTGAGCTTAGTTCAATATGCCATTTAGATGCATGCAGTTTCAAGAATTTCTGTCCACACGCTATTTTGTAAAAGAATTCTTTTTTGAAGCCCTTTAAAAAAAACTATAAGTCCTATACACCCCAAAATCAATACTGATTGTGTGATGGTGGTTTATTATAATATATATATGCCAAATCTGAGCTCAACAGAATGCACCATTTATGAGGTAAATCAAATTTTTTCATGATTACAATACTTTCTTTACATGTGGTGCATGTTTGGAAAGTTAAAAAAAAAAAAAAGGAGGAAATGCCTCATTTATAAAATGTTGTGTACTGTATTTATATATATATATATATATATATATATTTATTTATTTATTTAGCAGAACATACAACTTATAAATGTCCAAAAAATGAAAAATATCCAGAAAGCTATTCCATACAAACATGCTATCAGCAAATATAGAAACTAAAATTCTATTTGTATTTCTAACATAGAATAAATGTTATATTATAAAAAAATAAAATAACGTTGCTACAATTTTATCATTTTGTCTCTTCATTTCTGATGTATATAATATGACATTCAAACAAACTTGTGACAAGAATTGATGATTACTTGATGACTTGTGACAAGAAGTTACGATGCATAAACTTGAAGCACATTCTTGTTCCATTGATTAATGCTTCCTTTGTACTTAAGTTTCTGAACAGTTAAAACTATGAAATTAACTTTGAATACTAACATATGTGGTGGCAAACTACGGTACATTCAGTTAGCCGGGTGTAAACTCTGCCAACAATATTTTCTTGATGATGTTAAAAGACTACTTCTGAAAGATCATTGTTCCCCAAAACAAAGCCAAAATTGTTAATCAGTATACAAAAAAAAAGTATTTTAAGCAAATTACAAAGCATAAAAGTATCAATATGCTAAAAAGAAAATTGTATGTTTATTGGATTAATCGTTTGTTTCAAAATATGGAAATGCAGATGAAAGAACTCTGTACTGGAAATGATGCTCAGTGATTCTCATTAGGTTTGTTCGCCACTGGCACAGGTTTCAATTATTTGGCATTTTATCCACTGACTGATAATTATCCAAATCACTAACAGTCAAACAACTCAAAAACTCTACTGAATAATTATTGATTTTACTGTCATCATGGCAAATTATTTCATCATAGCTATGACATGTTCTCATTTCACATGTATTGGATTAAGTATATCAGTAGTGATAAAAGTATAATCATCATTTTTAAGTGCTAAACAACTGACTTCAATACGTTATCCGAGAGTACGTTCTGTCGGAAATATTTCCATACACCTCATTATTAATATAATATTACTTTCATCTCATATTGATTGCTAACGTATTTCAATAATATTTTCACTAAACTGGCAAATAATTTCATTTTTTGCAAATTTTGTAGGAATACTATAACTAGGGAATGAAATCCTAATCCCACAAGAATGGGATCCAGCATAAATATTTGCGGGACTAGTCCTGCGGGATTAAGACCGTAATCCCACAGGATTGAAACTGAGAAATAAATTATTTTTATTACAATTTTAAGCCTCCTTTTCAATCATCTATTGGCCAAAATTTTTTGAATAAGAACCAGTGATCATAGGATACCTATTTTAGGGAGGGGCATAGTCCTCCCTTCAAGTGCTTCAAAACTAAATATTATATCTTTCTGGGAGAGGACCCTTGACTCCTCTCCCCTCCTTACAAACAATTATATGGCCACCTATGCTAGTGATGCCTTTAAAAGGTGAACTTCAGTTACCCATGAAAAATGTGTAGCTCCTTAATGGTTTCATAAAAAAAGAAAGAAAATAAAAGAAAGCCTTTTGTCAAGTGCTTTTGTATTCTCTATCAAAATTAGATCAAGACCAGGAATATGAGTGCTTCTTTATGTTGTCTTTTTTGGATTATTCTTTTTTAGCAATCAAAAAATAATGAATATCATGACTGTGATTTTCATATTTATGTAAGATATTGTACTAATTATCAAATAAGATAAGTTTTTATTATTAAACTTGACAGTGCTTAAAATTTTACGTTTTCCTACTTTTCTGTATGGTAATTAATTTTATTTGAATGAAATGTCAATCCTGTGGGATCAGCAAATCTCAATCCCGAAATCTCACAAAAGGAAAAATAGTGCAAGATTGCATTCCCTAACTATATAGTATTGTTGTCAGTTAATGTTGTTTTTTTTTTTTTTCAAAACTGACACAACAATAGAACCATCACCCGACTTGGCACAAAATAATGAATGCCAATTTACTGCTCTGTATTTTTACAGTACATGAAGATATTATACATAAATTTTATCATTCGCACAACCACCTCCATATGAACTTTTAACTGTGCCAAATTTCAAACTCCTTCGTTTGCGCAATGTACTGCAAAAGGCACACAAAGTTTTCCTTAGCATACTTATACATACATGGATACCTATGAGGTCTATGATGATGGTGGCATTTGCAAAATGACTCAAGAAAAAAAAAAGAAAATATACAGATAAGATAGTTTGATTTAATTCATCTCAAACTGTTCTACTATGAGAAAGCAGATTAACAAAACATTCATTACCTTTGTCTCCTCAATCCATTCTAGAAACCTGTCAAAACTAAAGCTTGCCCAATCACCACCATAGTAGCTATTCCTATATAAAAAGAAAGAAAAGTATAAAAGTGTGTAAAGTTGCAAGCATAAGAGTAAAAGAGAAAAGACACCTGCAGTGATAAAATTTTAATTTTCTCATAAATGTTTTCCTATCAACAAAGTGAGAGCTCCTGCACTCAGAGCCTGATCATAGGTGGTTGGGCCCTGGGGAAAGAGGTCATTTTGGGGCCCCTACTATCACAAGCATTTTAACTTATTTTTGTTTGCTGTTGCATTTTTCCGACATAAAAGTAAAACATTTTTAAAGAATACTAAAATTGAATTAAAAATTACTTATTTAGAACAAGACCATGTATTTAAAAGTGATTTTAATATTTTTTAATACATTTGTATTATTAGCGCATGGGTGCACTCATTCAAGGAACGGCAAATACGAGGCACAGGAGCAAAGTTTCTCACTCCAAAAAATTTTCTTGATACACCAAAAAGGTTGAAATTTTCTTTCCTTCATCATGAAATAAAGCCCATGTGATAATCAGGCTCTGCCTGCACTCTACAGTGTGTCCTCCCCCCCCACACACACACCTCCTTGAATTCACCTGCACAAATTTTATAGTATTTAATTTTGAAGCATTTTGCAGTATTTTAGAAGTGAAGCATGGAGCTTCTTTAATAACTTGCACTTCTTAATACATGCCTCAAAATATCACTAAACCGATTTTCTCCACTATGCAATAAAAACCCTCAAATCCCCCCCCCCTACAGAACATAATAATAGATGCAGTGGCATACAGTGTAGAAATAAGAGTAGTGATGGTAAACCTACAACACTGGGTTGTCAAACTTATGAAGCTACTGAGTAACCATTTCGTTTTTAAATTGTACTGTGAGCTAGTAACAAAAAAACTACCAACTTTTTAAAAAGAAAAGTTGGTAGTTCTGTTGGTAAAAGCTGTCAGTTATTGTCAGAGCTCCATGGGAGCGTTAAATAATCTACCAAAAATTTCCCCGTTAGCTAACAGTTTGACGATCACTGGTCTACAGCTTGCTTGTCATAAGTGACATGCGAACTTATTTTAGGTAATATGCATCACACATTCCACAGCCATTAACAGAGACAAAAAATAATTCAAAAATAGTTTATTTTAGCTGGACTAAAAGCAAAACTATGGTTAGCATCCCAGCAATGTTTGGTGATAGCCAATTTGTCAGTTTCATGTTTTTTAACTAGAGCTGCATATGTATTATGTAGCTCTTATAGAGCTTATGTATATTTTAGAGTGCTAGTGTTTTGGCCGATACAAGATAAACAACATTGACAACTAATTTCATAAATGCCTGAGAAAATCAGAGTATCAATAGAGTCATTTAAATTGGAAGGGGTGATTTTTAACCTAGAATTAACAGAAGATAATTATAAAATGCAGATCCTCTAAATGCTATTACCAAGTTTAAAACTTTTCAGAAGTCAGAACTAGATTTTCAGTTGAGCGAATCAGGTGCTTTAAAGCACATCATTGAAATAGACAACTGGTTTAAGATCAAAATTTTTTCAAGAATTCATGTTTAATAATAAACACACATACACATCTAGTAATGATATCAGGGGTGGATCCAGGAATTTTTTCTATGGTCCCAATTTTGTAAAAATTGCTTATTTTTGTGAATTTCAACACTTATTTTTGAGAATTTTCATACTAATTTTTAATAAAAGTCAGGTTTTTTGTAAAAATAATTGACAAAATACATTAAAATATAGGGTAAAATGCCAATAAAGGGCTGTTTTAATCAATTATATTTTTGTGAAAGGGCTGCAAAACAGACACAATTTTTGTCTGCATTGACCCCTGGATATGAACCTCAGAACAATATTTAATAAATCAAATGCTTAAGTTCCAAGCAAGAATGCATTCCTAAACACAGTAACACATCGTAAAATAAAATAACACATTTAAGCAACAACAGTATGGCTTTAAATTTTTCCCAAAATTCTATAGGTGCTTTTTAGGGTGCACAGTCCCTGGTTATATTAATGGGACCACAAGGCATTTTCTAACTACAACACTAGTATTGCCATACTAATAAAAATTTGTTTGCTTGGAAAGTGTTATTGAAAGAGTTGCCACTATTGTAAAACAGCACTTTATTCATAGAAGTTTTACCTTAAAAAAGGAGGAAAAGAAAAAAAAAATTGCAGTGACTGCACTCGGCTTTCTAAATACTAGATCGTAATGTATAATTCTTTTTTGTAGCTCCATACAAAAACTGAGTCCTACACACACCAAAATTCATACATGTTGTGTGGCAGTGACCTATAATATACATACACAATTTGAGCTTATTCGAATACACCATTTAGACACTAGTGCATTTTTAATTTTTTGCGACCATAGGCCATAATAGCACATAAGAATTCTTTTTTGCAACCCTGTGAACAAACTATCAGTTCTACACATGACCTGCACACCAAAATGTAAGCAGGTCATGTGACTAACTTATAATATACATACATTGAATCGAATGCACCATTCAGACACTAGCATACTTCAAGAACTTGCATCCATAGGCTGTGATGTATAAGAATTATTTTTTGTAACCCTTTAAAAAAAATTGTGCATCCTACACATAATAAAATCAGTCTTGGACATCATACAAGGGTGATACCAAATTTGAGCTCAATCAAAAGCACCATTTAGGAGCTATCATGTTCACTCACATACACATAACTACATACATTGCTGTAAAAATAGCATAGGTAAATTCCAATACTACCTCAAAAGGAATAAATACACCAAAATACTATAGTTGAATTTTTCATGATTAAACTACTTTTTTTACATGTTGCACTTTGAAAAGTAAAAATTATATATTTGCTGGTGGTCACATTAATATGGCCAGGTACTGTTTATCACAGCTTGGAAACGGAAATTTTGAACTTTTCAACATTTCTCGGATATCCTCCCCCCCCCCCCTTTTTTTTAACTGTTTAAATGCGTTTTATAAGCACAACTTTAAGCTGGCTTGTGCTAAAAAGTGTTAAATGATATGTTTGCTCAGTCCAATTAATATTCTCTTGAACAAGGTAAATTAAATAATTTTAGTCATCTAAATGTCGAACATGAGTACAAAAATTAATATAAAATTATCAAGGTTTGTTGATTCTACTTGATACTATTCTATTAGGGGAAACCTCAAACAAAAACCTACCAACCGATGCCAGCACAATCTTGGCATGAGCTTCCATTCACCATAAAAACGCAATTAATATAAATTACCTTTCAAGATGCAAAACACTTTTTCCCACTCTGGCAACAGCAGCAGCAATTATACATTCAGGCATTCCTAATGAAATAAATACAATAAAATCAACATAAAAAGAGGAAAATTAAAACACAAAATAGAACTATAAATTTCAATAATGAAAAAAAATGAAAGAAAGAAAATATGAAAATGCTTATAGAAAACTGATGCTTAAAGCACATCTAAAAGAAAAAAACAAGAATTTTATGCTTAACCTTTTACAGGCCAATGTTCTGAATTGGGAACATCAAATTAAAAATTTATTCGAAAATGAAATTTTATCAATATTGACTGAAGAAATTAGAAGATAAAGTGAAAAAAGTGAAAATTAAATTTTTTTACTTTATCTACTTGAAAATATTAGCAGATAAAGTTAAAAGATGACTTGATTTTTTCGAAATAGAATTGTATTTCTATCATTATTGGGAAACTGGAAAAAAAAAAATGAAATTAAGACATTTTCATAAATTTTTACAGAGCTATTTTTATACACCCCCCTCCCCCTTCAAACTTAATTCATATCTTCACTTAAATTTAAAAATAAATCTTTTTTCACTTATTTACCCATCAGTATATTCAGTTTTTGAAACCAGCGTAAATTACAGTCAGAAATGACCCATGCTTCTAATTGGAAAGTGAAAATTGTGTAAAAAAAAAAAAATAAATAAAAATTCCCTATATAAATGACTTATATCCTTTAACTAATACACTGGAAGACAAAATGTAC
Organism: Cheiracanthium punctorium; assembly: GCA_038373885.1. Taxonomy (NCBI): domain Eukaryota; kingdom Metazoa; phylum Arthropoda; class Arachnida; order Araneae; family Cheiracanthiidae; genus Cheiracanthium; species Cheiracanthium punctorium. The sequence goes on along the minus strand of JAWZYV010000946.1, from coordinate 75,980 downwards.
AAAAAAAAACAACAAAAAAAAAAAAAAAAAAAACTAATTTAAAATATGCCTGGGTTTCAATGCAGTCTGTTAAAGGTTAATAGTGACCATCTTCCTTTTAGGTAACCTGTCCCATTGAGACAATGGGACAGGATTCATGTTGGTCCAACATGTCATTCAGAGAGAGCAATCATTTAAAAAAAAGAACATAAAATATCTAAAAATCATCCAACTGTAGCGCCTGGTAACTTTTAATCACAAGCGTTGCTGCCTGTTGATTATTGGGAGGGACAGACCAAAATATGCTCTTTTCCCTTAATCTTTATTAACAATCAAGACGAAATATTGGGGGAGCAATGGTGCATGCAAACTTCTTGCAAGGAAGTGGGGGAGGGGGTTATGGTCTTTACGTTAAAAGATGTAATCTTCATGTTAAAAATGAAAAATACAGTGAAACCTCTCTGAAAGACCACCTCTATTAAGAAACCAATTTGATGTAGATTACATGTTTAATATTAATTGTCATTTGTTTTCTGTTTCTTAAATTTAATCTATTTAAAATCAAGCATTTTAATTTTTATTTCTGTTATCGTTTTTCCTTGCTTCAACTTTCAAAATTTGTTATTTTGCTTTCTCCTGCGTGCAATAGCCTTTTACTGAGTTTTTCAGACTAAGCAGGGCCCCTTGATCTAAAAATGGAATTTCCTATACAACCATAATATATTTTTCACTTCCTTCTGCTTTCCCTCTATTGACACTTATTTTGATGCCATGCACAGATTTTTAAAATTATCCAACTGCTGCTTATTTACTTTAAATTTATTGGTCTAAATTTATAATAATTCTGTAATTGGCTTTTGCCAATTACAGAATAGTGCTGAGATAAGCATAGTTATCTCAGCCAAGTTTATGTTCTCGCCAATGTCAAATCCTGTTGGCATCTGTATTTTCTCAGTCACTATGCCTATAACTGACAGCTCTTGTAGCACGTATTTTGTGTCCCTGCCCATCACCAGATAGTAAATTTTTAATATGTTTATTTTAAATAGTTTTTTTAAATAAATAGTTTTGAAATATCTTACATCTCCATCATTTATCACAACTGAAGAGTTAATGAACTTGAGGTTATATTCTTCAACCCGAGTTTAACATGATGCTAACTAAGAATTTAAAATAGCCTAAGCAATTTTCATCATTATAATCACCTCTCATAAAGGCCATTTATTTCTGGTCTGCAATTTTTGACTGGAGGCTTAATGTTAATTTTCCTTCTGTAAAAGGACCACTATTCCCTTTCTCCCTCTCTGAAAGACAATTTTTCAACTTTTCAGTTGAAGTTTAGGATTGCTTCCCTGGTGAAAATACAAATATTGTTAGCTTTTCTCTGAAGGCTAAACAGCAGAAAAAGGGCTATTGCATCATTTCCTGGTATTCTCCATAGTTTTTTTAAATTATTTTTTTAATGAAAGGGTGATGATTCCAGTTTTAGCTCAAACTGGATGCTCTTTAAAAAATATTGCCACTTGTCTCAATAGCATAGCCAGGATTTTATTTCGGGGGGACGGGGGGGGGGTCTGGGTCTCACATTGTAAGCTAAATATTAAATTGTAAGTTAAGTAAAGGGTCAAATTTTGGGGAGGGGCTTCAGTCCCTTCAACGCCCCTGGCTTGTCTAGCAGATTAAAAAAATCATTCTTTTAAACTATATAGACATATAATAATACATTCATTCGATAAGAGTTTTATGGTACAGATATTGCATGAAGAGTTTCGTTTTCAGATTACTTCTATACAGCAACCACTTCTCTCAATGGCTGTTTTCTTATGGTCCAGAGGGTGGCACTGATCGATCGATCCAATTTTTGCGGGTTGGGGCTTTAGTTAGTTGGAAGATTCACATACATATACCTTTTAAAAGTAAAGTAGGATCTTTTGCATTAATTTCTTTTTTCTCAGGAGGGTTAGTTGCCCCCCTCAGCTCCACCTTTTAATCCGTCCTAGGAGGGTGGTCTCTCTATGGAAGTTTTATTGCATATGGACTTAAGCAGAGATGCGCAAAGTATAGCCCGCGGGCCAAAACTGGCCCGTGACGACTGCTTCAAAGATGAAAAATAACATTCTCATCTCATGTTATATGGTGAAAAGTACGAAAAATGCTGCTCCAACACTGTTTGACACAGTTAGAATTTCCCATACTGTCAATTCTGTACTTTTAGAATTGTGTATGTTTTCACCAGAGTGATCTATTATCTTTTCTTTTAGACTGCACAGTCTTTTCCTCCAAAAAAGGCATGTTTTATGATTGCAACACTGCATTGGTCCTTGGTAAGGTACTTTTTCGATATTATGGCCCACAGACTGAAAAAGGTTGTGCACCCCTGGAGTTAAAGTATTAAAATTTTTTCAATAAAGGGTTTTTATTGCCCCAAAACATTACTCCCCTTATGTAAGTCACAATTGGGGGGGGGGGGGAAGCAGGAACACATCCCAATAGGTTGAGATGCCCATGCTTTTAATTACAAAATAGTATTTTCCTTACTTTCTTCTCTCTTGGGTCAGTCTTTTGAAAATACAAATTTTTAAGACAGAAAAATGAAAAATAAAAGTGTAAGCTAGCATTTTCAAATTTTGGTCTTTAATTATGCTAGCATACTACATTGTCACCATAACATTTAACAAGATCATACAACTCAATATTATTTCTTACTAAAATCAATAATCCACCAATGATTAATAGGCTAATGAATAAAAAAGTATGTTTTATTAAAAATACAGGAAATGTATAATTTATATAACAAGATGTCTGTATGATACCAATGTTATTAGTGGTACGATTCCTTGTATGTTAAAATTAAAATACCTTAAAATTTATATTGTTGCATTACACTCATGATGTTTTAATGCTGGAAAGGAGAAACTTCTGTGTTGGATTTACAACAGAACACTACAATTATATTGCTATACAACTTTTGTTTAAATTTGGATTCCATTGAAAAGATTTTAGCAAATGTTTTTAAATTTACTTAAATCCTTACACAGCATATTTTGTTTTATTAAGAATTAATTCTGTTTGGAATGAAGATCACAGAAGCCCGGTCCTTAAATGACTTTTAAAAAAAATAATAATAACAAATTCATGAATTTTTAAAAAATGGTTTGTGTGGACATGGTTTTTATCACTTTACAAAGAAAGATCCGCTTGTGAATACGTTATGGACGAGCAAGAAAAAAAGAAAGAAAGAAAAAAAGACGAAGAAAGAACACAGACATTGCAGTTTTCTTAAAGCCATGTTACTTACGAGACTAAATTTTCAAAAATGGTTTTAAGAACTACATTTGTATTTTCAAATTATCTTCTTAAATACACATATTAAAACCTAATAATTAATAGATATTTTGAGAGGGGAAATGTGGCCAAAAATTAGACAAAGAAGTAAATGAACCATTGGGAGGAAACAAATAAATGGTCACATTACTTATGCTGTGATGGCAAAATGTGCAAAAATCAGGATTCCCACTATAGCATATTACCAAAAGAATATAATATAACATTTTGAAGTCTCACGAACAAAATTTGGTTTTGCAACATATACTCATGCTCAGCAATTCATTGTTAAAAATAAAGCAAATCAGAGATATAATATTATTCCTGTTCAACTCAATTATTAGGTGATAGTTTTGAAATCAGTCTTGCATCACTTAATATATTAAATACAGTAAGTAAACTCTCTCTTAAACCAGTCATGTTTAATTTAAACACAAATAAATAAGTAAGTTTTAAAAAATACAAAAAAAAAAGAAAATTTCCAACAATTGAGAACGACCTCCATCATACCCGTAGTCAGATAATGCAGACGCATGCGTGCACGCCATGCAATCTTGCAAATGACTTTCCCAGTAATTCCAAGTTTTTTTTTTTTTTTAAAGATGGATAGTTACCTAAAAGAAATATTTTTAAAGTCACTAAAGTGCAAGCACGTTTCACAGATGTGTGAGCATATTCATATACACGTGTTCATATATGCATTGTGTATTCAGTTGTCACGAGCTATTATAAGTTTGCAGATAGTTTTGGATTATCTGCGCAGACAGTTTTTTCTTTTATTTGACTACGGTCATATCATATACCTACAGATGGAGCAAAAGCACTTGAAAAAGGCTTTATGCTATGTAGAACAACAAGCGTCTGATTCCCCCATCAATGTGATGCTTTGAAAGAGAATTGCAAAACTGTGCAGTAAGTTGTCAAACTTCCAGTCTTGAGCAGAAAAAAAAGGGGGGTGGGAATTGATGTTTTTAAAACTTTTCTCCTAATGATATATAAAGCTTTTGTAATAAATTAAAGCATTTATTATAATGCAGTTCCATCAATTAACTTTTTTTTTTTTTTTCATTTTACACTTTAACCGGATTTTTGGTTATCTGGCTCACCCCTAGTTCCCTTTTAGGCTGTTTAAGAGGAAGTTTACAGTAAATAAAAGTATTTCACAGTGGACTAGAAGCAATCGTATTTTTTAGTATAAAAAGGTGCGGTACAACTTGGATATTTGCTACCACAATGAGAGAAAATATTTCACAGTGCTAAATATGTCAATCTGCTAAGGATTATGCATAAAGAATACGTATAGAACCATTTTAATGGTAAGCTTAAAAGGAAAATAATTGTAGAATATGCACATAATATAGCATAAATTACTAAACAATTAAAAGTCCCATTGGTGGCAAATATTCAGGAAGTTCTGAAGGTGTTGTACGTATTGTTCAAACTGGTACAGCACATATGGGCAACCGTCGGCTCGCGGAACATATCAGATCCCCATATAAACCATTCAAAATCCCAACTATACGGCCCGCGACTCCACTAACATTCTTAAATTTGGCCTGCAACTTCCCAAAGGTTGCCCAAGTGCATATACAGAGTTATAATGCATATACGTGGTACAGAGTTAAATAAATTTAGAAGGGGAGGAAGTGTTTAGTACTTTTTTAAACATCTCCTATACTTAATATACAAACAGTTAACTTTTCTAATTGTTTAAGGAAGGCTGAAACCTATTCTGTTGTTGTTGTTGTTTCTTATCCTCAAATTGTCTGACAAGATGTTAAATCAAGATCCAATTAAAGTAATGACGCCTATCCTTTATTTACAAAACTTAACAACAATGACTATTCGTGGTTTTTTAACTTTACTACTCGGTTACAAGCTTAATGATCATAAGCTCATAAGGCAGAGATTTGTGAAAAAGAAAAATAAAGTAACTTATTTACTCTTTCTACAAGAACAATAAATGACATTTGCATTACTTTTTCATTTTCATCTCTCAACATGATCTTCCATAAGTATCCGTTTCTAAAATGTGATGCATACCTACTTGAACATCCAATTTATTTACATATAATGCATATATGGTCATTTTACGATAAAATATTCGTTTTACTTTTGCATAGTAACTGAATAAAAATTGAACTTAAAAAAAGTACCTGTCCCAACCACTATAACGTCATAATCGGTCGGTAATTCTTCCATTAGTGAGATGAAAAAAAATCGCGTTCTTAAAAAATTTCCAAATATTTTATTACAAATAAAATTTTTACAATCCAACTTATTGAAGCATCAAATATTCCAATACTTAACTACAGTATATTTTATAAAGAATAAAAAATTTACTAGAACCACATACATTCACTACCTCGGCCCAAACAGCCGAGTAAAATATATAAACATAAACAAGACGATAGGGACAGGAATATTCATCAATGCTTTCCGAAAGCGAAAGAATTACTCCATGAATTACTCCTCCCTATAGGGAGTATTCACCTGACGTCATAACTATATGAGCTTCATGCAGCGGTGAAATTCCTAAGCTAGTTTTGTACAAACAGACTGTATCAGTGCGTTCATTTTATAAGTAAAAAAGCGGTATATTTGGGTTTAGCTTGACAAATAAGTTTTAATAATGGTAATGTGCGCCGTAATAACTTGTAATAACCGTTCTGTGCAAAAAAAATAATGTATCGCATTTCGGCTTTGCTCGAGTATTTTTAAATAAAGGATTAAAATACAAGAATTTAACATTTGGTTTCGGTTTTCATCCAATAACTTTAAATGAAGGAGTAAAACTGCTTCAGACTTTGTTTTTTTGAAACTTCCCATTTTATTAAGCTGTTTTTAACAAAAATCTATTGTGCCGAAACGTTTGGCATTCATTATTTTAATCAATAAATCGTTATGACATTGTCTGCTTTATAAAGTGTTAAAGAGTACAGCGTATACTTTCGACTGACTTTCGCTCTGGCCTGCGACGGATCCCGAAAATGCCCATGTGCCTTTAAAGTAAGGTGACCAAACGTCCCCATTTTCAGGACGTTTTTCAAATTGTCCCCAGAATGTAAAAATGGAACTGGGGACAATTTTTAATTATTGCATTGTTTTTCAATTAAATTACTGTTAATTATTGCATTAATTATAAATGTCCCCAGTTTTGTTGTCAGAATCGGGGACATGTCCCCGATTCTGACTACAAAAATCTGGTCACCTTACTTTAAAGCTATGGTTTCCAAGGAGGAACGATAATCGAAAGCGTGGCGTTTTACGGTCCATTTCAGTGCTCCACCCCTTTGCGCATGTGTTTGGCGTCGTACATCGCCGTTTTCGGAAGCAGCGCCCATATCCAAATATTTGAATTTGAGCGCTGCGGTTCACTGCGTTTGGATCGGTTCACTGCGTTCAAAACAAGATCTTTCCTAAAAGCCTGGAAGATATGTTTCGATCTAATCTCATTTTATACACAGTAAAAAACAGAGATTATAACGATATATAGTAAAATGACCAAACGTCCCCATTTTCGGGGCGTTTTTCAAATTGTCTCCAAAATGTAAAACAGGAATCGGGGACAATTTTTAATTATTGCATTGTTTTTAATTTAATTACTGTTAATTAGTGCACTAATTATAGATGTCCCCAGTTTTGTTTCAGAATCGGGGACATGTTGCCGATTCTGACAACAAAACGGTTCAAAAATCTGGTCACCTTATATATAGGCTAATGAGTGTTGTTGGAAGGATATTTCAGAAAATATGAATATTTCCGATAAGGAAAAACTCTGTTGTTCCTAAGAGATGAACAAGGGAAAGCTCCGACATTGAGATCACCAATCTTGATAAAATAGTGATCTAGACGAGCAGTTTCTCCAATGGGAAACCGACAATCAATATCTTATCCGAAACTGCAGCTCTATAGTCATCGGGCCTTGCAGGTGTCCCAGTGGTTTACACTTACCTAAATTCCTATAAATATTTGCATAATTTAGATGTGCCTTTGCATAATCTAAGGGAAATTTTGAACAATTCTTTGATTAATCGCATAATTTACTTCAAATTTCTTATATTGGGGTTGGGACGGGGCAGGGGGGTGGTATCCCCTCCCACAAAATTTAAATTTTAAAAGAAATATTTACAAACAAACAAACAAAAAATGTAAGTGTTTATTATATAAAATCGTTTGTAATACTTAAGTAATTGTAAAAAAAAAAAAATTGTTTAAAAAAAGAAAAGAAAAAGTCTATTTGAGCGTCAGCTGCATTATAAGAATAACGGAAACTTCATTAAAATGAACGACTCTTTTGAAACCTCCTTAATGTAAACAGCAAGAAGAGAAATAATTTTTAAAAGTTATCCAAGAAATATGAAAGTTAAAATCACACTAAAATTCATATACAATTTGCAATATTGTTTTTTAATTACTAATTTTGAATGTTGTTGCTACTTACATTGGTAAAAAGTGAAAATAATTTCTTACTAATCTAATAATTTGACTATTATTATTAATAAAAGCTGAACAGCACTTTGTCAAAATTTCACCCCAAGTCCCAATCTGAGATTAAAATAACCTTTACTTCAATCTTTCGCTGAAGCATGATAAGTCTGGATGGCCGCCTTATGATAGCGTGTTAGCTGATGAAATTTCCCCTTTTTTGGATGAAAAGCCGTGATCGGCCATTGCTCCTTCTCCTCGGATTAAACTCGCCCGCATCTCATTGACCGATGGGTTATTGTTACTAGGGATCAAACTGCTATAGCTTAAGACGAAAACATAATATTTTTATCAGAGGTTAGCCTATAGTTTTTCATTTTATATTAAATTTATTTAAATCAATTTCAAAAATTAGAATTTCTGCTTTCCTTTTTGTACCACATGGAGGAACAGGAGGTGGTAGTTCCAATACAATTTGAGTTTTTCAAAAATGTACATTTCCAAAGAATGCACAGATTTGAAGTTTGGACTTAAGACGTTTGACGCACAGAACTTCGCATTCCGTTTGATTTAAGTTTAGTATATCTCCCAACAGAGTACATTTCTTTACATTTAAGTTGACCTTAATTGATTAAAACATAATTATTTAGAGCGATACTGCTTGTGTCATACATGCTATAAGAATAGCTTATAATCTGTACTGTTTGGATTGTTAGTTGAAAAACAATCTGGATTGTCGTCATCTTCAGAGGACAGAGTACAATTTAAAAACAATTCCTTGTTAACTTTATGTACTCTATGTATATCTCAATATAAATATGTAACAGTAATATCTTTATTTTCAGCGAAAGCATTCATGCAGGAGTAATGGGATACAATGAAACATATTTCATTGTACCCCATCTACAAGTGTTTAATTGTACCCCAAACTGAGGCTACAAACTAATTGAATTTTTACTAATTCCTGATATTTTTTAAAAATTCTGGCTTTGGGAGTATGAAGACTACATCATAGTGAGCACGATATTTGAAAAATAAATAATTATATATATGAAAACATGGAGGTAAAGTATACATATGGGCAACTTACGGCCTGCGGGCCAGATGTGACCCACCACGGCTTTTCATCCGGCCCGCTGAACACATCAAAACCCCGTATGAAACCCGAATATACCATTCAAAATCTCATAAAAATCCGAATTATACAGCCCGCGCCTTCACTAACAGCCTAAAGTTTGGCCCGTAAGTTTTCAAAGGTCACCCATACCTAATTTAGCACACAGATTTTTTTTTAATCTAATGTGTTGTATTTATCTAATGCAGAGGCTCCCAAACTGTGTGCCGCGGCACCCTAGGGTGCCCCGAGCGTATACCAGGGGTGTCGTGGAGATAATTAAGAAAAGTGTTTTAGTGGAGTAATCAGATAATTTCCTCTGAACCGGTGTCCCATAAAAAGTTAGCCAAGCCGATGACTAAGTGTGCGAAAATAAAAATATTTCAGTCATGTTTGTGAGAGTTCAGTGTCACGAACTTAACTTCATTTTTTAAATTAATGTCCAGTAGCCTCTCTTTTACAGGAATTCCCTGAAATGGAAGGAGGATGTCAAAATTCTGTATCCCTTTCCCAAGAGAGTACTTTCTTGATAGTTAGCCCGATAAACAAAATAAAAGAAGTAGTGTAAAATGAATCCAAACTTCTTCATTCTAACCTGACTGTTTCATTCTAACATAATTGCTTTAAAAGTAACCGCGAAAGATTTTAGCCTTAAAGGGGTGCCACGAAATGCTTTTAGACTGACAAGGGTGCCACTGCAAAAAAAGTTTGGGAACCTCTGATCTAATGTGTTGTTGTATCTAATGTCGATCGAGGGTCACAACAGAACGGCAGGACAGAGCAATTATCAAAGCAGCTGTCACAGCACCGGATTCATCACTATCAATTATCCACCGTGTGACTTTTAGACATGAATCCAATCCAACATGACCCTCCACAGACGATTGAAGGAGCGGAATTTACGCTCGAGCCGACCGTTACGGTAGTTGCCACTCATGCCTGTACACCGATCAACGTGGAATACGCTGACTGAACACATATTGTGTGACAACTCCCGTTTCCAAGGGCCCGTTCGATAATTCACTGGTTGGTTTGCACTGGTGCTACCGGTTGCGGTCATTCTTTGCTTAAGTGATGCAGTCGTCAACCGATTTTGGTCATCCTCACTACATCCGATGCCAAGCCATGAAAACATAAATAAACATTGGCAACACTTCTCTAATAACCGGAATAACCCACCTCGCTAGCAGGGTCACTCTGAGCAGAAAACTGTTACATAACTGAAATGTTTTCGAACGCGGCTATTTTTAGAGCTCCGCCAATTCGATAATTCGCCGGTGCACAACTGCCGAATTATCGAACGTGCTCCAATTGTGTCCTGGTGACAACCGCAGGTGTGTCTGGAGACATACAACAGGGCAGAGGGGGATCCTGCCCTGACTATCACGCCACAAGGTTTTATAGTTTGGGCTTCCATCTTTTTTGATAGTCATTTCTGGCACATTGACAGCACTGCGGTGAGGTACGTTGATGACATCCTACGACCGGTTGTGTTACCGTTCCTTCTGCTACACCCTGGACTTATTTTTGAATACAATAGTGCCCGGCTACAAACGGCACCTGTTCATATGAATTTTTTTCAAGCTTTTCTTGTACTCCCTTGGCCAGCTAGGTCGCACGATCTCTCTCATTATGGGAAGTCGATTGCAACCATCTCAAAATGTTGCCGATTTTATCCCAACACTAGGAGACAATTTGGCACGAAATTCGGCAGAACACTATCTGAAAACTTAATCAGTCTGTGGCACGCCAGGTGACAGCTTGCATCGAGGTCAGAGGGGCGCCAACGAATTATTGATTTCCTCCCTTTGTAATGGTCAAACTCTACAAGAAATCATTCAAGTGTTCGGAAATTTTAATAGTTTGTTTTTTCATGCATGTTCTTTACATCCACCAATTTTTATCGCAATCAGACACTTCTTTCTTGGTGCTTTTTTTTGTATGATAGTGTATGAATAAGGTGCCCAAACGTCCTCAATTTCAGAATGTTTTTTCAGTTTGTCCCCAAAATGTAAAATAGCAACTGGGGGCAAAATTTTAATTAAAAAATCAATTTCTTCATAATTTAAAAAGAAATCAATCATGTTTCATTCATTGTATGAATATTAATAATGCTCTAGTTGAATAAATTGAAGCTATTTTGAAAGGAACACTAAATTTATAAAATGTTCCCAAATGGACGATATTGATATGACATCATTTTTTAATCAACACGTGACCTTTAGGCTGTCTTGAGGAGTAGCCCTGTAATATGATTGGCTGAAGTGTATATTTTTTATCCACATGTGAGTGAAATAGCCTCAACTCAGTGTAAGTTTTATGTTAGCATTTTTCAATAGGAATGAAAATGCTTTCTGTGGAAAGATATCTTTTAGTTGTTAAGTACAGGTTACAGAGAATCACTGAAACATCCTTAGACGGCACAATACAGAGGCATAATTATTATTTTTTAATTTTGCGCTTATTACCAAGAGGCCAGGATATAAACCTATGGAGAAAATGGTGTCCGTTTTCCACCGACACGTGACTTTTATAGCCTCGAACCCAAGGAGTCGATATCCTCCATCGCTTTTCAGAATTGGGGACAAGAACGTTGATTTGTCCCAAATTTTCTCCAAAAATAACTTTGATTTAAATCTTTTCTTAACTACCAACACATTAGACATTTAAAAAACCTGTTCATGTGCTAAATATTGATAATTTCGAATATTATTTACTTTGGATCGCTATAAAAAAAACAAAAAGGGGTGACCCATATTTACCCCATAATTGTCCAAATTTGACTCAATTTCCCAACTCATAATTTAAGTAAAATTAATAATAATTCAATTCAGTAGTGTAGCCAGGAATTTTTTTCAGGGGTGGCCAAGAACTCAAAAACTAGAATGCAATATAATTTATAAAAATTGATATAAATATAACATATCTTTCTTTGGGAGAGAAGGGGTTCCCCCCCCCCATCCTATATTGAGCCTAAAAGTGTTTGTATATAAAAATGATTTAAATAAAACAAAAGACAATTATTTTAAAACCATAAATCAAGTTTAAAATCTTTCCAGTTATAAAAACATACATCAGGGGAAAAAATTGAATTTGATTTCGGTGAATAGCTGAACCTTGAAATTCTCAAGGGGAACATTCAAATATACCATGGAAATATCAATGACAAAATTCCAAATGTCCGCAAATAAGTAATTTTCTCCATTATCTTATGATTACTCATTTGGGAGGGGGCTGCAGCTCCACCAGCCTACGCCAGTGGTTCAGTTTAAGTTAAAGTGATTTTCTGAATAATTTCTAAATCATTTAAGCTTACTTAATGCCAAATTAAATCATTTTATCTTTCATACTTTAGAAAATAATAATAAGCTTTTTTTTTTTTTTACCCATAACTCCCTCATACGACCCCATATTGAGAAAATTATGTATTGGGGATTCATGTAGCTGATTAATTTTTTAAGAGTCAAATAAAAATGGAACAACTGCAATACAGTACCCTAATTTAATTTTTTTTTTTCTTGAAGAAACAGTTAATGTTTTCATTGCAACAGCATTTAACAGTCATAGTGCACTTAGTATCAAACTATTTGATTTTCAATATTCAAAGCGTCCTCAAAAACTGGAGGCATTTGGTCAACATACAGGAAGTAATGTGTCGGAAAACTTGTGTTGGACTCCGAGATGCATTGTTTATGAAGCTTGTGGTCATAGTTGATTGAAAATTCCCCTTGAGTGGGGTTTAATTTACATAGGAGCTCAGTTACTATACTTTTTTTATCAGAGTGAATTTTTAAGTACGAGGGGAAACCCAGCAGAGCTCGTAAATAGTGAGCTTCAGAGCCCACAAGTACATTAACTCAAAAATATTTCCTTCTTTTCATGGACAAACCAATTTAGAGGACTGATTAACCAGTATCCCTTTTGCCTCAAACCGATCTGAGTTCTGAGACCAACAGATTTCTTTGCTAGTTTCAGAGTACTTCATTTCATTTCATTATTTTAATAAAATGTACTACCGACTCCCGTAATGCAGATGTTTACAGTATGTCACAGAGTATATGATCATGAGCTCTAGAGAATATTAGGTCTCTGGTCCATTTTTTGCTAGAAATTAAAGACCTGATCTTGAGGAATACGCCTTTCAGTTAGAGGCATTAGCTGAAATTAAAATTTTGAAAAATATAGTTTGAAGTACATATATGTATTGCCATTGTGTTTCTTTTCATTCTCTTTTAATTCATTTTTATATGCAAACACTTTCAGTCAAAATAATAAAATAAAAAATCCCCACCTTGGGTGGAATAAAAAATTATATTGCATTACAGTGTTTCGGCTCTCAGCCACTCCCGAAAAAAAATCCTGGCTATGCTACTGATTGTACAGTTCATAAATATATCTTATTAAACTTTAGAGACTAAAAATGTACTCTGAAGATCTGTTAAAAATATAAACTTAAATAAATTTATTAAAAAAATTATACACTAAATGTGAATGATAATTTGTTTTGTCTACATTTAATTCAGAAGATACTGTGTGAATATTTATGTTTAATATGATAAAAATTTTATTAATTTCTTTATTCTTTAAAAACTATTGAGTTATGTGCAAATACTGTATTTATAACTAATCAGAATCTAATCTAAACTTATTTTATTAACTTTTGTGGTCCTGAAAATAAAGCTTGGAACTTTTTAAAATTGATAGAAATAAAAAGCATTACTGTTATATTTATGCTAAATCAAAATGCAGTGGTAGAAGATGATTACCTTAAGATGAAACTATACTTATAATGAGAGCACACAGAATATTCAATAATTGAACTAGTCATTAAAAGGTAATAATGGCACAATAGCTTTTTAGTATTTAAAAGATGCATTAGGTACATTTTGAAAGATAAACATAATTTGTAATTTAATTTCTTTACTTTAAATAGTTTAGAAAAAAAAATTCTTTATTACTGTAGAAATTTCACATTAATTTTTCTGAAAAGAAGCGCACCTTTAATAGTGTTATGTTTAGGAATATGAACATATTTTTTAATTTACTTTTATTACTCGGAATAAGTAAAAATACAAATTCCAAAAACACATCACATCTTGGAAAAAAAAAAAAAAAAAAAAAAAAAAAAAAAAAGTTATAGCATTGATTGTGTTTGGTTGGGTAGGTGTTATTAAGATCAGTAAAAAAATAAAGTTCAGTATATCCTTCTAAAACCTTTTCCACCATACTATTTAATATTAAACAATATTAGAATAAAACAATTTATATTTATGAAACATTCTTTTTCTTAATTTTCATTAATAGAATAGTGTCGGGTATGCTCCAGTGTGTAAAAAGAAAAGCGTAATTATAAAAAAAAGCAGTCATTTACTCGTGGCATGCCTAGAAGATGAGCACTTCAAAAATAAAACCATGGAATCCGAGGCAAAAGCAGACGAGAAGATCATATCCACCTGCATCAAAAGCATATGCGCATTCATAGGATCTATGTAGGCCAGAGTGCCTGCCCCATGGAGGTAGACTCTGAAAGAAGTTCACACAGCGTACTGAAAATACGATCTTTAGTTTCGTTTTCAGAAAAACGGTGCAGTCACCATCTAGTGGTATCACAGAAAATTATTGAATAAGGCAATACAGTGAAACCTGTATTGCCTTATTCCTTAATTCATATGTACACTATGTAAAATGTATTAATACAGTTAGTTACAACTGTTTATATTTTATTGTATTGAAAAAATTAAAGAAGTACAAACACTTTCACTTAAATTTATTTATTCATGTCATCAAGAACTGAACCGTGATATGCCAAATTTTTCTTTTTTTTTTTTTTTTTTAAACGCATCTGAGCAGTTTAGATGCAAAATTTCCTTTAATTTGCTCGGGTTTTTAATAGCAATAAACCTATATATTTTATTATTCTCACATTTCAAACACTACTTTCCAGTTTTAAAACTTTTACTTTAATTTAGATATCAGTTCTAATTGCTTTCTTTAAATTTATTACTATTTATAATCCCAGTAGCAGAAACCATGCAGCATGGCAGCAAGCACTGCAGATTATTTTACAGTTTGCAGAATAATCTGGTCAAATTTTCATTTGGGTCACAGATAAATTTGGTTTGTGATCCTGGTGCTGTAGATTGATACATAAAATTCTGCTACTGGGTTTATAATGTTCCAATGGGAAGATCATTAACAATAACTTAGAATAAAAACCATCCCACCCATTTTTTAATCAAGAGCTAATATTTCACTTGTTTGCTCTCAGCCTTGCAACAGTTTAATGGTGAAGATTCCCTCTCTGCACATATAAAGCACAATACTGAGCATTGGGACAGATCTAGCAGGGCATTTAAAGACCAATGAAAAGAAGGCACAGAAGGGGGAATCATTGACTTAGCAAAGAACGGAGCAAAAAGTTAAATGATGGGTTAAATACCATTATAATCTACAACTCATCTTACATATGCAACTTCTTAAGGTAATAGAGGAATGAAAGCAACATAACATTTTTGTTATTTTGCAAGATGCTCAGAGGTAATAAGGTTCCAGAGTAAATAGGAACTAAAACAAACAAGATGCAAAAACACGAACAGAACAACCAAATTAATAATTTACTAACAAATATGACTTTTAATTGTTCAGACAGATGTGTGTGTTCTAAAATTTTTAAATACAATAAGCAAAAATTGCAACATTTAACATAAAAATTTCCAGGAGGTATATTACTTTTTTTACGAATAAATAATTAAAAAAGTGTTACACTTCATAAAAATAAAAACAAGTACATAAAAACTTAAATACATTAAGCAATCTCACTTCAACAATTAAATCTCACTTCAACACTAAAAAGATTAAGTCTCAAACCAATAAAAGAAAATATTATACCTTACAATATATAAGTGCACTGAATAAAAACAACTGAAATATTTTATCACACTTTTCAAAATATGCTACTTAGCTTACAAAGTGGTTAGTTTGCTTTGATGGTGAACAGTGGGCTCAGGTGAGATTCCTGTAGTTCATTATTTTAAACATTAAGTGCTTAAGGCATGACCCTATAATAAAATGGCCAATAATTTTGTCTTACAAATGCTCACTGTTCAAAAATAAATAAAACTTTAAAATGCTAATCTCATAAAAATAAAATAATAAACACATGTAACAAGTTATTTGAATAGACATTTACAATAATAGCAGGACCAATGCTTAATTGATAAGCATCCCCTATTTAAGGAAATAATCAGCAAAAATTTTTACAAACACTAATCACTCAAAAATAATACAAGAATTATAAGCATAAAAAATAAATTATTTGAATAATACTTTCTAATACTTGCTAAATACTCAAAATTCTTACACAAGCCATTTTTGAAATAAAAATAACAGATCATTTGTTTATATTTTTAATTTTATCACAGGATAAATCAATATAAGACTAGAGATAAATAAACTATATAAATATTCACACTTTCTTATGAGGACATAGGACATTAATGTAATTTTGAGGAAAAAAAGCTTTTCTTTCTCTTGTGGTCTAATATGCCCCAAAAATTATTAAATAAATAAATAACCGGTTTTGTTTTTACCATAGACACAGCATTAATGGTATAAATACAGAGGGTATTCATACATTTTTGTAACAATTTTTAAACCGCAGTTAAAGATAATTATATATTCCAATGTTGAATCTGACATCATACATCTTGATTTTCAAGATAAGCGAAGAGAGTTTTCCTTAAAATATCACGGTTCATTTGGTTCTACTCTTTCACCACAATCTTCCAGAGTCCATTCAATGTTTTGGGATGCTGCTCATAAAAAGCTTTTCATACATAACAGGACCTGAGAAAAATGTATTTATGGAAAAGTCTCAGTTCCAGTTTCATTTTTTTCCAAAAATTCAGCAGCAGATTTAGAAAAATAGCTGGAGGTCTTATGCAGGTGGTCCTTGACACAGTGAAGGCAAGACTGCTTTGGTAAGGTAATGGAATGTGTTCTTGGAAAACAGGTAATAAAAAATATGATAGTAGTCCAAGTTCATTTTTGGTATCCCCCCCCCCCATACTTATTTTAAGTTATTTTAAAGTATAAACAATAAAACCTTTAGTAAAAATTTATTTTTTTCCGAGGATTAATATTTAAGGTATTTTTCTCCCTTATTAATTTTTTTAAGTAAATTAAAAAACATGCTATGAGGTATAGGTGTGAACATTATACTGTAGTTTTTATCTAGTAAGGTTGGGGCACCAGCTGACCACTTATTTTTAAACATTAAAAAATGTATATGAGTCACATCTAGTGTACAAAATAGAATTGGTAGAATAGAATATGGACAAATTAGAATATGCCAGTGGGAGCAGAAAAATAAAATAACATTGGAATTTGGCTATGTTTCTTTAAAAATCACAACAAGAGTAACCACACAAAATTATAAACATTTTTCAGAAATAAATTATCAGTGAAATTTTTTAAATGCATATCTCTAATTATGAAAAAATGATAATTGGTTTTAGTTGAAATAAAGAAAGAATCTATGACAAACTGATTAAATTAAAGTAGTAATTTTGGCAAAATTAATTTATATTTAAATTAATTTTTGATTAAAGTATTTAAAATTACAATTTTGGCAAAATTAAAATCTGCAGCTTCTAGCATGATCCCTTTACTTTTATACCTCCATACATGCTATTAGCGCATGGTCAGTTTAAAAAATGCATTCTAGGGGAAAATATTGACTTAGAATGAAAGGGCCATAGTTAAGATAGTTTTTTGGCAGTGGTTTATTGTTTCTATGAGGTAGATTTTTGAACACATGCAATTAATGTTCATTTTATATTGAGAGCGGAGCACTAACAGTCATTCTCTAGCAAATGACTTGACATCAAAAGTGACCAGTCTCAATGAAACGAATGTATTCGTGGGTAAACACTTTTTAATATGGAACCTGAAATTAAAAAAAGAGGGTTGCATTCCAACTGCAATAATAATAATAAGCCACCCTTAAAATTTTGACATTCTAGGACATGGCCTACCCTGGCCTATTTAGAAATACGGCCCTGACCAGCATGCTCAATTAAATATTGTATACATAACTTAATGTTTTTCACTATCAAAAGAAATTTAATAAAAAAATGCATTAAAATTAAGAGAACACTCACCAACAGAAATAAAACTTCTTAATAAATAACAAATAAAAACATCACTTTACAATGTACAATATCAATAAATACAAATTTGTATTTTATCAAGCTTATACAGACTTTCTAGATGTATATAATGGATGAAAAGAGTTTTGTTAAAACATTTTATATATATATAAGAACTCTTATTTTCAAACTAATACACAGGGTGTCCACTATTGTCAGGAGACAAAAATAACAAAAAAGTTGCGAAAATAGCATGTTTTTTTTCTTAATTTCAGTAGACAAAATAGTAGCACTTTCTCAGAAATTTAGTTCAAAAATATATTACTGACATTATAACACATTTAGAAGAAAAAAAACATTATAAAATGAAATAATGAAAACAATTTTTCTATTTACTTGCTGTCTCTTGCATATACAATCACACTTTTCATACGTCATACACAAATTGAATTTGGGTAACATAACAAATTTTCTAGTGATAAGTTTAAACAGAAAAAAAAAAGAATGAACAAAATTAACCCTTTAGGCGGTCAATTTTTTTACCAAAATGCTTCCAAAAAAAGGCATATGATGAAATAGTCCCGCTCTCTCGCTAGGAAGAAAAACCCGGATGAAAAGCATTTGAGTTACATTGACAAGCCACGCCATCTATTGAAAAATATTAATACTACATAGTCTCTTCACAATAATGAAATATACGGGCAAATCAGAAAAGGAAAGGAGAAAATATCAATGCCCGTACGCTATACGGGTAAACCAGTTGAGGCCAATTTTGGGTAGCACGTACACTGTACAGGCAAACCGCTTAAGGGGTTAAATAAGCAAATTTTAAAAAAATCTTCTTTGTATTTTCTAGTTCTTTCAGATGTATAATTCTTTTAATGAATACAAAAAAAAAAAATTATAATAAAAAATTCACTGTTTCTCCCTAGAATGGCTATGACATGCAAAAGGACATTCCTAGGGAAGCTTCTAAAAGTCACTCTGGCAGCAGATAAAGATTTGGAAAAGAAAGAGAAATAGCAAAAACAAAACCTGTCCTTTCTAATTAAGGAATTAGTTGCTGAAACAAAGGAAAAGTAGCCAAATATTTGAAAATAGTACAAAAATGGCATTTTTTAACATAAAGTATCAATCTTAAATTTAGTAGCAAAAGTCTCCTCATTAGTTGCTGGTGGACACCTTGAATACTTCGTTCAAAAAAAAGAATTACATAAACCTCAATTATTAATTATTGCAAATGTTACAATTTACAGTTTTTGAAAAAAAGCTTCATCTAAAATCATTGGCTTAACTGGGCAAAGGTTAGGGTGAGCTTAACCCACACCCTAGAAAAGCCAAAAGGCCTATTTAGTTATGCCAACATCTGTAAATAAAAAGTTCAATTTAGTTTACTTCTTATAAATCTCAACAATATTTGTTTTAATTTTTATGAACATAAATCCAATACTAAAAGTATTCAAGGCCTAATTATTTAAAGAAAAGCATTAGGCCTTGAATTTTTTTTTATGTGTGTGTGTGTGTGCATATATATATATATATATATGTGTGTGTGTGTGTGTGTGTATGTCATAAAAAGAAATTCTATAACATTACAAATCAAAATCCCATATTTCTGGAACTACACAGCTTAATTCAGTTGGAACAAAGAAATCCGCGCATTCAAAAACTGCAATTACTACACGGTCCCTTGCATTTCCTTTGTAATTTTGTAGACGGTCCCGGCAGGCAGCCACAAAGACGTCTTAAAAGTCATAACAGACCTGGAAAAACCACTGCCCAGATTTAGCTTTTGGCCAATAATTGCAATGCTCTTTTATTATGTGACACGACCTCAAAAGTTAATAAAAGAAGCTGCATCAGGTCAGGAGTGGATCTTCCGAGTGACGCAATTGCTTAAGAAATATGTATCCAGCCATCCAATAAAGTAATCGCAGTTCGACTCATTCCTTCCATACACCGGTCGGGGGGGAGGGGGGGGCTTTAAGCCAGAGTCCTTACCCAGTCGCGCCGCCTCCCCTGCTCTACCCGTCAACGCTGCTCCAAACCGCAGCAACGTTCCTCTTTTTATGACATATATACTAGCTGCTACCCACAGAGAAATGAAGCTTGTGTGAATAACAGTTGGCACTATTGACAAAAATGACTGTATTTAAATATTATTTACTTATTTTAAAGGAAGTATAATACACGGTAGTCAACTTCATTTAAAATAAGAGAGTATGCAGAGTTACTAAATTTAGATTTTTTTATGCATTTAGTGAACAGAGACAATTACGACAATAATTGGGAACTATTTTGAGAGTTCTTGTAAAAGAAATATTTATGCTACATGAATGAAATTTAGCTAATGTTAATCATTAGTCATTAGCAATGCTAATGTCAATCATAATAATTAATCAGTTATTCCATGTTAATCAAGAAACGTTGCAGTTTTCTATAAGTGAAAAAGTTTTAGAATTGGTTTTGTAGTTACAGAGACACATAGATTATTAGAATTATTTTGAGTGTTCCTGTAAAAGAACTATTTATACTATATGCATGAATTTTAGCCTATAATACTCAGGAATAGTGTAGCTTTCAATCACTGGAAAAAGTTTTGGAATCGGTTCAGTAGTTACAGAGATAACACATAAATTAATTCTCATGAGTATCCCTTTAAAAGAACTATTTGTGATATAGGCATAAAAGGTAGCCAATAATACTCAGGACCTCACCAGTGGCCGAGAAGTTCTGCTCTCAAAACTGGCAGACGTGAGGTGCAAGATTCAAACCCTGGTCACGCCTATCGACCTAACCATTCGGAGCTTTGCATGTTTTTCTCCGAAACCTCATGAAAATACTGGCTAGGATCCTTTAGAAAAGTCCCCCCACAGAGGGCATTCCCCATATATGCCTAGGACCCTAGTGCAGTCAATCGGCCTTAATCCACAAACAAACAATAACAGTCATGAATAGCCTAACTTTCAATCACTGAAAACAGTTCTAGAATCAGTTCAGTAGCTACAAAATGCCCATAGAGCGTAATGCATTAGAATTATTTTGAGTGCCTTTGTAAAAGAATTATTTATGGCTATATGCATGAAAGGCTGCCTGTATGTTAATCCAGGGTATACGCTATCTTTTATACTCATCCAAATTTCATCTAAATCCGTTCAGCCATTTTTGTGTGATTCAGTCACCAGTGGCGCAGAGAGGGAGGGGGAGCAGAGGAAAAATCCCCAGGGCCTCAGCTTGTGAAGGGGCCCCACTTTTGCTGTTTATATGATACTTAATTGTGTGCTGTCAACTTTGTAAAAAAAAGTCCAAATTCAGGTTATGTACCCGGATTTTTCAAATTAATTTTTGAATGAAATTACAAAAATCCAGCTAGAGCATAAACCACCCACTTGACAAAAACGAGGAGTGTTAGTGATTGAGTCTTCTTTTGCGAGAAAAGTAGACTTTAACGGTGTTATTCAACGGTTTGCCATGACTAAAAGTAGAAAAGATTAATTTAACAAGAAATCATCTTTTTTCTGAGACACATTGTTAAATAGTGGAAGAAAGGGTATAGCCAGAGGAAAGACTATGGGCCCAGCCAACTTCCGGAATTTGGAATCTTCATTAACAAAGTGTTAAAGGTAAGACTTTCTATGAGAAATTTTGAAATTTCCACTCTTTTGGCCTTCTGAAATTCTTTGTCTGCCTGCTTGCATGGAAGTATGAATAAAAATATTAATTTTTTCAATACTGAGGAAACATGCCATGCAAAAATGTTAACGTTTCAAAAGAGTTTCTCTATGGAGGTGATGAAACCTTCAAAACAAAATGTTGGTATTTTTTAGAGTATGTATGTTTATTAAAGTATAATACTCTTTTAAATTAATAATTTTAATTCTATTAATTATTTTCCAATTACAATTAATTTAAAGTTTCTTTAAATGATTAATAATTTTAGTAAGGAATAAACGATTGATCTGATACGACATCAAAAGGATTTCTGGACAGCAAAGGGACCCAAAGATTTTATCCCCGGGGCCCCGACTTAGCTCTCTGCGCCTCTGTCAGTCACAAACATCCAAACACACAAACTTACATATTTATATGATTGGCAGGATTTGGAAATTTATGAAACTTAAAAAGCACATTTAAACTTTTCTTTCTTATGCTTTTTAATATCTCTTTATTCTAAAAAAAAGTAACGGCTGCCAATGCCGCTGTCAAAAGCTTGTTCTGCTATCGCTACCAAAACCTTGGGGATTTGAGTTACGACGAAGGGTCCACGGATTTGGAAGATTCCGAGGAAGCTGGTAAGCTGACTTAAATTTCGAAATTCCAATTATTTTAGAAGATATTAATAAACTGAAAAAATGAGCATAATGGTTGCCAAGCTTGGCAATTTTTGCCTGCATAAAATCATTCATGCCTTTGAAACAAAGCAATTTCTTCAAGAAATTAACAAACATGAAGTAGAATCATGCCATTTTATGCCAAGTGTAAAAAGCAAGTGAAATAAATAATTCGAAGTGTGTTACACAAAATTCACAATTTTCAAAAAGTATGTTCTCTTAGATAACAGGAGTTTAAAATTGACGGCAATTCGTTTTTTTAATACTTTTTCTAATAACAATTGTAACTGATTTTAAAAGTGCCATTTTGGCATCAGATACGATCTGGAAAAATGCTATCTCAAGCAGGGTGAATCTAAATACTGCATGTGTTCCAAAATGTTAGCACCCAGTATTTTGAAACTAAAAAATAATTCAAATGCATATTATAGTAATTCTGGTTAAGTTTAGCTTGGATATTTTCCACCTGTAAAAAATATTTGGTGGCGTTAATTATGCCATTATAGCAAATACAGCTTGGATATTTGCCCGTGCGGCGAGATGATATATTTCGCGGTGCTAAATAAGCCAATCTGCAAAGAATTATGTATATGAATATATGAATTACGGGTTTCCTGGTAACCTTACATGAGTAATTATCGGTTATGTATAAATCGCCAAATAATGAAAAGTCGCCATTAGTAGCAAGATATATAATAGCTGTTCCAGAGTTTTTATCAAGAAAAACATATGAAGCACTGCTTTCTAAGAAATAAGTATTAATTAAACGTATGCATAAGTCGTCAAATTATGAAATATTGCCATGGATGGCAAATACGCAAGGTGTTCCATAGGTTTTACACAATTAAAAATAGTGTGAAGTTATTAAGCAAGTTGGAGTGTATAGGCTGATTAATTTTATTTTTTACCAACTATGCGAAAAATTCCAGAGCTGGGAATCGAACCCAGGACTGCCGCATAACGTGCGGGTGCTCTACCACTGAGCTACTCTGGGACGATTCCCAGATGAAATTTCTCGCATTAGAGCCGTTGGCATTCGATTCCCAGCTCTGGAATTTTTCGCATAGTTGGTAAAAAATAAAATTAATCAGCCTATACACTCCAACTTGCCTAATAACTTGAAAGGTTGATGGAATCACTTTCTAAAAATGTATAGTGTGAAGTTGTTCTAAGGAACATGCAAAAACCAAAGAATGTGTAGCTCGGTAACATTCTATCAGATCCAATCTTTGGGTTTTGTCAATTATGCCTTCTTTACGAATAAGCCTTATTAGGGGCCAAATGCCTTATACAAAAAGCAAGCATAGCGAGTCAAGGGGCTTTGGCCCTCAGTGACGTAAAACAAAACTAATGTAATTTCCATGCCATTTTGCATTTTTCAAATGCACAGGATTCTACAAATAGAATTTCTGCTTTAATTCAAAAGCATAAATTATTTTGTGTGGACGAAAGTTGTCAAGCACGACCATCTATAAACAGTTTTTAATTAATAGTTAAAAAATAATTAAAATTTCAAAATTCTGAGCCTCAGGTGCGCATTACCAAAGCCATAGGCTTATGTGTTCAAATTTTCAAAGCTCTGTGTGCTCTAGATTTGTCTGGAGAACATTCATTTTTATTATTTTAGATAGATAGATTTGGCATAAAACTGGCATAATTTCCGTGGTATCTCATGCTTTTCAAATGCAAGCGATTCTTCACTGAAGTAATAGCATTTCTGTTAGCTCAAAACATGAATCATTTTAAATGGGCAAACTCGACAAGCATGGCAACGTAAAAATGGTTTTTAGTTACTAATTAAAAATGTAATAAATCTAAAAAACTAAGTAGCCTGTAGACGTTTCCAGGGAACCATCTATCTCTATACCAAAATTCATCATAATCGATTCAGCAGTTTAGGCGTAAAAGCGTAACAAACACACACAAACTCACTTTCGCATTTATATAAGTTAGGATAAATAAATACACACACACACACAGATATCATTTATAGATTAGAATAATTCTCATTTGTAATGTTGTTATTTCCTTGATAAATAATTTTCTCAAATATGACCAGCTAAAATATGCTCTTTTTTGTAAAATGTAATACACTTAAGCTGCATTTAAATCTAGAAATAAAAAAATAAGGCAGCTATGAATATATTCAATAGTTATCTAATTCATAAGTTTCATATCTAAAAATATATAGAGAAACAAGGAAAAAATTGTGGCTAAAAATTACATAAAATATCTTTGACTGTATAAAAATGTGGAAGACAATGATCACTGCATTTTGCAAGGTAAATAAATTGGAGGTAATAAACAGCAGTACAAATAGATAAGAAAATGATAAATGAGTTGTGTATGCTAAAAGGGCAACACTTGTATAGTTCTCATTAACTATTAAAAAATAACTTGCTGCTTTTGGCATTAAGAACATTCAGACATCTGTATAGCCTAAAAGAAGAAAGACAAAATTTTACAAAAGAATATTTTAACACACAAACTGTATAGAAGTGGTAAAAATTAGCACAAGTATTTAAGTAGTACACAAACAACGAAAGAAACATCGCTCATTGTTGGCATACGAACGAACAAGCAAAGGGGAATAAAAGGCCCACTTGCTCCTTATCCAGCCATTGTTGATTGCGTAGCAAAGCTATATGCACCAAGATAAAGTTAAGTTATTCATAATTTACATATTCATTTATTCATAAAGTTAAGTTATTCATAAATGATTGGAATATGTAATTTTGCAGTACAATGAATGGTGAACGAATAAAGGTCAAGTAGGTGTGTCCCCCACACACACATAGCTCGACATATGTGACCCTTACAAGGCGAGGCTGAGATGCTGGTGTCATAGATTTTGAATAAATGGTATTGTGGTTTAGAAGACCCCTAGTACAGTAAAATATCAAAGTAGAAAAGATGAACTCTTGAATATTTTCAAGAAAGTCGCAATTATATAGAATGTAAACATTAGGGTGGCCCTTAGCTACATGTAATTTTCCAAAAGTTAAAATTTTGCTGATCCCATAGTCCCTAATCCTTTCTCAATCAATAAAAAAAGGGGCTGAATAACACTTAAGCTTAGTCGGAGAATTTTAAGATGACTTGCAAATGCCTTGAAGTTGGAACACAGTGAAGTTGGCACAATGATTAACTCTGTTCAAAAGCAGTATTCTCTTTCCTGTCGCAACAAACTGTTTTTTTTCTTGTATAAATTGATGTGGCCATATCTAAACATTAGCAAAGACTTTAAAAAATTCTAAATTAATATTTTCAAAAGTTAGTTTGAAAAATTCCTGAAATATCATGATTTTTCTCCCCCCCCCCCCCTCCAAAAGCACACTTCTATTAAAAAAAATTTTTTTTTTTTTTTTAGTTACAACAAAAATGTATATAAACATAACTAAAATATAATTTGAACAAACATTGAATTTGACATTTTTTCCTAAGAGAAGATTAAACAGCAGATATATTTTTTTTTTCCATATTTGGCAATTATCTTTGAAAGAAATTGTTTCTGAGTTTCATTTTTTGCAAGAATGTTATGATCCTGAAAAAGTTTGACACCTCTTTCTGTAACATCATTCACAAATAAATTCTTAAATTTTTACTATCCACTTTCATAACCAAAATCAAATTTCCCCATTGAACAACTCTTTGCCAAGGAAATTGCTAATGACAGAAAATCTTCTGACGACAGACTTTGTACTAGGAGTTACAATGGCAATTCATTTAAATACAAAAATTCGTCATTTGTAAGAAAAAAAAAATCCATTTAGTACAGAATGTACTTCAATGGATTTTTTTTTTTTTTTTTTTTCCCCCCATCTTCCTCTTTTTTTGTCATTGCCTGCTTTTAGCATAATTTGTGCCAAATGGCTCCTGAAAAAAATTAAAATGCTCAATTTACATCTATCAATTCTTCTGTCAATGATTCATGCAGAAAAATATGGGGAGACTATTTCCATTTTATCAAAATCTGAGAATTCGTGGAATTACTTTGCTTGTGACACAATTTGTACATCATGGTCTCTTTCAAAATCAATCAGCCTAATCGGGCTTCTAATGCATTTTTCAACTTGTTATAATCAAAAGTTTATCAATATCATTTATGATATGTAACTTTAATTTTGCAAATGAAAAAATGAACTCTCACTTGATAGCCCACGGTGTCCACCAATGTCAGGAGCAAAAATAGTATCATTAATAGCCTCACCAACACAAAAAAGTGGCCAGTTTAGTAGCAATTTTCTTAATTTTAGTTGCCAAAGTAGTCGCATTTATGCATGATTTTGTAGTTAAGAAATAAACATACATCATTTAGCTTCATTTATGAAGGAATTAATAAAATTATAAATTAAAAAAACTTCATGCATTACATAACAGAGCATACAGTACATTTATTTTTTTAGTAGGATTAAAAATACAGATTACAGTGTTTGATGAATGACCAATCACAACTTTGAAAAGAAAAAGGAGTTGACAAAAACCAAAATCTGATTTTCAAATGAATCGCCTGAAATAAGATGCAAGTAGCCAAAAACTTAGTAAGAAAATGACATTTTTTAGTCAAAATAGTCACCCAAGTCACCTTATCTCTAGTGGCAAAAGTCACCTTTTTAGTTGCTGATGGACACCCTGAACCACGTTTTAATGGGTAGATTTTTCAATTTTTAAAGTAGTGCAAACTCCCCTCCCCCTACGTTCTTTAGTGCATTTATGCAAATCGATCAACTTAATAGTGTAAATTTTATAATACATTCTTTAAAATAAAACTTTTTCATAAATTACAAAAATTGTATATGCTACACTTTTCTACTAAAATAAAGCAATTTCCCAAAGTTAAAAAAAAAGCAAACAAATTGCTAAAAATCAGTGAAAGGGTTAATTTTTCGATTTTTAAAGTAGCCCAGAATATGTTTTTCATATTTATTTACATAATTATGAAAAACTTTAAGCCTATCGTACCACTTTATAAAATACAGTGCGCAACCTGCTAAAGTGAGCACATTGGTAAAGAGACCACCTGTCTAAAATGAACACTTTTATGAAATTTCATTGTAACTCATAAAAAAATGTATGTGGAAAATATCCTGTAAAGTGACCACCTGCGAAAACTGTTTAGTGACCAGATAATCTGCCAAATTTAAGCTTTTTAACCTATCAAATGTGACCACTTTCCACTATAAACTGCCTCTTAAATATAAAACATATTCAGATAATATAGAATGCTATATCCCTTTTCAGTTGTTTAACACAAGATTTGATCTCAACACTGATTTTCTCTTCTGTAACACTTGTTCTCAATAGATGAATAATATAAAAAAAAGATAAATAAATTAAAAAGGAAAACTTGTTTTAGTCTAGATTATTCTTTTATATTTCTGTTGATGCTAAAATTGATTTCAGCATGGTTTATGTCAAGCTGCAAAATGGAAATTTATATTTTTTATTCATATTTATTATTTTTTATTATTCATTGTGACCAAGAAGCATTAAAATACATATTGAAATATAAGTATAAGGAAGTCGTACACAATTTGTATGCAATGTGCATTTTAATGTTTAAGTATTTTACTCCCTACATTCCTCTTTTTTGTTCATGGATATTTATTGATTTTGAGATCTTGTTATAAATAAACTGTAGAGTGGAAAAAACACTCAAAATACTGGTGTTAAACAATAAAGTAAATAAAAAACTTTGTAAAAAACACACATAAGATGTTAAAGGTAAGAGGAACGTTTAACCTTTAACATCTTATGTGTGTTTTTTACAAAGTTTTTTATTTACTTTAAACTGTAGAGTGTTTGTGAAGTGTTATTTGAATTTTAAGCATAAACAAATTTATTAAAGTGCTACCTTTGTAAGGTGACCACCTGTATAAGGTGACCAGTTTTGCCGTTCCCGAGGGTGGTCACATTAGGCAGGTTCCACTGTACCTAACAGTGTGGATTTTATTACATATTTTGAAAAACTGTTTTTATTGCTGTTATGTGGCAAAAACTATAATTTAGAAAACATATATGACACTGCACTTCAGATGACAATGCTAATAATTATAGCAATAAAAAAAACACTTTATGCTAATTAAATAAAATAAAACTTGTGGAATAATTTTCATTATTAGTGCTTACATAAATTACGAATAAAATAATTAAAATTTAAAAAACAATCATAATAAAAGACTTTTTACCAAGCAATTTCAAAACTTCATCAATGACTTGGGTTGCCTAGTTATTGTCCAATAAAGCTAAAATTTTAACACCAATGCCTTTTTTTTATGATTGAAACGAAATAAGGGGTTAGGAGTAAAAATTTTAATAAAAATAATAAAAAATAAGGGCCACCCTAAGTGTGCATGCTTATTTATTAAATTAAATAAACACAAGTTACTAATTTTATTTTGCAAATTATTCAATAAATTTTAATAAAATGAAAAATAGCTTTTAGAAATCTTAAAGTCTAGTTCTCTGCATCCCTCCCCCCAATATATAAATATACAGGGTTTCCCAAAAAGGTGGTAACAGGTTTAATTCTTTATCTATTACAGATAAGTAGGCAGTGTAAATTGAAAAAATGTTCAAAATAAGTTCAGAAATAAGACTCTTGTTAAGAAAAAATTCCTCTTGTTAATTTTCAAAAAAATTACATTTTTAAAATTTGTATACGACCCCCCATACAGAAAAATTCCCAATTAGTAAAACGTGCCCCATACAATAATGATGTGACATACAAAGTTTGAGAACTATATCTTAAAAAGTGTCAGAGATATGAAGATAAATATAATGCTGACTTAAACTACTTTTCAATGGCTCTCAAAGGGGAAAAAACATGTTGAATGATCACATTTTAGGGGCCATACAAAAATTACGAAAGAAAAATTTTTTCAACTCTAGCAATAAACGCTTATATCCAAAATCATGTATAGTCTCCAATCATATTTATTGTGGTGCTGTCACTTTATACATTTTAATTAATTTCTTTTCAGTGGTTTATGTATCTATATATCCTTTATCAAGGACATTTTTTTTAATTTAAATTCTTTTGTGGTTAAATTTTAATTAAATACAAAGTAATTTATTACCTTTTGTTGGGCTGTCAATTAATTGTTTTGTTTTGCCTAAGTAATGTTTTCTCTTTTTTGTTTGTTCTTTTCTTCGCCGGCTCATTTCATGCATTACAACGTTTAAAATTAATCCTTCTTTTTAAAATTTGCAGTTCTGTGGCTCTAATCTAGGGTTTTAAATTTAGTGGCTGTGCACCATACCTCCCTTCTCATTAAAGAGACATTTTGATGGGATTTTAATTAATTTTTGCATGTTCCCGTGGTCCCATCCATTTCAAAATTTTATTGCATTTGTTTCCCGTTGTCAGGCTTCTCTCACGTAAATTTCAGGAATTTTCTTCATCTTTTAGGCATTTTTTGTTTCTTTGTTTTTTTTTTTTTTTTTTCTTCACGATTACACTATTTTCTGGGGGTCTTGAATCATGCGATTGAGGTTGCCATTTTTGATGCCCAGAGTTGGCTGGAATGTTCTAGAACTTTGCCCCCTGCCATTTGCCCTATGTGGCAAGCTTTTGGTCACGTCCGAAATGAGTTGCTGTGCTCTGATTGGCTGAGAGTGGCTTTCCGGGGCGGGAGGTAAGTGTTAGGTGTGAAATTTTCAGTCAGTTACTGTCTATCTGCTGAAAGAACTCCCTCGAACGCTTCAGCGGACTTCGTATTTCGAGGGAGTTCTTTCCATAGACAGACAGTACGCTTAGAGAGCCTGAATGGTGAGGTTGACATATTAAGTATGAGGAAGATTTTCTTGGTATTTCTGCCCTGCTATGGGTGATGCAGCAATAGCAGCAAGAAAGTAATGGTGAATTAGTGTAGCTGCATTTCCTTTTTTTTTTTGGTTATGTGAACACCACCACCATCATGTAATATCATCGACTATGAAGAGAAATTTCTAATATGTGCTCCGAGTATCACCATCGTGCAGCAGGTTATGCTGAATAAGAAGATGGCTACTCAGCCTGCGTATGATCTGGTCACGGCTGTCAATGCAAGTTTTAAGGTATGGCCCGCTTTCAGCTAACTTCAGACACGAAGCTGCTCGGTGATCGTCGAATCCTTCTACATTCTGAGACCTGATTAGCTGTTTTAGTAATTTTGTCGTAATCATTTCAAGTCTGAGTGCATGACTGCATAGGTCATCACATGGACTGAGTCACCCTTGTGAACTTAGTCCCAATTCTCCGGACTTTCAGGAAGAAGAGTTATGTAAATCCAGGCGCCTTAGCAATTTTTGTACTACTTGGTGGTGGGTATATGTTCACGTAATTTCCCTATTTCCTCGTTAAAAAAAAAATTCAACTTTATATCTTTTTTTTTTTTTGTCATTCTATTGAATTTTCCTAACTATGCCAGTTTTCTTTAATTAATTAATTTTTTTTAAATGATTGAATGGCTCAACATGAAGATGATCGAATTCCTCCAAAAAAATTAAATTTTTTCTTTATATATGATGATTTTTGATGCAGGTAGTTTAGGCATCCCACCCTCTACTTTTTTTTTTTTTTTGCTTTTGATGTCGTCCATTAAACTTTTACTTTATTTTCTTTTATGTTTATAACAAAATACTAAAAATAGAGGATCGAAAATGAAAAATTGGAAAAAGTTGTCATAGCAAGTAATCTTAAAAATTTTCATTTTGTGTGTCATGTAATCACTTTAGATTTTTTTTGTTAAACACATAAGTCTTCCATGGGTACCCAGGGAATTTATTATTTTCCTATTTAATTTGTGATGGCCTGATTTATTGTGAGGGACTAAATAATCATTTCTAATAGTCATCTGCATTTTGAGCTTTATGTTAACGATTTTAGTGTGAGATGATAATGCCAGCAGTAATTATGTATATCTGCACTTGTAAGTCCTACACCGAAATAAGTTATGTTTTACTATAGTTGAATGATTTTGTTTTTAAACTTAATATGTTAATATAAATTGTCTTTTTTCAATCCCATTTTAGTGCTCTTTATTTTGATTGCTCATGCACATGGGCAGTAAGTGTAGAACCTGGATTTTTGGCAAACTCACTACATGAACTGAAAATTTACTTTCTTTTGGGAGTTGCTGCAAAGTATTGCATGTAATTGCAATGTACACCCTGTATATAATTCCACCTTAACCTAAGGTCTTAAAGGGTGTGGTGGGCAGAACAAGCCTTGGCTTCAGATGCACTGTAGTGCCAGCGTTTAGTTTTTAGTTATGATTTCTTCTTAGTAATAATGAGTTACCTTAGATGCATTTCATAACACAATTCTTATTTAAAAAAAAACACCTTATGTGCATTTATCTGTGTATATTTATCAGGGTTCATCTCAAATTTCTTAAAAATTGCAGTGCAGCCTGCTCCATTAACCTACTCTGTGGGCACCCCTGTTGTAATTTTCATTGCAGAAATAAAACAAATCATAAACAAAGTAAATACATAGAATAGTTATGTTCATTTCTAAACACAGCTCAAGACTTACATTTGCTATTGGATTCTTGTGAGAGTGCCAGCCACGTATAACAGGACTTAACAGAATAGGATGAACATCCGATTTACCTAATAGATATATACATATATTCAATATTTAGGAAATATAATATTTGTAAAATTATACATATATTCAATATTTAGGAAATATATTTGTAAATATTTTAGAAATGCATGTTTAAAAAATTGCTAATAATCAGTCTACTAACCTATAGCAAATAGTGAAATAATGTTTCTCACATACATTCTTTTAAGATTTGGGCTTGAATCTGATAGTGTAGCCTTGATTTTTAAAAAAGCAGCGAGTAATGGATATATGATTTAAAAATAAATTTCACTTATACCAGGATCTATGATC
This sequence comes from Cheiracanthium punctorium, assembly GCA_038373885.1. NCBI lineage: Eukaryota > Metazoa > Arthropoda > Arachnida > Araneae > Cheiracanthiidae > Cheiracanthium > Cheiracanthium punctorium. The sequence continues at coordinate 43,769 of JAWZYV010000946.1, read as the reverse complement.
TATATCCATAGTTGAAATTTATATTGTGCAAAATCTTGCCTTGGTTTCACAGTGCATTTGTTACAACTGATTAACATTACTGTTTCATACACAAAAAAATTAGATCCTATGTGTGTTTTACTAGTACAGTGCATTCTGGTTATTTTTGACATATCGGAACAAAAGCAATTTGGCCCAATTAAGCGGTTGTCCCAATTATCAGTTATTTAAATAAGTAGATAGTACATGGTAACTGACAGTTGAATTACTGAAAGTAAGTTTGTTAAGTGTACATAAATTATAAAAACATATATATTATAAATAGTGAAAGAAATCACAATAATTATCTTTTTATTAACCCAAATATACTGCATATTAGGTACCAGTAGTAATATTTTTGCCACACAAAAAGTGATACAAAAAATTTATTTTTCAATTTTATTCATGAAGAAAGTTATCTAGAGCACTTTACTTCATTTTTTTCATTGAATTAACTGTAATAAACTCAGGACACATATCTGATAATGAAAATGGACTGCAAGGATGTTTATGGTTTGGGTATACTTGGAATTCAGGGTATATTATTTAGCATGTGATAACCGGAATTCCAGTTTTTTTTTTTTTTTTTTTAAGTCAGGTTGTGTAACAATGACCTATAATATACATACCTAACTTGAACTTTTGAATGCACCATTTAGACACTAGCTCACTTTAAATGATTTTCATTCATAGGCCACAATGTATACAGAGCCTTATTATCACATGGGCAAATCGGGACTTTGCCCAGGGCTCCAGTCTTAAAAGGGCCCCCAATTTCAAATGTTGTTCTGAAATATTCTTTTTTATAGCAAAATTTTATGAAAAATAAAGCAAATTTCATAAATTGGGGGCACCCAAATTCATTAATACCCGGGGCCCTTGTTGATCATAATCGGGCCTTGAATGTATAAAAATTATTTTCTGCAGCCCCATGAACAAAGTATCAGTTCTACACACACCAAAATCTATAAAAATCATGTAACCACGGCCTATAATATACATATTTAATTTGTGCTCAATTGAATGCACCGTTTAGACGCTAGCATACTTTACTGGTCTTGTGATGGTGGTCTACAGTATATATATCAAATTTGAGATCAATTGAATGCACCTTTTAAACTCTAGCACACTTTCAAGAAATTCTGTCCATAGGCCAAAATATACAAGAATTCTCTTTTGCTGCCCTGTAAAAAGACTGTTAAGCTCTAGGAATAGAGTATTTTAGCATTTTGAGACTGATGAAAAGAATGCAGTACAGGGCTCAAAATGCTGGTCCGCTGATCCAAGACCACTAAAATATATAGTGGAATAGTAGATAAAAAATTTGTTTGTCCGTCTGACCAGTAACGTTTTATTTACATTTTTCTCTTGTAATCTTTCTCAATTAGTTCCACAAAACATGTCATCCAATTTTACTAATACATGTTATATTATTTGGTCTACTTAAAAAGTGTGAATACCTATTATAAAAATATTAAGTCAGCTCTTTAATGGAAAACAATATATATTGCTCATATTGTTTTGCTGTTTTATATAAGGCAATTTTTAAACCATGTATACGAACCAGTGCTAGATGTTAGGACCTGGTCTTTTGGACCACTTATTAGATATTCTAATTTCTACCCCTGCAGTATGAAATTCAGGCTTTTGTGTGTGTGTGTGCAGTGGTGTAGGAAAGGGGGGCTTAGAGGCTCAAGACAACCCCCCCCCATACCCCTGGAGGAAGGGAGACAATTACCACAAATCAGCACAATATGGTGTCATTTTTTAGTTCTGGAATCAATCTAAACATACTGAGCCCTTCCCAAACTTACTGAAGTGTTACTCTTCTGTGTGCACGTGTTTGCTTATAAACAAATAATTCTGGACAAGAATCAAGTAATACATTATGAAACTAAATTATTGAAATTAAAATAAAATAGTTAATGAAAGCCAAAAAAAGTTACTATTACCTAAGCCAAAAAGCAATTGATTTTTGGCTTGTATAAGCAAATATAATTGCTCTAGTTAACCAAGATAAAAATGGTTGAATTTTAGTTGCCTGTGCAAACCACACACAGTCAAGTTTATAAATTATATACAGTGAGGTACGTTTAACATGAAAAATCAGTTTACATGAAATGACATAGCAGTCCGGAGAGTATATACTATGCAATTTATAAAGAATTTTTTAACGAGAAATTCTTTTAACATGAAAAGATATTTTGGTCCCCGCAGTTTCCTGTTAAATATCTTCCCCCCCCATCCCCCATAGGATCAATTCTAAATTTACACCAAAAATTCTATTTTCATTTACAGAATCAAATTCAAGCATTTCATCCTTGAAACAATTTGTGTTACAAGCACAGAAAATAGTTATTTATATTCAAAATAATGAAAGGGTCATACATAAAAAGCTCCTGTATCAGTTTTATAAAGATTAAACAAAGAAATACAAATTTCCTCTTTCTTTCTTTTGGTAGGAATAATTATTGTTTTAATATAAAAAATATTCCTACATAAAAAAAGCCTCTACAGTAATTTGAGCTATCCTCTTTGTTGATTTCTGTAGTAATACAGACTGACATAGCTGCAGCAAAATAGCAATTCTATAATAATTAATGTAAAATTTTTAAATAATCTTATATATCATTCATATAAAACAAATCTATCTCAAGCATAAAATAATATACAAATAAAGGTAAAAATAAAATTGAATCACAGCTTACCAAACAGTAAACTGGTGCCGAATCCAACTATTACGCAGATAAACCAACCAATAGCAGCATACCACATATAAGATATCTTATAAAGTGGAAACACAAACCTAAAGTTACAAATGCATTTCAGTTATTGTGATCACAGGCATACAATTAATGTATGTAGGTGAAAACATAAATTGTAATTATTGATATAATTTTGCAGAACAAAATTTATTCAGGGGTGCAGAAAATATTCAGGGCCCAATATTTTCCTAAAACGCAATTACTTTTGTCTAACATTTCCCCCAAAACATTTCCTTCCTATTTTAGGAAACTATTATTATTGGACTTATATTAGACTATTAGAAGCCTTATTAGCCTTTTAAGAGGGAAGATAAAGGGAGGGAGCTTACATTTTACCTTTCCCTCTGGGATCATACTACATTCCTTTAGAATGGGAGTAATAGACAATAGGCAGATCCGGTAAGAGCATAGAGAAAATGCTGTACTCAATGGGCTAGTTAGTTCTTTTGATGATAAATGCATCCCTAAAAATATTTTTTTCCCCCTTAAATACACTAAGCGCAAAAATTTCCCCAGTGCTTCAGAAGTTTCCCCAAACCTCGTTTGTGCATTGTCACATTCTGCCGCCCTGAATTTATTGAAACCAAAACTTGAACTAGATTGCTTTTATGAGTAAGATTAGCAGCTTAATGGAAAATGGTTCACAGCTTGACACAGGGCTGTACCCAGGAAATAATTTCAGAGGGGTTCCGACATTTCGGGGGGGGGGGGGGTCTGAATCATTGAATATCATCATATTATACATAAATATACTTTTGTGCACATATAGATATATAGATATTGTGATAATTTTGGGGGGGAGGCAGACCCATAGGACCACCCCCCCTGGGTACAGCCCTGGCTTGACATTTCCTTAATGGATTCCCCCCAAACACATTCTCCTTTGATTTACATGGTAGATATGCTTCTAGAAAAATCATGCAAACTGAAGTGTAAAACGAGATACAAAATTCACACTAAATATAGAAAGATATGTTTAATTAAACTGCAAACAATGTAAATGCATGAAGTTTTAAAAGGTAAGTTCAACTTTAAAACAAACAATTCTCTGGTATCAGGACATTAATGATTCCCTTTTTATAGTACAATAGAAAAAGTAAAACTTCAATATCTAAGTTTTTTACCATACTTCATGCATTAAAGAATTGAGAAGAAGAAAAAAAATCCAGTCCAATTGGCAAATTTTAATATATGCATATAATACAATATATTGCCAATAAATATAATCTTACTCTTCATTCTGTGAAGTAACATTTTCAGCAGAGCCAGATGATGAAATGTTGGTTGAATTTATTCTAAAATCGTCGAACTTATCAGTAGATAATATGATTATGCTGTCTGTATTTTGCAGAGCATCAGTAGCATTACTTGAAAAGACACAACCGTCTGTAGATCGATGAGAGCTTGGAATTTTTCTAGTTTTAGACATGGCTCCAAAACCTATCCAAAAGCATACTGAAAGAGCCACCAAAAAGCCTATTAAAGAACCCTAAACAGAGAAAAATGTTTGACCATATTACTCTTGAATAGTTACACAAAATTACTTAAAGCAAACACATTTACTCTTAAGTCACAACTATGATTTAATAGAAACATTTGCAATTTTATATGCAGCAACAAATACTCAAGTTTTTTTTTCCAAATAAATGCTATTAGATTTTAACTGCCATAATTTAAACACCAAGTTTAATAAAAAGTTGAATAATGTCACACATATTTTCTGATAAAATATATTTAGGGGTCGTACTGACTTCTTAAAATTTTGGGGCTTCAGGGATTCATAAGATTAACTATTTGCAGTTTCTTGTAAATTTTTCAGATCTATTTCAAAACCATTAGAAAACTTAATGAAAACATGCAAAAATTTAGCACAGACTTAAAAGCGGGTTCTCAAGTATGCCTAAGTCTTTAAAAAAAAAAAAAACAGGTCCTAGGAACATGGTAATGTGAATGATAATGAGTCCTTTATTCAAAAAGAGAGATAAAAGGGAGTGAAGTCCAAGATACATCCTGATACCTAGGAACTGCTAAATTTGGATAAATGATGTACACATTTTTCATCTACATTATGCATAAGTATATTTTGCCTTTTCTCCTGTTTAGCCTTGCTATTTCACTTTTCTTTTGTGTTTCAATCTGTGTTGCGAAATATTTCATTACAGTTAAATTTTGTATCTAAATGTGTGTCTCTAACTTAGGGTAATGCTTTTTTATTCAGAGTACCTTTCTTTTAACATACACATTTTTAATTACAATCTCATTAATCAATGGTTTGAAATTACTAGCAATCAAGTTAATTACCATTATAACAATAAACTTCTTTAATTTTATTTATAACTGCAATAGTAATCGTGACAACTTGAAGCTTTCTCCTTGCTCAGTAATTTTGATGATGCTCTTATTGAAAAAGTCCAGGATTACTTTGAGAATTTTTTTTTTTTAAATAAAATATAAGATACTGAATAAGGGAAATAACAGCTATTGTTTACATTAACTATTTTATAGTAGTGAGAATTGATCAATAGTCAATCATTAGTTTTTCAAATAATTACATTTTGCTCAGGGCTTAATTGTTATTATAAATAATAGACATTTAAGCTAGTTGTACATAACAAAATAATGACTGCACTAATTAATTGCAAACCACAATTGATGGGATTTAATTACAATTAATTTCGATTGCACCCTACAGTTAATCAATTAATGGAATTAAATTAATTTTGATTAATTTTGTTACAAATAAAATTTAAATTATTTGATCCTACAATTAAAAAGTTAACTGAATAATGCCCAACACTGGCCCCCTAACTATCTTTGTTTGAAGATTGCGAGATATTTTATGATGAAAGGTTGAAGTTTTGAAAATCATCTCATTAGTGTATAGAGCACATTTTACAAAGTTCATACCCAATTTCTGATATAAAAATGTAGAAATAATGTAGGAGATTTTCCGGAAGAACATAATTTTTTTTCGGGGATTATCATGAATTTTTAATGTAGCAGTAATAATAAAATAGTAACAGAGTAATGTAGAAGTTTTTTAGGGGGAAAAAAATAGGCTTAGCCAGGTTGGAAGATGGGGGTGGGGGGTGTCCAGGTGAAAAATTACTCTTTGAACCATATAATACAAATTATTACTAAAAATTTATAAATTTTTTTTTCTACAGAAACATTTATTTGAGATGAGCAGGAAGGGGTGCCTGGGCACCCCCTCCCATGGGTACGTGCCTGAAAAATAAGTTTTTTCAGGACTCATTATGAATTTCTCATTATGATTTTTACAGGGACATAAAGGAGAGGATTCAGAAAATATTTGATTATAGGGCATATTTATTTTTTGCTTTGTCTCTAATCTTGATCAGAAATGGAATTAAAATTATTATTGATTAAAATGGACCATCCCTTGTTCTTCTTCCCTTTTTTTAAGTCTTCACTTTCAATGTTTAAGGTATTACAGCAAGATAGGATAAATGTTCTTGTGAAAGAAAATTTTGCAAATAATTTTTAATGCATTTAAGCACTGAAAATGAGTATTCACTTGATGCATTGCTATATAAGTATATAGTATTATAAGTATATAGTAATAGTATAAGTATACAGTAAGCTAATAGTATTGTTGAAAATATTCTCAACAAGACTTTTGCAGAAAATTGGACTTTAGTCCAAAAATCCAAGACTGATTTCAACATATTTAGACTTGGTCAGTTCCAGATGAAATGACAGCCCTCCCTTTTCATAGACAAATAAGTTAGCAGTGATGCTGCAAACATTTTAAATACAGGAGTGAAAAATATTCCTACAACAATCACAATAGTGCAGGGTCTCAGGTGCACACTTACTACTCCTCATGAAAAATCTGACACTGCTTGTCCAAGACAGGTACTTCATCTAGTAGTTGATGAAAATATAAAAGCCACAGTTCCATGATAGAAAATTTTAATACAGTGAATTCTCCTTAGTAAAAGATATACCTCCAGTTACTGAGGGAATTTCATTTTTTCATTTATCTTCTATTCACAATTATTGTTAAGAACACTGCATAGTGTTCTTAACAATACTACATATATATCACAGACACTTATTTTTATATCTTTCAAATGTTTACATCACTTAATGTAGACTTTAATAAATGTGGACGAAAAGTGGTGACTCTTGCACATGCCAGTCTATACTCACAAGAGTTCGCAGGACAACATATATTACGGTGCTTAAATTTTTTTAATTGTTTTAAATTCTTTGTTCTTACCCAGCAGTTTTTTTTTTACATATTTATAAATATGGTACATGCAAAATTTCAGTTTAATCAAACGATATTTAGAGGTTGCGCAGAGGTGACTGTTTTCAACAGTCGAATTCTGTTGAAAATTGCCAAAATAGATATATGAAGAGTAATGTATAATGCCAGTACTCAAAATAATACTACATTCAAAACAGTATAATTCCAAATGTTTAACGGCTCTACTAGGTAAAGAATGTCTGATCAGCTAAAGAAATAATATTTTCCCCGCTTGTCCTGGCTTTCTTTGCAACCATGTGTCATGAGAGCAATCTTAGAGTGAGGTGACACTCATCGTTATCACACCAAAATTAGCTTCCACTCCAGATAGGAGTAATATAAGTGACAGAAAAGCCATTTTGGTAGTAGCTGCTACAGTGGAAAGTATGGGTCAGAATGTGGTGGATTTTACACTTAGTCACTCATCCATAAGATGGCAATGATGAAATATCCACTCTGAACTAGCCATTAATGTACAAAATCCTTTCAATGTATGACTGTAGCCCTCTTAACAGTGCAGTGGGCTGGAAAATTAATGCAAAACATATCTGGAAAAGCAAAGGAGGATTGCCTACCAATAATAATAAAGCAGGACCAAACATTGCTGATCAATTCTTGAGTGTTCCTATCTTGTACATGGTATGTGCTTTGATACGGTATACAGTAATACTGGTGTTAAAATTCGAACATGTTTGGAATTGGAACAAAAGAGGGAAAAAAACTTTTGTATTTTACTTTCCTGCACTACATTCTAGAAATTGTGCTTTCTGTCGTAATCGTGCAATGCATGGGACCATTCATGTTCAGTGGACCTACTGTACTGCATTTTAAATGATTTCAGCAGTCATGGTCAAAGATACACCACTCTACTTTTTGAACCTGGAGTGAAGAACACTGAGGTGCTAGCTGCCATTCAGAGCAATATGCAATCAATAAAGGAATTTGTGCAAAGCCAACTTTTGATACCCCTTGCAAAATATTACAGGGAGATGCTGGAGCTTGTTATAATTTTTCTAGGAAGAACACCTTTTGGTATTAGCCAGTTCAAACTTGAAACAAGAGAAAGTAAAGATATTTGTGACATATGTATCTTTATCGTGAAAGAATATGTGAGAACTTAGTTTACAGCAACCCCTCCTGTACATGCACTGAGAAATTATTTGAAGCTATTTCAGCATCAAGTAGCAAAGCCCAGAGGAAAACCCAGAAATATCAGTAATGGCTAATGACAAACTATCATGAGATTTTAGGTTCTCAACAAGCATCTTGTAGCACTAGCTTTTACTTGAATGTTTCAGTAGAGAAAAAGTGAAAGATTGTAAAAGCTCTTTATGAACAAGAATGAATGTAAGAATGAAACACTGAAAGCCCGCAAGACTGTAAAAGCAAGAGAATAACGAATTGATGACTAACATGTAAGAACAAAGAGCAGAAACACTGTCTTCTTCAAGTGTTTCAGGGACATAAAAAAAAAAAAAAACCAACGTTGCAAAAGTACCCTTAAAAATTAATTTCAGACCTAATGAGTAAGTTATATATTTTGTATATTTGATTCAGTTTTCAAATTTTTCTGTACTTCATTGGTTTTTCATGTTTTTCTCGTTTTTGATTTGTTTTTCATATATTATTGTTATTGCATATTTTTTTTTTATAGATATAAAAAAGATATAAAGTAACTTTATTATTAAGTAAATATGTAATTAATTAAAGAATTATTGAAGTAACTTTATAATTAACAAAATTCATGTGCATTTTTGTCAATATTACAAAATTTGAATACAATTGCATAACCTCTACATATAAATATATATTTTACCAAAATTTTACACAATTATTATTATATATAGTGGCACGAAATAAGAAGGCGAGATCAACAAAAATACAAAGTTTATTTTTTTGTAGTTTTCTGAAGCATCCTAATATATATATAATTTGTGTGCACTTACTTTAGCATTGGCTCTGCGACAAAGCATGCCCAAACTAAATAATCCAAGCATTGGCCCTCCGACAACACTGAACACAGTAAGAGAAGCTTGTAGTATGCCACCCAGTTTTTCGACAATGTATGTTAGAAACATGCATAATAAACCAAACATGAAGGCTAAGCATAATGAAAGAAAGAAAATTATTAAATTTCAAAATTAAAAATAGGAAAGTGTGCATTTCCATTGTATATATGTACATTTAGCATAAGTAAAATAAAGCGGTAATCAAAGTATACAATCATACATCACAATGCAACAAAATAGTGGGCCAGACAAGTTGGACAAAACCAAAAATTCTGGAAGCCAAAATTAATAATTGGAAAGAAAATCAAATATTTACAATTGCTACAATTTCCATTATTGGCCACACACGGCAGACTATGAATACAAAAAACAAAATAGCAAGATTTCAGTAGCTTAGAAAAAAAAGCTAATATATCCACTTGGGGTTCTGTACTGCTACAGTAAACGTGGTGAAGTAAAAAATGTGACTGAAAATGAAGATCTCCAATTGATGTAAAAGCAGAAAAAAGAAAACTTTTATATTTAATTTTGCCAAAACCTAGGAAAAATCATAGAGATGAAATTAGCTATCTTCAGCATTGGAAGAAATGAAGTAACTGTGTTAGTCTAAGTATGGCGGATCATTTTATTGGTTTCTTTTTAAATAACAGTTAAAGATACATGATTTTAAGTATTAAAAAGTAAAAATGCACAATTATATGTTACAACAGTTCTAAATACAAATCTCAAGCATTCTGCAGTTAAAAGTTTTACAGTTATACCAAATACATAATTATTCTTGGTGCCAACTTCGGCGACATTACTTCTTTAAAATTGGAACTGTCGTCATAGAATACCACAGTCCTATTGCAATGTGGTCTAAGCAATACGGCGGATCGGTTATAGTTTTGGCTTCCCTATCAGATAGCTAATGCCATCTCCTTGTATTCCTATCTCTATGGGGAAAATATTCAAAAAATAATTAATAAACTAATGAGTGCCACAATTTTTTAAAGATATGCTATAATAGTCCACTTATATATTCAATTGTAACCCATAATAGCTATTAATGTTAAAACAATATTATGAGAGAGATTAATGAGTTCGATAGCATAAGTTAATAAATTAAATAACAAACTAAAACTGCTATATAAAAGATAAAATATGCACTAATTAAAACAAAAGCACATTTTGAAAAAAATAAATATGCTTAAATACAGTGTGCTCCACCTAAATAAAGCCACTGTGATTGTGTGCTGAAACTGGACATGAAACAGACCAATAATAATGAAACATATATATTAAGAAAGTATATACACAAATGTATTTACAAGGGAAACATCACTCCCTGCCCCACCAGGGCAGGAATAAAAAATAAGTTTGTAAATTTGAAGAAGAGGGAGAAAAGTGTCCCACCAAAATAAAACCAGTACTGTTGATAGCCAATATACTCACAGTGTTTACACATTACTTTGAATACTCAATGTGATATATCATTTAACAATCCCTGGAAGACAGTAACAAATATTATCCCAGTGTTCAATAATGGCAGCCTTCAAATCTGCCATAGACTGAAACTGTCTGAAATTTTCATATCCATCTCTACTGAGGATACCCCCACATATTTTATTAGGGACTGAGATCAAGTGAAAAGGGCAGGGCATTTCAGGACATACAACCCATTATTGAAAATCCGTTCTCAGGAGGATTTTGCAACGTGAATGGGAATGTCACCCAAATCAAACTTTGGCCTTCAATTCTCTCTGAAAATGGCGGTAAATGGGTTTATAGTATTTCTTGGTAATCAGTAGATCTTATATGGCCTAACGGAAAAGCCAAGTTAAGTTTAGTACCAGGTAAAGCCTCTCCACATTGTATAAAGAGCTCCATCTTCTTGTCTTTTGGAGAAAATTTACTCGTGTCATGTAAACAGAATGCAACGCTGTCTGGGCCATCAAAAATATTATTTTTTCTCTTTTCACTTGAAACCATAACACAACGCCACTAGTCCTTCCAGGTTTGATAATATTTGGCCATATCTACTCTTTGCTTGAAGAGCTGTTGTTTCTTCCTAAGAGAAAAATCACTCATCAGCAAATGTCTGGCACTCCAATATCTCTTCACCTCAGGGTCTCCACACAGTGGCGAGCATCCCAACAAATGGCCATAACTTTTTCTTTCCCACAGAGTGCTCAGTTTGGACTCATAAAAATGGCAATACGGTAAAGGTGGGCTGCCAGGCAGTCATGGTCCACCACCAGTCTAAATTCCGCGACAGCTTTTCCGAAGGATTCATCAGGTATAAATATGTAAAATTACAAAGTTTCTTCAGTAATTATTTTAGTTTTTAAATAAGCTGCAATAAAACCTGATTCATTTTAAAGTGGGTAATTTTTATCAGAAAAGTTGAGGTGTGACAATTTTTTGTCTAGAACTGTATAGTTAGTAAAAGGCTGGTCTAATTTTAATATATTCAAATTAATAAGAGCTTTAATTATATGCATGGTGCGAATTGAGAGAGGGGGTATACTGGGGATCGTCCCTGGCTGAAGAATGTAATATCCCTGGCTAGAGAAATATTAATTAATCCCTGCCAGGGATACTATTTATCCCCTGCTGGGGAAATGTTAAATTAATCTCTGTCCCTACAAGTTCAACAGTACCTAATGATATTAAGTATTGAGAATAGAAATTGTTCTTTTGTTTAGTAGACAAAGGAGCATAGATATACACATGCCTGATGACACTTCTCAAGTTTCAAAGGAAGACTACGAAATGAAGTAACAAGCACTGCTCTGCTGCAAGCCGAGTTTGAGGGTAGACATAGAATCAGCATAGGCAGGAATATATGTGCATAGAAAATCGGGGGTCGACTTTTGTTTGAATTTAAGTCACTTTCCAGACATGTTGGTGGCTGCATTTGCCATGTAATGCCTAATATACATCATGTGAGTGGATCACCGTTTTCTTCTTTTCAAATATTCCATCTTGGAGAATGTTTTTTTTTTTTTTTTTTTTTTTTTTTTTTTTCAAATGTCTCCCTCCTGGAGAAAATGTTCAATTTGCACACTGATTATTTGAATAATTAATTATTTAAATTTGCTTTAATTTTAACACACTTGCATTATTCTAAATTAAATCAGGCAAAATCTTCCAGATAAACATTGAAGCAAAGATAATTTCCTGTTCAACCCTGTACATAAGTGCTTCAGTTAATAAAAAAAAATGCTGTAATATCAGCACAGAATTTTATGCCACAGCTGTTCAGAGAGTTAAAAAGTTTCCTATTCAGATCAGATCAGCTACCAGACCTAAACTAGATCAAAAGTCAGCTTCTGGTAGACAGATTTGCTTCATATTGCTCTGTCTTAAGGGAAGTCAACCAACCTACACAAAGAAAACATACTTACCAGTCATTTTAGTAAAATAGGCTATTCTGTTTTCTGACACATTCTTAAAGAAGGAGGGCCTGAGGAAATCTTCCACAGTTACAGCAGTTAAAGAATTTATTGCAGAGGACATAGTGCTCAGTGACCCACTGAATATACCAGCCACAAATAACCCAGGAAGTCCAGGGATAACATTAAGGGAAGTCATCACAAAATAGGGAAGAATCTGTGGGAGGAACATACAGCAGCTTGTAATGTAAATAAAATATCCAAACATGCAGTAAACTCTGAAAATCAGCCAAAGCTTGAAACCTATTATGCATTTTAGATGTAGACAAGGAACTTTATAATAATAGCCACAAGTGTGGTAATTGGCATAACTGGTTGGGGTAGGGTGGGCTAAACCAACACTAGAAAAATTTGATTTTCTATTGCAAGAAAGACAAGGAGCTTGGTAAACAGGTTAAAGAATACCCAGTTAGGCCGATAGCTGCAGTAGAATTTAAGCCACTTTTTTCTTCTTCTTTTTTTTTTTTTTTGTCACCACAAAAGGTGATAATAACATTTGGTTAAGAGCATTTTTGCAGAGGGACAATTGTAAAGACACATTTTGGCAGAAGAGATAATATATTCTAACAGTTATCCTCATGCTAAATTTTTCTGATCTTATTTTAACACTAAGAATAAGCAGGAATAAAAGATAATCAAGAGATAGTTTGAGTTTGACTTTAAGTGGTCCTTGAGAGTTGAAACACTCACTTTTGCAATAGAAGAATCAACTTTCCCCCAAAAATATGAATGACAGCCAAAGTAGTTGAGAGGATGTTTTATCAAATATTGCAAGGTATAGAAGCAGGTTTGCTCTTGCACTAAATTGGGGAAAAAATAAAAATGGCAATTTAGCAAGGGATGGTTTAATAAAGGTTGACTATAAACATGGGCGCCCATAAGGGGGGGGCAAGGTAGGGCACTTGCCCCCCCCCTTAGAGTTTTAGGTTAATGTCTCATGTAAACAAATGGCAAAACCAGAACTAAATTTGTTAAAAGTTTGAAATTTTTCCCCCTCTAGAAATTTTTTTTAAAATTTGCCCCCCCCCCCCATGAAAAATTCCTATGGGCGCCCATGACTATAAATGAAATATAATAATAAAATTAAGGTATAGTTGTATAAATGAAAGACTTGATAATTTAACTGAAATTTTTTTTACTTTGGTCACAGTCGTGAGTTTGGCATAGTGTGGGAAGACACAAAAACAAATGGTGGCTCACTATATTGATCAAAGCAGATAGTTATTACCTCATTGACTACAAAAGGCAAAAAAAAAAAATTACGTGTGCCTCCTTCTTAAAAGTATATAGTACTGAAATCTCTTACACGGTTGACACTCCCAAATTCCTATAAAATTTGTGCAGTCATAATACCACAAAAAAATCAATAAAAAATCATGAGAAAGATTATTATTAGGAGTAGATGTAATAAAGATAAAAATTAGAATTTTGAATATTATACAATTCCTACTAAGCTACATATATATATCCTTATACATAAAATCGAAAATCAGTGTGCTTGTTTGTTTGGATGAATCTTCAACCACACAACAAATCCACATTGTTTGACAAATCAGCTTGAAAGTTAGCACAAGTATGTAAAAAAATACAGGGCATATTGCAGCGTACTTTAAAAATCTGAAAATCTATCCGTTCCTTATTTTTTTGAGATTTTTCAGCTCTTTTTAATATTGAGAGTAAAAAATGTAAATCATTTGACTGACACGAACTTTTATATCATACATGATATGATGCCAGTTTAATGTCACTTTAGAATTTGAAGGGAAACTTGCGATTCCAGCCGGTTGGAAATAGCTTCTCGAGATTAAGAATATACCTCTCCCACCCCCAACACACCACAAATAAATTATTTTCTGTGCATGTAGCATTAATATAAAGGGTTGTTCCCAGAAAAACAAAATCTTTTCAGCATAAAAAATTTTTCTATAGGATGAAAAGAATATGTTGGAAATGTCAATTTTCTTTATGAGTGCGTTTATGTGAATTTTTTGTGGGAAATTAGGGAAATCCGTTTGTTTCATATTATTTTCATTTTCCAGTTAAAGTATTCTAAAAATGAAAGATACTAGTTTCATTGGATTGCTGAATTAACAAATTAAGTGGTAACAGTGAGTTATGTCAACTACGGAAACCTTCATGTTGAAAACAGAATATGAAAATAATTATTTTAAGTGAACAAAAATTAATTACATCGAGTGTAATTTTCACTGATAAAGAATTATTTTGTTGCCAAAAATTGCATTTTGCATTTTTAAATCTTAAAATACAACCGCACATGTGCACTTGCAATAGCCCTCTATATTAACAAGAGTTCCCTGGTGTCTACGAAGTGATCTACGAATGTATTAAAGTGAACGTTGTATGTAACTTTCTGAGTCAAAAACTTTCAAAATGTCATGGATTCTGTTGACAAAGATGGTGCAGCATCTGATAAATAGAAAGCACATGTGCAGGTCTGAATAATTTGGAAAACATGTTGCTGCAAAGAAAAGAAAATGCAAAACTGAAAGAAGAGGCTTAAAATGAGTTTTTTTAAAGGTTAATTTTTTTTATTTGTGTGTATGTTTGATATTGATACATTTTCATTTTCTGTATCTTATGAGCTTTAAAATTTAGTTTAATTTTTATTTGATAGTAACAACTTGAGTAACAACAATGGATACTGTTGCTATGGAGCCAGATGAGAAGATATAAATTAAATGCAAGACAAAAGTTGTTTTAATAATCTCCATTCCCATGCAGAAAATGGGTACTTCAGCTAGTTTACCTATAAATAAATAATTTACAAAGTTGACAGTGGTTACTCAAAAGCAGTGAGTGTGATGGGTCAATAACTCACCTAATCGCATTTTTAACCGTATGCTGTATGTTAAAATGAATTATCGATGTGAGAGATAAAGACTTGATGAAATGGTAGAGATCTTTTCAGGGAAAAAAGGCTCATAAAATCATATTACATTCGGGGGGGGGGGGGGGGAGACCTCCAAAACTAAGACAACCAGCCTGATTAATCTTTCCCTTTCAATAAATATTCCCAGCGCAACAACAATCTCCCAGTTTAAGTAGGCTATTAAAGTTACTCAGCTCCTGAGAGGGGAATAAGAAATAAATTTAAAAAAAAAAACATTTTTTTTTTTTAAATAACAAATTCAAATAATTCTATTTATAAGTAAATTCCATTCTTTGATCACTAGTAACAAAATGATTGATTACAGAATCAAAAAAATCTGGAGTGACTCCACTCGACTTCCAAACACTTGATCTTTACCAAGCATTTAAGTAAATTTAATTCAGCTCAATCCAATGCAGTGTTTGGATGTTGGTAATAGGGATGCACCAGATCAGGGCCGGCCCAAGGGGGATGCGAATGTAGGCGATCGCCGAAGGCCCCGCGCTTGAAGAGGCCCCACTCCTGGGCTATTTTATTGCTATCTCATAAGACATGACAGAGAAGAGGCATTTGCGCTTCGCCTGGGGCCCTGCACGCCCCTCGGGCCGTCACTGACCAGATATCCGGCTGATTTTTCAATATCTGAAATATCATCAGATATCCGGCAATGAAATTTGCTTTGGAATTTTAAACAACTAATGAAATCAGTTTTGGTTTGAGAGTAATTTGAAACCAGAAAGTACCTTCACTTTCAGATTGCAATTTAAGATATCAAGTTATTTATTAAAAAAGACTTAATGATGTTAAGTAGATTATTTAAGTAGATTTTTTTAAAGTTTAACAATTAAACAGATCTGTTTTTATTCCAAGTTAAATACATAAGTTTATCAAACCATAAAACACAGTTAAAAGAATGTTCCAGGCAGAAAATGCCTTTTCAGGTACCTATCATGATGGTAGTTAAAGTCACCATCTTTCCTAAGTTAAAAAACAGGACACTAGCGTAATCCGGGGCAGAGGGGGTGAAATTTATGAAAATAACAGTGCAGACAGTTAGTCACTCTACCATAGTCATCACCATCTTTCTTTGATATCCACTCTTTCCCAGGATCATTTGGTGCACATGAGCTGCGTCATTAACAGCTTACGGGGTGACAATTACTTCAACTGCTTCATGGTAAAATCTATAATTTTAATTTTGATAAGCAGTCATTTTCTTCATATTTAGATCTATTATGTTTTATTTTTGAGTGATACGAGATAGGGCTGTGCTCAGGGCCAGTTTTAAGCAAAAATGTTTTGGGTGTAAAGTCAAAATTTGCCAACACTATATAATACCAATATGTTTTCAAAAATATGTACCAATTTTACCTGTCATTTTTACTTTAACGAATATACATAAAATATGCTGAGGTATTGAACTTCATTACGAGCAAAAGTGTAAACTGTAAAAAATCACTTCAAACTTTTTCAATCAATCCTGCTAACAAAGTACTTACACCGCTACACATATTTTTACTGATGAAATTAGTATTAGGTTTTAATGTAAATACTATTTTTTTAATTTATTCAAACAATACAAGTAACTTTAATTTTAGTTAAATGATGCTTTTTAGGCTTGATGCTTGCATCAGAAAATCAATTTAGAACATTTTTTCTATAATGTACTTGAATTCATGTACATTCTAGAAAAATTTATTTTCTGATGCAAGCATCAAGCCTAAAAAGTGTCATTTAACCAAGATTTAAGTTACTTGTATTGTTTGCTTCAGCTTATCTAATTTCACTCATTATCTATTTATCAATTCAAACTTATATAATTTTCTTAAATGATCTCAGGCCCCATTAGTGGCCAAGTGGTTAAAATCACTAAACATTGGGAGATAGTTGAATTAGATGTCCAGGGTTCTGGACTCGCAGCCTTAGTTCTAATGATCTGAAGTTTTGTGTCTTTTTCTCCTGATTAAGCTTGAATATGCTTTAGATCCCCTTAAAAAGTTCTTCACCCTAGTCACTCCCACCCCAGGCAGATACCAAGTGTGCAGGTTTGCCTTAAATACACACTACATTACACTGAAATGATCTGGAATGAAGTTGACTTGGTGGGACAAAGGAGACATGTTTACTGGCACTTAAATCACTAAAATGAAACATGAAATTCACAACAAAGACTATGCTCATGATATGGTAAAACTTATAATAAACTGTCAGCAGAACTGGTAATTTATGCAATGAACACTTAACAGATTGGTGGTTAAAGCTCAAATTTGCCTACAGTCCTTTGGCAATTGATGATTTTGTCGACAAAAGTACTTTTTCATAAAGGGGGGTGTGACACACCCTCATGGAACAATCCCTGGCTGTGCTTAATTTTCCAAATTTTAAATCGGCACACAATGTGCTCTTTTTTCCTTTCTTTAATTTTACTTTTAGATACTCTTATGTAGCATCTTTTTTTTATTTGTTCAGTTAAATTTTAGGCTTATTTGTCCAGTAGCAGATTCAGGGGAGGGGTAGGGGGCTTCAGCCCTCCCAAAAGAGATTGCTAAAGGGTAACATTCTGCTTCATTATGCACTTTGGATATGTGAAGGGATCTTTTTTTAATCACTTAGCCCCTTCCAAAAGTTTTTACATTGGTTTAGACTAAAATTTTGCTTTATTGTATATTTTGTTTGGGTGAAATGAGCTTTTTTCAAAGTTTAGCCCCTCCCGAAAGAGAATGTCTGGATCCGCCACTGTATTTGTCTGCAGTTTCTTCTTATCGATTTTTTTAAGTTCCTTAAGCCTATTTTTAAAAAGTGAGGCACAAGATTATTAGGATAACCAGCATGTCTTTACATTCTTTTTTAACGAGAACTCAATTACATCACTTAAAACAGTGCCATTGGAGCATACTTCGATGGTGCAGTTCACATATGATCCGATTGCAAAAATTTTATAGTTATATTAGAAGATAAAAGTCCATTGTGGAGGCAATTACAATGGGTGCTAGAAAATACATTTGACAAAAATATGTAGCATTCAATATATTTCATTTTCATCCTCTTAAAATAAATAACTTCTTTCAATTAAATATCAATTTTTATTATAAAGAGAAATCAAATTTCCCGCTCTTTTGGGTAGGTGCAGAAACCTTTCGCATTTGAATGATTTCATTTTGTAGGACCAGCCTCGCTTCTATCAAAGCTTCATGCAGAGGAAATCATTTTATTTTTGGAAAAAAAAAAAAAACTATGTAATCTGGTAAAATTATTTTAAACAAATTGGGATTGCAATTTTCCCTTCAAAGCATGATGACTGTGACCAGGGCCGGCCCAAGTTGGGTGCGAATGTAGGCGATCGCCTAAGGCCCCGCGCTTATAGAGGCCCCGCTCCTGGGCCATTTTATTGCTATCTCATAAGACATGATAGAGAAGAGGCCCCGCTCTTGCGCTTCGCCTGGGGCCACGCACGCCCCTAGGGCCGTCTCTGCTGTGGCTTCAATAGGATGACAATGTCAATTGCGACAGCTAATTTTGTCACTCTAATGATTAATTTCTTTTACTCTCGGAAATTAAATGGAGCTGAAAGTAGTGTAAAATTGATTAAAAATAAGGGAATGGGTGGATTGTCAGATTTTTAGAGTAGCGCAGATTGGTAAAAGTTTCATCTTCAAGTAGTTCAACTGGAAATGTTACAGAGTCCTTGAGTCAGTGATCTGTAACTATACAGTAGGAGTAACTATATAGTAGGATGGGGGTTTTCAAGTTATAGTTGACTATTTCATTATTGTTTGTTGTCTTTCTGTACACTGTAGTTAGAAAATGGTTGGTTTGTCACAAATTATTTTGACATCAAGGTAATACAGGATATTATTGTTTTCCATTTCAATGGTGAATATATTATTATTATCGATAGCATTAAAGTTCATTAATAGTTTATTTATACCATCTGTTTCGACTATTGAAAGATATCCTCTGCAGAGTGCCACCAAGTTTTTACTAAAAATTGTTTTTATTGTATCTATTAATCTAATCTTACAATCGGCACTTATGGCCGATATCTGGGGCCCATAGGTACTCCTTATTTCTAGTGGTAAAATTGTTCATTAAATTGGAAGTATGAATTTAATAATAATAGATTATAGCCATTAGTAAAAGAATTTGCCATTTCTTTATGAACATTGATTTCTTTAATTATATCGTTAATTATTTCTTTTATTTTAATACCGTTTATTGAAGGGTAAAGGTTAATTATGTCAAAGCTTACTACTATATTGCCGTTTTTTATGCTGCCGTCGTTTAGGTTTTTAAAAAAGTCATCAGTAAGCCCCCCCCCCCCCCCCCTGAAGCTGTTAATGACATAGCTCATGTGCCATTCGATGAAAAATGGCACAACATGACGCTGGGCAAAGAATGGGACATCGGTGGAGACGATGAGGAAAGCAGAGAGCAATCTGGCAATGACTATGGTCATGATAGGTGAATGAAAAGACACTTTCTGCTCAGAACATTATTTTAACTAGGTTTTATGGTATATATTTTTAACTTACAATATTTTAGAGTCTAATATTTTTTTTTTTTTTTAGACCTCTATTTGTTTTTGTTTTACTTGTGTTAAAACTTTATATTTATACAGGTTGGCAACCAAACTATCATTTTCAAAGTTCTTGATATTTTCTTGACATTCTTTGTCATTCCGACAGAGTAAGCTCTATGGCCTCCCTAGAGACTAGGAAATATTCTTGAGTCCCCTACAAAAACTGTCTAGGCTTGAAAGTCAATGAGAATTTCTTAGGCCTCTGGCATCCTGGGCAAGCACTGCTTGGGTTGTCTGGGTAGAATCAATGTCACTTCTCAAAAGAGACAGGGACTGTTACAGGATTTAGTGCTTAATGAGTTTGAATATGAAGTAATGGAATTTAAAATTTTTGCATTTCTTGTTATATTACACAGCTTTGAACAAATAAATACATAAAAATAAATAATAATAACCAATTACTCATTTCAGAATTTACTACTTTTTTAAAGAATTTACTACTGGTTTAGAACTTTTCTACTTTTTCAGCCCTAAGTGGCAAAAATGACAGGGCAATATTGTTACACAATTTTGATAAATGAAATAGCAGGTTAAAAATACTATGTACTCATTTTGAAAAAAACAAGCAAGAACAATAAAATTCAAACAGAATCAATAATGTCGGAGGTCAATCCAAAAACTTTTTCCAGGGTCCCATTTTTGTGAAAACTGCATTTTTGTGAATTTCAATTGTGATCAATAATTGTGAATTTCAACTACTTTTATGAATTTTTGTACCAATTTTCGTAAAAATCACTTTTTTGTTAAAATAATTTACAAAACAAAATATAGAGTAAAATGTCAATGAAGGGTTGTTTTAATTGACTGCCATTTTGTGATGGGGTTTCAAAATGCGCTCAAATTTCTTCTGCATCGATCCTTGAATATGTAAAAAGAGATGGTATTATTAAGATATCAGAATATTCAAAATTTAGCAAAATCTGAAACCTTTATTTAATAATGCTACCGTAATATAATCAATTAGAATACAAAGAAACATTAAATTGTGCTGTTGGTACAACTTACTTGATCAGAACTTTTTACATTTGTTTCCTTTTCTCTTAGTAAGGGATCACAATCTGCTAGGTTTGCATATACCACAAGGCCAGCAAATCCAGTAGTAAAACTAACTAGGCTGGTAATAGGCCAATTCAGAAATAAGGCTCTGAAAAAAAGCATTGCAGATAAAATATAATTTTAATTAATTAAAAAAAAACTGTTTATGAAGCAATCTTTAAGAAGTAAAATTACTTGTAGAAAAATTTTAGGAAATAGTTTCAAATTTTGCATGATTTTATAAAATTTTAAACCTTTCAAATCTTAGTTCCTTTTTCTTTTCAAAATATAATTTCTTCGTAGTAAGAATATTTTGACACATTTCACAGCATATTTCTGAAGGGAAAACATTCAATATATATTTCAAGAATTATAAAGGCTCTATTTCCATCAAGAAGAAAATTTTAAGACAGCTGAATAAAGAATAAAAATAAATGAAAATTATAAATTTAGACAATATAACTAGATATACAAAAATTTCTAGAAATTAAAAATACAGTTCGTGGTCGCAGAAACCGTGCGGCGCGGCGATGCATGTCGCACATTCTTGAGAAAGTCTGCAGACTATTTCAAGAGTTTCATATCAAACAGTATCGCCAACTGCACCCAGTGGTTTAATATCAAATATTTCTCCATACTTTTTATGAATAATCATATTTCCATTCATTGCAAGCCGTTATGCTAACTTTTGTATGAACAGTTAAAATTACTACATATTTTTGATAAATAATGATTGTTTCGACAAAATATTTCTTAATCTTTCGGGCGAGTTTTTATTTTTCAATCGAGTTTTGAAATTAAGTTGCATTAAAATATAAAACGTGTTTATAAAATTCATTAAAACGCTATTTGAAAAAGTGATTTTGCAGAAGAGATTTGTTGGCCAGTACTTCATAGAAAATTTTACAAAAAAAAAAAGGGGGGGGGGGTAATTCTAAACTGGTTATCAAAATTATGTAACTGAACAAGTAAAACCTACACAACTTGAAATTTTAGGTAAAATTAATGCTCTAAATTATGCAAATGCTGCATATTTAACATATAAGATGAATGTGCTGATTTAATATGCATTTTATGGGTAAACCTGCCTCGTACCAGCAGTTTAGCTTGCAGACTATTTT
This sequence comes from Cheiracanthium punctorium, assembly GCA_038373885.1. Lineage (NCBI taxonomy): Eukaryota > Metazoa > Arthropoda > Arachnida > Araneae > Cheiracanthiidae > Cheiracanthium > Cheiracanthium punctorium. The sequence goes on along the minus strand of JAWZYV010000946.1, from coordinate 21,639 downwards.
TGTATTTATACATCTGCATTACAGACTGGTACAGAAAATTCTGCAACTGGGATACAGCTTAAAATCCATAGTAAAATCAATTAAAATACAGTATAATGTCGAAAATCTGGAAACCTCCAGACACTTTTAATGGAATTTGGAGTGATTACTTTTTCTTTTGTGTTCCATAGATAGATGCTGCCACCAAATTTTTCATACTTCCTTCTGGATTGCAGCTCAATTTAGAATTAATTTAAATTATCTGGCATTTCATATTAATTACGAGATACAAAATTAGAAGGAAAAGAAAAAAACTACTTTCACTGAAATGCAAAGAATACAATAGAATACTCACTAACATTTGAGATTTCTTTAAATTTTTAACAGTGAGCAATCTCTGAATTTGGGCTTGATTGACAGCATAAATGGATGTATAAGTAAAAAGACCCCCAATTATGAGATTCCACACAGTGTGACGAGCAGTTATATCAGGATCAAAACTAATTTTAAAGAGAAAAAGTGTATATACATATATATCACACAAATCACATACATACAATTGAATGGATCATGTAATATCAAAAAGTAAATTCACAAATAAGTCATTTAACACAGGGTTGGAAAAGTGTTAGAGTGTTAAGATTTCGGTTTGTCTGTCTGTCCATTCTCTAATTGTTGTAAATATGCATCGATTGCTATGAAATTTAAATATGTCATTCCTATGTATCCTATTGAAAAGGGTGTATGTAGGATTTATAGCTCTTTTACAAGAGCATTCTAATGAAATCCAATACATTACACTCTATAGGCAGTCATTCTTTAATGTGTATTTTAGAGATATTCAGAAATTTCAGATGAAACAAAATTGATAAGCATTATTAAGGATTACAAAATAAAGTTCTCCACTAAAAGTAGTGTTTTCATCATTTATGGTTCTTTTACAGAAGCACCCAAAAGAATTGCAATACAATATGCTCAATGGGTAGTCATTTTTAAAGCAAATTTTAGAGATATTCGGTTGTTTCAATCAAAACATAATTTATGTATTTGATAAGAATTACAAAATAAAGCTCCCTATCAAAAACAGTGTATATAGCATTTAAAATTATTTTATAAAAGCACACAAAAGAATTCCATTCCATTTTGCTTTATGGATAGTCATTCATTTAAGCATATTTTACAGATATTCAGTTTTTTGATACAAAACAAAATTGATACATGTTATTAAAGATTACAAAATAAAGCTCTCCATCAAAAATAATGTCTATCATTTACAGTTCTTCTACAGGAACATTCAAAATAAAGTCAATGCATTACAGTTTATGGCAGTTTAGCAAGATCAATTCATTTCAAGCACAATTCAATATGTATACATATGAGCATACCTGTTTACTCTTAATTTAAAGCATGTAAATAACATTTAAAGCTCATTTACAGGGTCTCGCAAAATTACATCATTAGTGATACGCAGATGCTTTGAGGTTGTCCCCAAAATCTCATCAAGTTTCATGCCAAATTTGATGCAAGACTGTTCTGTAGAAATGTATTTTGTAATCAATGTGTTTGGCATCATTCATCTTTCTTGTTCTTTTAAAAGACAGTTTATTCTAACTAACTACTGCATTCTATAAACAAATGAAAAGGTGTTTGTTTTATACAGCAAACATTTGATACCAACATCCACTAAAAGGTTCTTTGGGGGAGGGAGAAACTGGGAAGTTTGAACACTTCCGAACTCAGTAACCCAGTTATTTTTTAATTAATATTTTAACATCTATTTAGAAAAACTTATTAAACTTTTTTGCAAACTTCCAACAGAAATTTTGCTCCTTCTTATTTTTTTCCCATTTGCTATGCCTATCTTCCAATTTTGTCATTAGGGGCACTGCTGTCATTTGCATTAGGTCCAGCCTAATTGATTTACTGTACTGTTACCTTATTTTCATTAGTGTAGCTCTCTCTGTTTGCAAGTAAGGTTAAAGGCCGTTTCTTACGCACGCTGTATAATATGGAGTACAGCTTTCAAGTCAGAAAGGATAATGACCTACGAGAAAAATTCATAATGGTTTTGTAGTTGAGAAAGGGTAATACATAAACCTGCAATTTTGGCATAAAAGGCTTATTAAAATTGCTTAAAAATATCTAACAGTAATTTTCTGAGACAAGAAATGAAGATTGCCATTTGGTATAAATCAAAAAATAATTATTTAAAATAAAAATCTTGGAAACACATCTAGAAACAAATAATTATTTTATGTCTTAAAAAATAAAGGAATTTAAAAAAAATTATATATATTTTTATTCTTATATTTATTTATTTTTTAATTCTAAAAATACAATTGCATTATCTGAAGCATGATAAAAAAATTATTTAAATTGCCTTCTATTTCTCAAAAAATCTCTCTTTACGAGCATGAATATAATCAATTCCAATTATAACACTCTGCATATGACTGAATTGAGAAAACATTACAGGCAGGTAAGTGTCCCCAAATTTTCTTATCTGGACATCCCCCCCCCCCCTCCTCCTACAAAAAAAAGGTTACTCATGAAGAGGAAAACCTTCACAAGAATGAGGGAAGATCCTGAGATGACTGCAGTCCCGAGAGCTAGCTTTTGGTTGAAAAATATTTAGTGAAATAGAAGTTGTCCTGCTCGGTTTTTAAAGGTTAAATAAATATGATTTAGTTTTGCCACAGAATTTCATTCAACAATCGACAAACTATTTTTTTTTTTATAACTAGTATTTTAAAGAGAAAAGATATTTCCTCTTTCTACTTTAAATTTATAAAAAGCTTTATGGACCAATAATAGAATGTTTAATAGATATAATGTTTATTAATCCATAATAGTTATAATATGGATATGAATCAAGTTTTATAAAAAAGCTCAAAGCTTAGAAAATAAATACCGCTTACTTTAAAAACTCGATCCTATCTCCTTTTACAGCTAGATCCCAGACTCTGCCAAGCCCTCCAACATCCATCGTTCCTTTTACAATGACAGAAAATACAGCTGCGAACATCAGCAATGCTTGAAATAAATCTGTCCATAGTACAGCTTTAATGCCACCCTGTAAATATTTTCTGTTATAACAGACAATGGTAAATAATACTCATTCAAGTTACACAATGAAGTGAAAGTTTCAGGGGAACACAAAGGGGGGTCTACAAAGTTTCAGGGGAAAAAAGAAACATTCTTCATACTAATATTTCATGATGAACTAATATCATTTACACACTTACACTACCACATGCAGAATATTTATATCAGGTAGTAACGAAAGTTTTCCGCCAGATTTGCTTGAGTCAGCTCACGCGGTACCTAGCTATTGATCTTGTAGGATTTGAAGTACTCCAGCAACACTGTTATAAAACTCATCATATGTTATAAAACTTTAAAAAAATTCTAAAATTTAAAAATGGAATATTCTTTTTTAGATAAAATAGACCCCTCTATAACTTGATAAATGTATTCTATCTACAAATCCATGCTGTATAAGTCACTTAGATTATACAAACATAAGAGCACTATCATCAGCAGAGTACACACTGTGTTAACATACAATGCAGAAACATGTCACTTTTTTTTTTTTTTTTTTTTTTTTTTTAAACCATGCTACACAAGCATCTTTTCTGTGGAATAGCCAGAGGGGAAGGGGGCTGTTAGAGCATCCCTAAAATTTTTTTAGAAAGGTTTATTTTCTTGGCAATGAGAAAAGGGCCCTACTTTTAGTAATGAGAACCTCAGTGACAAGAATAGGGCCTTTTTCAAAAAATTTCAGAGGAGGGTTCTGATGCCCCGTCCTCTTTTTGGCCATTGCCTCTTTTAACATGCTTTACAAATAAGATAACAATTTTTCCACTTTGTTATATGATTTAGCCTTACAAGAACATGCTATAGGGGGTCGACTGTATGTCACAATAATAACACCGGTCTACATTTTTTTTTTTTTTTTTTTTTTTGGGGGGGGGGGGGTTCTGTTTTCATGCTTAAATTCTGATTCTAGACATTGAAAAACACTTAAATTTTTATTTTTAGTTCTTAAAGTTAGCTTTTGTCTGATTTAAGTCGATAAGTATACTTTAATTTATTTCATAAACTAAAGATGGCAGCACTTTGATTAACCCGAAAACCCGAAAGTAAACTGTATTATTATTTGTAACTCTGTAGTATTGCTTGTAGTATTATTTGTAATATTATTATTTGCTCATACAAACATAAAAGAAATATGAAAAATATTCACTTTTAGACATTAATTTCTTATTCTTTTACATTTATATGTTATTGTTTATCACAAATCTTGAATAAAAAAGACTTGTATCCAGCTAAAACTTTTCTGATCATAATTTAGAGTGGAATTATTAAAAAAAATTATAAAAATCAGTGATTTTTGGCAAAAAATTATTTGGCAAAAAATAATTTGGCAAAATTGCTTTCATTTCTACAAAAGCAAACTTTCGTTTAAAAAAAAATTATTTTCCTTAGTTTTGGCGTAGGAGAAACTAAAATTTAACACGTAGAAGTCTGAACCAAAAATTGTGTTTACCGGTGTAATATAATGATTTAATAGGTAAACATAAATACATATTATTAATTATATTTTTCTTTAACAGAACTTCTGTTTGTTTCACTAAGTTATAGCATATCAGGCACTCACAATTGTGCAGTAAAATGTGCAAACAATGCCAATAGAGATGACTGATGTCCATTTGGATAATCCAGTAACTGCACTAAGAGTAAGGGCTGGTGCATATAAGACAATGGACATGTACAACACCTGCAATGAAAAAAAATTTAGAGTAAATAATAAGAAATACTTTAGGAGTTAAAAAAATTGCAATAAAAATATATACATGTTTTTCCTATATATTTCCATTTTGATGAAAGATTTTATTTTGCGATATTGTTAGAGTCTATACCAAAGATATAAAGTAACAATAAGCTGCACAGAGAATTAAAGTGTGGAAAATTAACACATAAAATGCAGGAGAGGAAGCTACACTGCAAAAGAGGGGAATAAATCTAGAACTGCTTCAACATGAGCACTTATTTAAAATTACGATACAACAATGCTAAAACAATAAAACTTTCCATGAAGTGCCCCGAAGTACAACTTATGCCATAAAAATGTAAGCCTATGTACAATTCTATTCCCAGGTGTGGGTTACTGTAATGCAAGGTGGTTGCCAGACCTGGTCTAGTGCAGTGCAAAAATGCAATTTTGAGAGAGATGCCAAAATGAGAATAAAATTTTTTTAAATAATACAGTAAAAATTAAAAATTTTATGTAATTTTAAATGCAAATTACTCATTTGAATCTGTTAGGTAACAACTTTTGCTCTCAACAAATAAAATATTATAAAGTGTTTGTTCTTAACGGAAGTAGAGTACAGCATTCTTCTTGAAGTTTAAAAAGTCAATTAGAAGAGTTGGTAGTAGAAGTCACTAAAAATAATGAGAAAAGGTAATAAATATTTTACATTATTATTAACTGTTTATTAGCACTCATTCTTTTTTTTTTCCCTGGCAGTTTTCTTCATCTATTTTCATTGCAAGAGGTGCATAAACTAATTGAACATGCAGCATTTCGCCCTAAGGCTGCACTGGTGGTTGTCATCGTGCTTTAAAACTCTCACCAAGGGATATTCTTCTATATACATTATTGAATTTTTTATAACAATAGGAGTGAACAAGTAGATTTGAAAGAGATTTTTTTGGGGGGGTTTTAGAGTTCTTTTTAACTTTGTTAAAAAAATTGAAAATTTAAAAAAAAAAGTTGAATCTTTATTAAGGAAAAATGATACAAATGCTACTGATTTCAACATAAGCTTCCCTTTCACAATTTCTGAAGTGCATTGTATCATCAGTTTGAATAACCAGCTTTCTTTGTGCAACTTTTTCACCAAATTTTGTAGGTAGGGTGATCATTTATAATTGTTGAAGTAAACTTGGCCATGCTAACGTGCTCAAAAAATGAGGGTACCATTCTGTCTCTCTCTAGATTGGCTAAAATTTTCATTAAAAGATCCAGAATCTTAAATTTTTTTAATAAAATTATTAGTTAGAAATTTATAGTTATTAACTTCTTTAAACAGATTGATGTGTTTTACAAATCTAAAATATTAATATTGTGATCAGTAAAATATTGTAGGAATAATTTTGTAAAGTTCAGTTCAATAAACCTAATACTTACCATCTGCATGATAAAAACAGCACTTGCTATCAATCTCACAGCTCTAGAGAAGCGCTTCTCCAAATACTGAAATGCAGAACAAATAAGTTATACATAAGAACTAGCTGAAATACCCATCATTGACGGTTTAATGCGTAATGCAAATTTCAAAAAAAGCCTAAATTTTTTAAAGCATTAAGTGTAGAAAGAACAGAATTAGTATATTGGCAATAGTATAGAAAGCAAAATTATAACTTCTGTGTATTTTAAAAAGATCCCTGCTAAATTTCACTAAACACTCTTAATCCATTTTTAAGGGATGCGAGAATAAACATTTATATGACTATTCTCAAAATCCCAAAATTTATGAAATATTTAAAACTGTTTAAGCATTTAGAGTTTGAATTAACTTACATCTAATATAAATCTGAATTTCATTTGATTACATTGCCATTTCCCAGGAATGGAACAAACATGTACTGAGTTTTCACAACAGCATAAGTTCTATAAAAACTTTTAAAGTACTTTGATGCCTATAGTTTAAATGACCACCTGTAACGATAATAAATTTTTTGTTACAGGTGATAATTAATTTTATCTGCTTGAGTGGTTTATACGTAATTGACAGTTTTTTTCACGTTTTGAATAATTTTTTGGAAAATCTCTAATCGAAATTTTTTTTAATTCAACACCTATAGTTTAAATTAAATGACCACCTATCCTATCACTAAATTTCATTTCATATGTTTCAGTCATCAATAAGCGATGCGCATCAAACCGTTACACATTTTGGAACAATTTTTGCAAAATCTTAAAATCTAATCAAAATTTTTTAAAAATTCTATGCCTATGTTTTAAGCTGAGTGACAACCTATCATCTTAGCAAATTTCATTTCATTCACTTCAGTCATTTTTACGTGATGCGTGAACAACAATTTAAAAAAAAAGCGTCATGAACAGAATGACAGAAAAACTTTTTTTTGACGGTTGTACTGGATTCCCAGGTGCTTGAAACTGATAGAAATAAAAAAATTCTTTAATTCCAAGTAATGTACAGACAAAAGTCTAATTTTATTTATAAAGATATAATGGCAATTTAAAACTTAGCTTTCTACAGCTTACACACTGTTCTTTAAAATTCAAGTGTGAAAACATGAGAGAATGAGCAACTTGCATCTAGCTGCACTATTCATGATCACTTTCTTTTTTGACTTGAACATGAGTATATATATGGTAACTGAATGAGTGTGTATATTTCTTTTGCAGATAAGTGATCTACAAGCACATAATTTACAGCTTTATTAATACAGGGTTGCTACTCAAATCCTAAAAAAAGATTTCCTGATCAAAAGGGGAGAAAACACAGTGTGGTGTAGTATCAGCATCTCCTCCACAATTGTAAAATACCCATACATATTAACTAATACCTAACATGAATTGTTATGTGAATTTTAACTAAGTTAAAATTATGACTTCTACTATGTACATAGATTACGCAATTGATTAAAAAATAAATAGAAATAAAAGAAATTTAAGGAAAAAGCATCAGTAATGGACCATTTACTTTATTTTTTTTTTTTAACCAAGCTCATGAATTAAGTTCTAGGAACAACTAAAGATTTTTTTTTTTTAATCTTTACTTGACACCTTTTACTTCAGTTGACTGTAGATGTGACTAATGAATCTTTTTTTTTTAATTATTTAAAAGCAAGTGGTCCATTACTAGTGCTTTTACCTTAATGAACTATTTGTACAAATCATTATAAGTAAATAGTAGTCATTTTTCTGAAAAGAAGGGGGAGAGAACTTTACAGATTTGCATATTTAAATAGCTTGCAAATTTCATGTATGCATTTAGAGTATTTATTAATTTTAATAAATATTAAAATTAATAATTTAAAACCAGTACTCCTGCATTATATATTGCTAATATAACAAATTGCTTTTTTTTTTAAATAGCATGCTATAATATTCATTAGCTACTGTCAGTAAATACTGTCACAAATAATGCAGATCTTTTAGGTAGATTTGATCTTAAAAATCAGCTCTAATTTGCAAAAATCGTAAGCATTTTAATATAGTGAAATTTTTTAAATATAAAAATAAAATAGGAGTCTTATTTTAAATCTTATGATACTGTAAATTTAAATTAAGGAATGTTGCAGAAAAAATCTTCTGTCTAAGGATGGAAAAAGATTTAGAAATTAGAATACTCGTATGTACTTTTTTTGGTATGCCACAATGTTGACATTAATATGCGAATATTTGCGCAAGTCTCACTTTTTACTGAAATACCAAATGGTAAAATAATTTTTCCCTTACAAAAATAAAAAATATAAATTAATTTCGCGGAAATTACATTTTCCCGGTTTTTATAAAAATTCTGTATTTTCCCGCTGTTTTTCGCAATTTCTAAATTACCCAAAATTTTCCTTTTTTTTTTTTTTTTTTTTTTAATCAAATACTTTAATCCTATAATACAGTTGCACTGACTCCTGAATCACTCTGTAACTATTCCGGGCAAATTCAAAATTATGTATAAAAATATAGAAAACAATCTGCGCAACTTAAAAAATCTGAAAATCCACTCGTACCCTCATTTTAAAGCTATTTTTTGCTATTTTCAATTCCATTTTATTTCCGAGAGTCAAGTTAACTATTGCGTGACAAAATTAGCTATTTCAAGTGAGAATGACGTCCTGTTTGAAGTTACTGTCATCAAGCTTTGAAGGGAAGTCAGTTCGCTTAAAAGTTTTTTCAGATAACATAGTACACATATATATATTTTTTTTTCCCATTCAAATAATCGTCTGCTTGAAGCACTGATTAAGAGGGGCTATGCTTAAGGAGTTCGCTTAAAAGTTTTTTCAGATAACATAGTATACATATATATTTTTTTTCCCATTCAAATAATCGTCTGCTTGAAGCACTGATATGAGAGGGGCTACACAAAACGAAATTGTTAATACGAAAAGTTTCCACGCGTTTCCAGAAGAGCATGAAATTCGATTTGGGTCTATAATAAAAATTGAATTCGCAGTTAATTATTTTAGGTACACGAAGATCAAATATATTGCGTGTACACATGCTTTCGTCAAATGGTTTTTCTAGCGCCCGTTGTAATTGCCCCCACAATGGGCTTTGTGTTCTAGTAAAAAAAAAAAAAATAATAATCCGGAAATAAGCATATGAAAAATTCCAGATATCCGAATAAATTACTATATACAAACACCCTCGAAGTAATAAAAGTGTGCCCATTCATTTGATGATGTTAAATACACAATTTTCTACATGAAGTCATTAGGTTTTGTTTGTACTCATTAGCGTAGGTAGGCTTGTCAACCATCCCGCGAGAGCCGGTGCGTCTCGTTTCTGGGGCTTTAGAGGGCACATTCCGCGAAAGTTGTGTACGGGATGCGAAATCAAAGGCCAAAGTTTAATCCATAAATTGAAACGTTTTTATTACATAAAATTTGAAACGAAGCTATGCAGTTCTTTTTGACACTTAACAATAAAGTTGATTTCAGTTTATCAATGGGCGAGTCCGTACACTAACTGCCGTAAATATGCATAAATTGCTGCAAAACTTACGCATATAACAGCGCAAATAATAGATTTATTTTTATTGCACGATTAAAAAAAAAAAAAAAAAACAGGTTATCATGTTTCATGAACGACCCATCTCAACTTTGAAAAGAAAAGGGAGTTAACAAACACCGAAATCTGAAATTCAAATGAGTCGTCTGGAGTTAAGGTACAGTAACCGAAAACTTGAAAATAGTATCAAAATGACGTTTTTTATTCAAAAAAGTCGCCCAAATCGCCTCATCTTTAAATTAGTATCTAAAGTCGCCTTTTTAGTTGCCGGTGGACACCCTGTAGTATGTAGCGTTTACAGCTCTTCTGCAAGAGCACTGAAAGAAGTTCAGATACATTAGGTTAAACGGCAATTTAGCGTCATTACATCTCGATTCTTTGCAGCGAAACTGTCGTTCTATCTGGGGTATGATAGGAGATAAAATCAGCAGAAATGTGTTGCTTTTCAGGGTTTGGTTTTTTTTTTTTTTTCTTTCTTTCAGGAAAGTGCAATTATTTTCAATTTTATGTCAATAATAATAATTCATGAAATGTTGAATCATTAAATTTTTGAAATGTTTAACAAATAATAAACCAATTTAAAATAGTTACAGGAACCCGAGAAAAATGCACCGCAATAAATAAAATGGAAACAATTTAATGTTCCTCGGGGCAGTCCAGTATATTTGACGTGGCCCGGGGATTGGGGACCACTGCTCTAACGGATGCATTCAGTATATTAAAAGACTGATCAATCTCGTGAACTATCGCCAGCGGCGTAGGAACTTTGTAAAAATAGGGGGAGCTGGGGCGCACATTGTGGGGTTATAAATTGGGTTTCAGTTACTGCATATTTGCTGGCATTATTGACCAATTTTAACAGATAAATGAAATTTTCTACATCTCAGGTGGTACCGTCATGCGGCTGTCGATCTAACGGTCTGGAGTTTTGGTCTGTTTTCTCCAGATGTAAAGCGAATATACGTTAGAACCCCAATAAACGTCCTCCGACCAACGCACACCCCATCCTAGGCAGATCGCGCCCTTGCGTAGCGTTGTCATAAACAACGCACTTAAACATATTTTAGTTAGTGTTTCCCTGTAGAAATTGGAGCATTCAATTGTCCTAAAAATATCTCTTCCGTTCTCCACAAATATTTCGCCAAGTATCGGATAGATATGGAGAACTGCTTCCCGGTAGCATTGGTTGTTCCATCAACTTACTTCTATGATACCAAAAACATTTGCGTCCTTCCTTTTTTCTTGCAGTGCACGCTGCATTTGAGTGTGCCAAATTTCATTCTGATATTTTGAACGTCCGGAATGATCCATTTATCGCACTTGGAAAACCATGGTTCAACTCAGCACACATTGTTCCCATTTCTTGAAAATAGAAGTACAAATTTCCATCATTATTGCCATGTAATGCCCATGAGCTCTAAACAACGAGAAAAAGAGTGAGGCCACAACCAAGTGCTCTCACAGGGTGGCTACAGAAATTGAGAAAAAAAGTTCCCTGATTTTCCTGACTATCTTTATCAAATTTCCAGAACTAATTACTATATACATACCATAATCTTTCATGTAAATCACCATTGTGTATCATGCACCAACAGGTGAATGCTTCATATAGGGAAATAAATAATAGAAAACTACAAAAATGCTTAATATTAAAAAAATTGTTGTTCAATCAATCTATTGTTTGAAATTTTAAAAAATATGTAAAAAGGCTTAAAAATGAGCACTATCTATTTTAAAAAAAATCGTCTTGCGGGGGAGCTTAACAGGCATCACTCAAATGTCCCATCACTTTAAAAAACATAACGACGCAGTAGAAGACTAAATCATCTTTTACCATTCATTTTACCTACGACTTTATTCAGGAAGCAATTCACATGCGAAATTGATTCACATGCCGATATGATTCGCATATCCGGTTTCTTGTATGATCCGCATCTTAGAACGAGTCCGAATACATGCACTTTTCGGATTCGTACAGTGATAGTGCACTTGAGTCTCGGATTCATATTTCTATGTTCTCATATGATCTGTATTCTGGTTTCGGATTCGTAAAATGTCTGTATCTGTGCATCAGTTGAGTATCGTGTGATGAGTATCGTCAATCTGAGCCGCGCATCAGATTGACAATTAAAAATGATCTAGTTCACTAGGCAAAAACGAAAGTTCCCTGATTTTTAAATATTTTTGCAAAATTCCCTGATATTTCCATGATTTTTCCAGATCGATAAAGTACCCTGATTTTTCCATGATTTCCCTGATTTCCCTGATCCGTCGACACCCTGTCTCACTACCCTTTCTCTCTCCTCTCTTTGTCGTTTATTGTGCGAAAGTCCTAGAAAAAGTATACATTTTTGAATAGGGAATGCAATCCCGCACTGTTTTTCGTCCTGCGGGATTTCGGGATTGAGATTCATTGATCCCGCGGGATTGACATTTCATTTAGTTAGGACTTCATTTCAACAGAGAAAAGTAAAAAAAAAAGTTAAGATTTTTAGCACTATGAAGTTTAACTTTAATAATAATAATTAATCTTAATGAGATAATTAATACAATAACTTAGAAATAGGAAAATTATAATCATGATATTTAGAATAATAAACCAAGTTATTCCTTTATATTAGTTGCTAAAAATGGGGAATATACAATTCATAGATATGTTAACATACTTACGTTATTTTCTTAGTTGCTGAAAAAGTAGCGTGAAAAATCAAACAAATCCAATGAATCATTTCCTAATCTAGATTTAATTTTAGTAAAATAATTAAAAGTGCGAATTATAAAAAAAAATTAAAACTAAAATGAAAACTTATTATAATTAATTCGTGACTTTTGGCTAAGAGATAAATAGTATGAAATATTTCAGTACATTTGGAGATTCGGAACTTTACGAAAAATTTATACTAAAATGTTTAGATTTAGATGTTCGATCCAGACTCCCGTTGGAAGATAATTTAAAAAATAAAACTTTAAATTAAAATTTGTAATTATTGATTCGTGTATTGTTAGATGAGAGACATAAATATGCAAAATTTTTTGGCCTATTGATCGGGAAAGCAGCGTGAAACTGTAATAAAGAATAATTTGTTTCTCAGTGTCAATCCCGCGGGATTAGGATCTTAATCCCGCGGGACTAGTCCCGCAAACATTTGTAGGACCGCAGGATCCCGTTCCCGCGGGATCGGGATTGCATTCCCTATTTTTGAAATCACGTTTGAGGTAAACAATGCAACATAAACAGATATGGTGCGAGAATTTTTCGAGAGGGGGGGGGGGCTGAGCCCGTCCGAAAACTTCCAGGGGGAGCCACAGCTCCTCCGGTTCCTATGCCCCTGACTATCGCCAGCCTTGTCGACTATTGATGAGCTATTGCTTAGCTGGGAGCAAAGAATAAGTTTCCGAAACTACACCCACCTTTGTGACATCTCCTGGTGCGGCTCGACACGGTAAGCAAGGTAAGCATCGCATAAGGGGGCTCCCTCTTACTTTGTCTCCTCTTAGAGGGTACCATTTCGAAAAAATCTGATAAAAACTTGAAAACCATATGCGATAGTTTTTTTTCTTTTTTTAATTCCATGTATGACAAGTCAATGTATCTAAAATCCATTTCCCTCACAAGGAAGAAAGGAAGGAAAAGCGTTTTTTGTTGCAAGACATCGCCTGTGGTGCTGATCATAACATATTTTTAGTTATTTAAGGGTCTATTCTAAATTTAATAACTTTGGCCATTTTAAAAACCCAGTTTTTCACTTTCGCGTTTACTTCCATTTATTAAATAAAAAATCTGAAGTGACTCCACTCGACTTTCCGAACACTTGCGTTTAAGATCATTACCAAGCATTTAAATAAATTTTAATCAATAAATAATTCAAACACACACACACACACACACACACACACACATATATATATATATACCAAATGGAAGCTCCATCGAATGTACCGTTTATAAACGCTAGCGCACTTTCAAGAATTTCTCCCCATAGGCCATAATGCAAAAGAAATCTTTGTCGTAGCCCTGTAGAAAAACTATAAGTCCTATACACACCAAAATCAATACCGGTCTAACGATGCTGTTTTATAACATGTATACCCAATTTGAGCTCAATCGAATGTACCGTTTAAACGCTAGCGCACTTTCAAGAATTCCCCCCATAGGCCATAATGTAAAAGTAATCTTTGTCGTAGCCCTGTAGAAAAACTAAGTCCTATACGCATCAAAATCAATCAACAAACAAACAAACGCACACACGCACACATACATCTCGTAAAAATAGCATAAATACACCAAAATCTCGAAGTCGAACTTTTTCATGATTACAACACTTTCCTTACATGGTACATGTTCGGAAAGTAATAAAGGAAAAACATATACCCCCATTTACGTTCAGCCATTCCCCACCTCTCTCACTGCTGCTTTTTTTTCAGGAAATACTAATGCAGCAGCGGTAAGAAAAGTTGCAGCAGGAGCAGGACGAGCAAGGCGTTTACATTCTTGTTACCATAGACGTAACTCACTAGGGCAAGAGGGGGGGGGGGGCTGGGAAATTCGGATATAACCTATTTGAAAAATGGTATTTTCTACAATAGGGCACATTTTGCCCCCCCCCCCCAATGTTACACGCCAAATTACGCCAATGCTTGTTATTTCCATTTCTCTCCTGCTCATTACCGCGGAAGTGGGCCGAATGTAAAGATTGCAATAAATGCCACAAGCTTATATCGGCAAGTGGTAATAGTCGGTCAAGATGTTTATCGTCTTGTACTAACTCATAGCTCTTGTTCCAGAAGACAAAGGCACTCCTCTTCAGGATAAAAGGAAACGGAAACGTCAAGACTACGTGGTTCAGCACCAAAGACATTCGCAATTTGCCATCGATACACAACTGCAAAGAATCAATATTATTTCTTCATGCAGTAAGTGGTTGTGATAGCACTTCAGCCATATTTGGGAAAGGGAAATAGCAGGCTTTTAAATTATACAATCGAAGCCAGCATCTTCACAATACTCCCCAAATACCCAATAATCCAACTGAGACTCCTGAAGCCATAGAAAAAGTTAGAGAAAGGTTTATTCTTTCTCTATACTTAAAAGAAGGAAAAACTATTGGAAACAACACATTGAATGATCAGAGATTTTAGTGTTTTAATGCATTTGTGGATCATTCAAGCAATCATGTCATACTCTCGCGATTGCCAACCACTATTAACGCATGACGTCTCCACTCGTATACATTCAAATACAGAAGTGGTTGGGAAACAATTTAGAACCCAGAAACTGTGGGTGGTAAGAATTGGGCTCAGTGCTCTCTCGAATTTATATGAAACGAGCACCAGCTCCAGATAAAATACTACTACTGACTTTATGCGGCTGCATTCAAGCTTGGGGAAAGAAATGCAGGTGTGTGTGAAGGCTGATTTGAGTTGTACAGCAATGTGCAAAAGCTGTCCAGGTCAAAGCTGCTGTAATAGGACTCCCGCCGATTTGACGGAAGATTATGAGGTCATATTTTTATAAAAATAAGATTGTTCCATATATTTGTGGTATTATTATTGTAGATGTTGCACACTGAAGAAAGTAAGTGTATGACAGTGATATAGTTATTTTTAATTAATTTTGCAATAATTCTTAATTCTGATGAGGAATCAATTTCATTGAAATGTAAATGTCAAAGTGCATAATATTGGGCAGATAAGTTGCGTATAGAATTCTATCGAGGTTTAAAAAAATACATAAACTTCAAAGGACTTTGTTTATTTTTCAAGGGGGAGGGTTTAATTTAGACTTTACCACGAACATTTATGAGTTAAATTTATGTTTATATACGAATAAAAGGTAACTAGTTGAGCAGAAACAATAGGGAAAACAAATCAAGAAAGAACGAAGTTGAAAATTAGACCAAATCATAAGCTCATCGATTTCAAAATTTCATTCAAACTCCAATATTCTTGAAAACGGTTAATCTGACTCAAAACACGCATCAAAGCTACTGAGTGTAGAATTTTACAAAAAAATGCTTTTGTAATATAAATTATTACTGAAAAAAAGTACCGTTTTGAGTAAAAATTTTAAAAAAAAAAAGCTCTTTTTTTGAAAGAGGACTAGAAAGAGGAACTTTTCTGTTTCTTCATATTGCACCACCTACAAATGTTTTCCTCAAGTTTCAAAATTATTTCTTATATTTTGTCGCACAATGTACTTTTCATTTGAATTCTCGAAAGTTCCTCGAAAATTTCAAATTGCAATAATTTTTGATTATTTAAAGATACAATTACAAATAACTCATTTTAAATGTAATTCAAGACTATACAACTTTGCTTTCAAATCTACTGCTGTATAACCGAGGGTTGAAGAGCTATAAGTTAGTCGAAATATGGGATGAAAATAAGTATTTTCCGTAAATTTGCGATGTTTTCTTAAAAGTATCTCGAAAGCTATTGGATATAGAAAAAATAACCAATTACAATCTTTTAAGAAATTTTATCAGCTTTCATTTTATAACAGACATTTTTTTGCTAAGAAGCACACATTTTGAGATAAAAGTGAAAAGCTAAAAAAAAGGGAACTTTTTTTTTTGGGGGGGGGGGGCTAAGGTGGGCACTCGGCACACCGAGAGAGGGAACTTTTCTACAACGACATCCCCAATTAGTGTTTTCTCCAAGTTTCAAAACTTATAATTTTTTTCCAAGATTTTCTGTAGTTTGTCGTGCAATGTAGTTTTCATTCGAATTCTCTAAAATTTCTTGAAAATTTTAAACTGCCATAACTTTTGATCACTCAAAGGTACAAATAATAACTCATTTTAAAGGTAACTGAATATTCTACAACTTTGCTTTTGAATCTATTGCTGCAAGACTCAGAGATGAAGAACTAGAAGGCAAAATTAGTGGAAAATTGGGATGAAAAGAAGCGTTTTTTCAAAAATTTGCGATGTTTTCTAAAACATATCTCGAAAGCTATTGAATATAGAAAAAAATAACCAAGTGCAGTCTTTTAGAAAATTTTATCTACTTTCATTTTGTAACGATATTTATTTTCTAAGATTCACAGCATGAGATAAAAGCAAAAATCCAAAAAAGGGATTCATTTTATTTATTTTTTTTGGGGGGGGAGGGGTAAGGGAGAGACGCGGCACCTCGAGAGGGGGGAAACTTTTCTATTTCATACAACTACATCCCCAATTACCCAAGTTTCAAAACTTTATAAATCCAACCCACCCACCCCCCCAAATTTTCCTAATTTGGCTGGAGTAATATGGTTTTTCATGTCGCTGTGATGCGTTTGCAATCAGGGCTTTTTTTTATATATTTATGATGTTTCAGTTAGTCAGCTACTGTTTTTATCTTATAAAGGTGTTATAAATATTCACCAGCTATAGTGTACAATAAAAGTGCCATCTGTCTATTGTGTTGATAACAGCTTGTGTGAAGTTGAAAATCAGAGATGAAAACGAACGAAAACGAAAAAGAGGAAAAGCGCTTAAGCTATAAATAGTCTTTTAAGCGATCTCATAAAATGCAAGGTCAAGACAAATCATAAATTTCATGCCTGAATTTCAGACTTTTTTATTAATGTAAAAATAAAATAATATAAAAAAACTGGTTTTGGGGTTTAATCGTATTTTTATTTGAGAAACCTTGATCAGAAATGCAGCAAAAATTACACATATGCATTACTGATGCAACGGATATCAATTTGGCCGGATACCGGATATCCGGTCAAACTTTCAGCAGTATGTTTTCTTCTGTTTTGTTTTATTTTCAAGAGTTTTCTTAGATCATTGAGATATTACTTTTTCTTTAAATTTTCTCATTAGCTTCAAAACATTTAACTCAAAAATCAGAAATCCTTTTGGGATTGTTTCCATGAATTGAGTACCAGTTTGACTGCAATTAAAGTCATGCAAATAACAATGTCATGTATGTTCTCCATCAAGAGTTAGATAAATATCTTAAAAGATCAGTTCTTGAAAGAAAGGCATCTCCATTCAAATGTTGGAAAATCAATGTAAAAAATTTCCTTACTTTATCAAAATTAGGGGGGGGGGGGCATTTTCTCACCTGTCAATACACTATTCTTATAAGCAGGGTCAATTTATGGTGGGAAAAAAGGTAACCGAATTCTTACAAAGATTGAAAAACAGTGGTTTTGTACAATAATTCCTTCCAGTAACAATTCACTCCAATCTTAAAAAAAGATAGAACTGCATAATTTTTTTCCCCATTTTCTATACATGATAAAAATACATTCAAAAGTATTGAAAACAAAATATTTTCACAAAACTTTGTTTTTTTTTTTTTAGCATTTTTTATTGTTGCAGTTTTTGAATTTATTCATTTATTATGTTTATTTATGTTATTTCTCTGTGTATAATTTTAGGGCGGATGTACTGCCGGATATTTGTAATATCCGGCCACTGTCAATTATCCGGCATACTGGCCGGATGCATTATGTTCACCGGATATCTGTTGCATCCCTAATATGCATCAGGGTCTTTATCCCATAGTTTCAAAAATTAACTTTCAAATGTTTAGAATAAAGATTTTTTTAAATAGGATATGAATAATCCTTTTATAAATGTCTAAATATCTTTTCAAATAAAATTTTAGAATCTTCCTAGTCCTACCGTACCTTGATACATAGAACAGGAAACTAACCTCCTGTTCAGGAGGAACAAATGCTCCTGTCTTACTGCCTGCAGCAAACAGCCGGAAAATCAAGTGTGAACAATTTATAATTGTTTTAATAAAAAAATATTAAAATATTAATATCTTTATTATTTTAAAAATTTGATTTAATAAATGTCTAAATATTTCTCCCTGGTATTACAATGATTGATATATAGAGGAAATAAGTCAGAAGCAAATACTTCTGTCTTTGTAGCTGCGAGCAGACAAAAAATAGTGTATTAACAAATTTTTTAATTAAAAAATTGTTAATTAAAAAAGACATGAATTAATATGTTACGGGGAAAAATACTTTTAGTTTCATTAACAAAAATAACTTAATTAAAAACTAAATTTTAAAAAGTACTTTTATGTTTTACTTAAGGGAAAAAAAAAAAACAGGTTTTTTTTCATTCAGCCAACGATGCACATCCATGTCCTCTTTAAAGCCCCCCCCCCCCCGTATTAGTGTGACAATTTCTTTGCTTAGAATTCAAACTTTCTGGTGTATTTAAAATTCAAAATATTTATAAAAATTTAATTGAAATAAGTATTTGCGTACTTTGTAACAGCATTAGCTATGAAGAAAGAAATACTTTAAGGAAAATGCTCATTTACCAGATGGATGGAAAAAGATTGAACTTGAGTTGGGAGATACGAAATACGAAGTTCGGCCACGATTATAGAGTCCACAAATTGTTAAAATAAATAAAATGCAGAAAATAATTAAAACGCGGAAAATAATTAAAAGATTCTAATCCCTGTAAAATGAATTTGTTCAAATTTTACCAGCTCGTATTGCTGAATTCTATGTAGCTGCACCCTTTTTCCTGATGTTTTCTCTCAATGAAGTGTTTTTTTTTTTTTTTTTTTTTTTAACTGTATTCAACTTCTCACCATTTTTCAAGCTTCAACATTACCATCTGTAGGTGAGCACTTTTTTTTTAACCTCAAGTTGTCACTGCTTTAAAACTCTTCTACTGTACTAAGAAAGAGAGTAAACGCCAAGGACATGCGAGGACTTAACAACGTACACATGTGTTTAAGTTAAGAGTTTTTAACTTTTCTCACATGCCTTCTCGATGTTTAACAGACTTGATACCGGCACCTCTATGGCGCCTATAAGCAAATAATTGTTATTTTGGTTTTAAGAAGCGTCCATGGGCGTAGCTGTAGCTTTCTCATGGCAAGGGGTTCCAACTTAGAAGGGGGACCCTTACTATTGAAATTTGATTGACAGTAAATTTTACTATAAATATATCTGGTAAAAATTTTCAATAGCGCAAAATTTTTTTTAATTCTTTATTAAGAGTTTTTCTTTGGTAAGAGTTTTTCAAGGCGATATCTCTCTATTCTAGAATAAAGTAACTGCCGCCGCCGCTGTCAAAAGCTGGTCACGCTACCACCTCCGAAACCGGTGGGGGTATGGGATTGACACCGAGACTGAGACCATTGGTCAAGATGTACATAGAGGGAAAATACAAAGTTGAGTTTAATATTTTTGTTCATGGAAGTTTTTATCAGGAATGAGAAAAAAGTTGGGAATATTGTTAATAAGGAAATAGAAATTTAATTTCCCCGCCCCCTCTTTTTTACGTGCATTAGAGGCAATTATTGATACTGATTATACCGTAATTTCCGGGTTATAATCCGCGGATTAGCTACTAAAAAAGATGAAAATTTATCCAGTGCGTATTATCCATTGCTGCGTACTATCTACTGAAATTTTTCCTAGATAAAAATAAGATACAATGAGAAAGGTTGGATTAACCAGGACATTATGATCTCATGGCTCGATTTGGTTTGAAAAAAGGGAAGTTTTCTGTATTTAAACCTCGTGCGCTTTTGATTTTGGATTCGATGAAGGCTCATTTGAAAGACGACATTAAAGTGGCCAGCAGAACATCAGATGCAATCCTTTCAGTGATACCGGGAGGACTAACAAAAATATTGCAACCCCTGGATGTTGGCACCAACAAGTCGTTCATGAGTGTACAAAGAGTGGAAAAATGCGACGTGCATCGTATGCAGACGTAACCCACTGGGTAAAAACTGCATGGGATGAAATCTCTGTTTGTACTATAAAAAATGCATTTGAAAAATGTGGACTGTTAGAAGAAAAATTTGAATCAAACACTGAATTGAAAGACGATTCTGATAATTACTTGGAATTGAATGATGATTTACTTTTGGATTTTCTAGATTAGGATGATTCTAATTTTTAGTTTTTTTTTTTTAATTAATTACTTGTAAATATTAAACATAAATTTTGCTGAGTATTGGCTGTATTGATTACTTATTCAATATTTGCAATCAATATATGGATATATATTATACCAATAAAAATGTAGGCCTCATTTCAATTTTGTTTTCTTATAAAAATGTCACTTGAATAAATAATTACGATGCTACAAAATGTGCGATAAGTATTCTGCATGCTACCATACATTTTATTTTGTTTGTTCCGAAAAAATGTTCGATTTTTTATTTTTGATTAATTTCATAATACTTCTATAATATTCTTAGTGCTTACAGGTAGAATTCCTAGCTTAAAAATTGTGTATCAATTGTGATTTAAATTGAAAAAATATCGTCAAAGTATGTTTGATAATTCTCATTCATAACAATAGATTTTTAGTAGGAAAGGTTTTACAGTAAGCTGGTTCTAATATTAATACTGTGGTTTTACTATACATAGAAAATCATCAATTTCGACCAAAGCATCGCTATATTATCCGCGGATAATCTACCGCTGCGGATTATCTAAAGAAATATTTTTCTTCTACTTGAAAAAAAGCACCTGCGGATTATCTATCGCTGCGGATTATAAGCCGGAAATTACGGTAAGTGATATATGTACCTTCTCCTGCTACCGATTCTCTCGGGGTTTTGTTACATTTTTGAGTTCAGGGAAATATTCCAGGCATGAAACATCCAAAGCATTTACAGGCATTATTTTTGGATATTCCCTTGGACTCCGTAGTACTGGATTTCATAAAACTTATATTATATAAAACTTATATTACTTTCATAGGGTATCCAGGAAAAAAACCATTTGCTGTCTATGCTCCATGCATTAATTAGAGGATGTACAAATTTTCATATATTTTCCTTTCAAAACGCCATCAAGATACGTTTAAACAAAGTTGGCATAAGGGGCTACTATACCATATAAATAACATCAAAATTTATGAAATCATTGTTTTAATTCGTTATTTGTGTAC